>CANTUZ010000024.1:2169290-2656790 GCA_947846985.1 Fratercula arctica
CGTATAGATTTCAGCTTTTTGTGCTGCTCGGTGATGTCGTTTCGAAGAGGTAGATGTGTTGCATACATGTGCTTAACAAAAAAAGCATGGTTTCTTCCTCTCCAGTAACCAGCAGCAAAATGCCAAATTACGTAACTGTCTTGGCTTTTGAGGATTGACAAAACTTGGTGGGTTGTTTCTGTTTTTCCCCTAAATAAGCTGCTGCCACTCTCAACAAAAAGCTGCTGTTTGATTGAAGTGTGTTGTATAAGCGCTCTCCTGACATCTAAACAGCTCTCCGCATCGCTGTGCGCACCAGCAGGATTGTTCCAGCGGGGCTTTTCTGCTTTGGTTTCTGCCTGGTTTGCACTTTGAAGAAAAGAAACCTCTCTGCTTTTCCCATTTGCAGCCATGGCCCCCCATGGAGGGGACTGATCCCAACAGGCTTTTTTTATGGGGGGCGGGCGGGGGGATTAGCAGGTAGAGGGGAAAAAAAAAATGTGTTGGGGGATTTCTGTGCGGACAGAGACTTGGATGTGTCTGCGAGAGCTCCCAACGTGCTGCACGTCCTCCAGGTAGTGTTTGGTGGGTCTAAGGCTTGGGCTCATGACCGACTTCTGTGTGTACAGAAGTGCTCTCACCAATCCTGCCACCTCCTGCAGGCAGAGTCCAAGTGAGGAGGGAGAATATTCCCATTTTTTAGCATTCAGAGGACCTGTTTAGGGCAAACCCTGCTGCCTCCTTCGCCCTGGCCACTTGTTTGGCGGAGCTAAAGCCCGCTGTCAGCAGCAGGACTGGGGAGGACGGGCAGTGCATGCCGGTGGGATGTGTCCTGGCGCTCGGCTTGCCCTGCTCAGATGCTGGAGAGTCGAGCTTGATGATGTGTTTGGGTGTGCTAACGTTTTCACTTTTTATTTTTGTCTAAAACACGAGGCGCAGCTCAAATCTGTCTGAGCAGCTCTATTTAAAAATAGAGCAAAGTGGATATTTGTCCCGGCTGTACCAAATTAGCATGCTCGTTTGCTAGACAAGTGAGGATCTGACCCGAATGCCTTGTTCCGTGCTCCTTCCAGTGAAATATTTGCCTGCACTGTTTGACCAGGTGCCATCCCCACAACTTTTTAGCTTTTTTTCCTAGCATTTATTTCACAGTTGGTAAGAGTATACTATCTGTTGCTGGCTGAAAATAATCCCGTGCAGTTAAGGCTGGCGGAAGGCAGCTGTTTATTTAGGTTGATTCAGCTTCCAGTAAACAGCTCGGAGGAATGCTCTGAAGTCGCCCGTAGGGATTGCTCCCAGAATCCTGAAAGAAAGAAAAAAGGAAACTTCTTGGGACATCATGAATTCATTTTTGGACAGGACTTTCTAACCCTGATCCGTTTCCTTTGGCCAGAATTAACTATTTAGGTCTCTCCAGCCGTATTTTCAGTTGCCAGTCTGGGTCAGAATTATGGCTGATGATCTTTCATTGTAAAGAGGCGTTTAGATGCAGAAATAGCAGCTTATTGGAGATTATTTCACTTTGTTACATTTATGCCATTGAATTTAACACCTTCACTTCTCCAAGCAGTGTGTGTGGGACGACACGAAACTGCCTCTACATCGTAATAAAAAGAGGTGGAGATAACTGAAACGTTTTCATATGGAAACCTCTGGGTTTTGTTCTCTGGCCTCAGCTGGTAGTGCTTTCGGTAACAGAGGGAGCTTGTTGTTGCAGGAGGACACACGATAGAGCTGTACATGGCTTCAGTCCCGCCTCGGAGCCGAGCAGACCTCGTCAGCTGCGTCTTCATCCTTGCACTCGGGTGTGAATAAGCATTTTTTTTATCATGGTCAAACAGGAATTACCTATTTCCCAACCAGCAGCAAACTTGTTTGGAAACTAGCGGGAGGGAGGGAGGGGGAGCTTCCTGCCGTGGAAACTGGGTGTGCTGGGAGCGGAGCGATGCTGCGACCGCGCCGATGCTGGGACCGCAGGCTGCGGCTTTCCCTTGTTGACTCACCCTTTCTTGTAACCAGCTGGTGGGGAGGATTGTCGTTGTAGCTTCCTAAATCACTTCATGAAAGGGCAAACCGAGACACCGTGGTCTTGGGGCAGTAGGGGAAGAGGAGAAGGTGAAGCCGGTGCTCTGGGCTGTGCTGAGGTGCTGTACATCTTCCTCAAACTCATGGTGACACCTCTAAGATGAAGATATCCCATGGTATCACAGGGGACAAACCAGATCTGCCTCGGGATGCTGGCTCTTCCAACCAAGGCTCATCGTATATTCTCACTTTTAATGTTTGTTGCATGTGGTTAAGGCAGCGCAGAGAAAAGACTTGCTGCTGGGTCCTCTGACAAGAGAGCTTTAGTTAAATCCTAGTGGAATACGATTTTGCACAGATGATTAAATATTAACACAGCGAATCTCCAAGGTGATAAGGCTGGTGGTGCTGCTTTGGGATTGCTTAAATCATGGGGCTTTTAGAGGTTTTGATTTACATAATTACAGATACTTGCTTAAAAAAAGGCTTAATTGCTATTGAACGGGTGTTATATTGTGATGCCCGGGATGTTTCCTCCATCCCTGGGTCCTGATGGATCTTGGCAAGTTCAAAAGCTTTGTGGCAAGGTGACGGAGTCGAGCTATATTGGTTTCTTCTTGACCCACGAAGTCCCAGAAGCTTCCTCTGAGCTGGAGATGGTCCCAAATCAGGGCTGGTGGCGAGGGGAAGAGGGAGCGGATGCGGGAGGTGAAGCGGGGTGGCCGGCTCCAAAGAGCCCTGAGCGCCCTGGGAGGAGGAGGAGGAGGAGGAGGCGGCGGTGGCGCAGGAGAGGCGGCTGCGAAAAACTTCAAACACAAAAATTAGAGCTTGTTGGGAGAAACTTTCTTATCTTTAAAGGGGGATGAGAGGGGGTGGGAAGGTGGTTGGAGCCAGTCGCTCTGTGCTCGCTTTGTTTAGCGAAAAGCATTTGTCACAATTTTTTTTTTTCCTTCTCGTTTGCTTGTTTAATATGTACTGAAATGAGAACTTTGATCATTCGATAAGGGGATCAGAAGGCTGCTGGATTTTGCTGTTAAGTACCTCTGTTCCTTTTGCTGAACTGCAGTTTTTTGTAGAGCTGTAGCGCTTGCTGAAATCGCAGCGTGAGTCTTTGCTCCGGCTGTAACGGGCGAGCAGAAGGGGCTTCGCTGCTGAGCGAGCGCTGGGTGGACCCAGAAGGATTTGATGTAGTAATGCCTAATCTGGTAAAACAATTACTGGACGCCAGGGGAAGCGACCCTCCGCTTAGTCGGCGGTGTGATGGGCGCGTTGCCTTTGGGTGAGGGCGGTTTTATAAGGCTGCAGTCATGGCTCCCACCTGAAAAAAAAACCAGTTGCTGTGTCTGAAGCAGAAAGCAAAACAAAATGAAAGAGCTTGGCTGGTTTTCTGGGCTGAGAGCACATCACTTCTTTATGCACCTGCCTGGCGGGGGCAGTGTCCCTGTCCTGGGAGCTCTTGGCTTCGCCGGTGTTGGTCTCGATCTGCTTTTGTGGTGTAGACAGACATCGCAGAGGGACAGAGTCATCTAATTGCCTTTTTTTTTTTTTTTTTTGCCTTACTGCATCCAAAAAAACCCCAAGACACGAATCCAGCCTAAAAGAGAAAAGTTAGTACATTACCTCGCAGATATTTAACGCTGCGGTAGTTATGAAAATCCCTGAGCTCGGTTTCGAGTGGAAGGGTTGATGTCCTGGGCCTTTTAATAAAAGGTCCTGGAAATAATTTTAAGATAAAGCGTGGTCAGTGCAGCTACTGAACACTGCAGAGCACTTGGCCCTCCCAGTTCTAATTAACAGGTGGCAATAATCCTGCACAGCTGTATAACTCCATCAAAGGCAGGGGCGTTGCTGATGCCACACCTGAAGGTGGTCCGGCGCGTTGGTGTGCGGGCAGAGGGGTGCCGGGAGCCAGCAGAGCAGACCCTGGCCGGTAGCATCGGCACAAAACTGAGTTTGGCTGGCGAGCGGTAAGCAGAATCGCGTTTCCTTGTGGCTTGACAAAAACTCTCTCTGCTCTAAGAGGAGAAGCTGGGAAGAAATCAGCCATGAGTCAGTGCTTTTTTCAGATGCCTTAAAACACTGGAACCAAAGCGTTGCAACCAAAGTGGTGTGTCAGGCTTTTTTTTTTTTTCAGATGCATAATAACTGTTAACCCTTTCTGAGTGTGGCTTTTTTCTTCTAACAGGATCATCTACTTTCAAAAAATCACTCACCCCTGAGGTAAGTTTCTGACCGACAAACTGATTTGTTCCCTGGCTGAGAGAATGCCCAATTTCAGACTTGAATGAGATCAGAAAAATAGCAGACAAGTTAGGGGTGAACCAGGCAGGGGTAAGTACAGTAAGTTGCACGTACACGTTTGGGAAATCGGAGCATCTCTCCTTACAAAAAGAATCTCCGCTTAAAAACCCAGCTTGTCCTGAAACTCTAACAGTTCTCGTGCCAGCAAAACACCACGTAGATATTCTGCTGTGAGCAAGATGTTCAACTCGTTCTGACTGAGAAACGCCATTTAACAACCACGTGTGTTAGAAGATGATGAGTCAAGCGAGCTCTTGTGGCATGAATCAGAGCAGAATTTGCCACCTTCCTAAAATGTTTCCTTAAAGACTTGGCCTTCCTGGCAGAAAGCATGGTGACCAGCTGTGGTCAGTCCAGACTTGCCTACAGCTGACCTGTTTGTGATGAGGGTGATTTTAGAAAAAGGCAAACCCTTCCAGGTGGTCTTGTGTGAAGGTGTTTCTCTCTAATTAGTTGTCTGGCCTCAATCACACAGGAGTCGATGGGTTCCCTGAAGGCATTTCAATGCTGTTGCTGTGCTAGGGACCAGCCTGTACCATGCACGTGTGCAGGGACCTGGGGCTTCAGTGCTTCCCAGGCTCCCTCTTTGAGAATAACAAAATTATGCTGGGTGGTTCTGGGCAGACACCACCCTCTAAGACATCAGGTTTTACATCCTTGATTCTTACCATCTTTTACTCCAACCCTAGATGCCAGGTTCTTCTGGGCAGCCGGGCTCACAGACGATAAAGAAAGGGCACAGAGGAGTGGACTCCACAGGCGAGACTACCTATAAAAAGGTAAGTTGTCTCTCGCACAACTCATTTGGCTGTTGTCGTTCTCCTCTTTGCAATGCAAGCGCTGCCCAGAGCAGCAGCGTGTCTCATGAGGTTCGGGGTCAGACAGTGGGTAATGTCTGTGACAGTGACTGAAGATCTCAAAGGAAGCAAAAACCGAATATGCGCTTTTTTAGCTTCTCTTCTGTAGCCTTCTGAAGAGAGGATTATTTTTAAACTTTGCCCATTAGCAACACTTCCTAGGCCTCTTCGGGCTCATTGGGTGCTTTCTGTGCTCTTTGGGCACAATGGTTTCTATAGATCTTGTGGCATTACTGGAATTTGCTTTACAAAGGGGAGATTGTTTGGGTATTTTTTAAGAGTCCGTAAATGTGGGTATTTTATGGGTGCTGCTTCCAGTTTGTTGGACTTCATCAGAATGGTCTGACTTTCTCTGAGTGAGATGGACTTCTGGGATGTAGATTAAACGGGTAAGGGCTTGATATGGGCATGTCACCGCTTTGTGTAAGCGAAACTTCTGGTCTGAAACCTCTGATTCAGATGTACCTCTATCTGTCGGGTGTCGGAGTGGATTCAAATGGTGTTTCCACAGAAGCCGGCGTTTGTTATACCACCCTTTTTGAAATGGCTCCTGTCTCCAGGACTGGGATCTGGCTTTCAGTTTCCCAGCAAATTCAGAGGCAGGAGGTTAGCAGTAACAGGAGAGAAAAGCAGAAGACAATGGGAAATGCCTGAAATGTTTCTTGCAAGGGTCCCAGAAACCTGGTGGGACACTGCATGGGATTTATCTGGGAATGAGACTAATGGACAGTTGGTCTGTTTTCCGTCCCTGCCTTTTCCAGGGGTGGTAAGTTGTTTTTTAAAATTCTTTGCCCTCTAAAAGCGATTGTAAACAGGCAGTCAGCTGCTCAGCTGATCGTGCTGGCTAATAGAGGAGAAAAAATACTTGTTCCTTGGCAACCTGGCCCGGTGGCTCTGTGTTCACAAACAAGGCAGCAATGCTGCGCCGTGTTGGTTAGTTCTGTTTCTCATCAGTGAGACTGTTCTGGGAGTTTAAGCAGGGCTAGGTGAGCTGAGCTGAGATCTATTTTCAGCAACTCTAGCCTTTAGAGGGTAAGGAGGGAAAGTGGAGTCAAGTTCTTCCTCCTTTCCCATCTCATACTGAGGTAAATGTCAGATACACGCAGGTAGCTGAAGTCGCAAAGGCCGGTGTCTTACAACAAGCTGGAGTTACTGCCAGGTTTTGTTGCTCTCTTCAGGGAATGGTGAGCAGGTCTCTTGCAGCTGTAACAGAAAAACAGTTAAGTGGGAGAAATGTTCCCATTTGTTTTGCAAAGCTTCATGGAAGATTTGTGTTTGGAGAAAAGACTTGAAATGTCCGTCCCCCAGCTACTGCAGTGGCCTCTGCTGCCAAATGCTTTGATCCACAGTGATGTCTTGCATGTGGCAGGGGCTGGGCTTTGTTCAGCTTAAGGAAACAAACACAAGCTAGCTGCATCCTGAGCCCTGGATCTTGTTCTGGGTCCAGTTGCTTTGTGTCAAAGCCAAGTGAAATGTCCATGAGCTGCAGTGCACAAATCCGAGCTGCACCTGCTCTACAGCCTCAGCATTTCCAGCAGAGTTCATAACTCCGTGCTCTGGGAGCCAGCAGGCTGTGTAACATCAGGGTGTTGACCAGATCTCATCTGGGCTCTTCTGGGAAAGACAGCCCGTAGCAGGAGCTGGACTGAAGCACGTCCCAGTGGTCTGAGATGAGATCATGTGCTTTGTAGACAGAAGAAGACTCTTGATGTGAGTAGCTGTTAGAAGAACACAGTCCTACATTGTTCTTGGGCAGTTTGTGCAGAGGATGCAGGAGCGGGATCCATGTCTTTGCTCCTTATTTAAAGACGAGAGTGAACTCCTTAGGGTTAAAGAGCCACAACCCAGCAAGGGAGGCAGACGGAGGAACACGGTAGCACCAAACAGAAGTGTGTGTTGTGTGCTGACCGTGCCTGCTTTGTCCTGTAGAAGACCCAAGTCTGTGCCCAAGCTGGGGAAGGGCAAGCTTCAAAGCGTGTAGTTCCAAGACCTGGCGGACCAAGGTCTCAAGAAGTGTGTTTAGTCCTGGGGGCACAAGATAATCTGTCCCTGGATGTCTTCTCCCTCTGACTGCAGGATGTAGAGATGAGAGTGGGAGGATGAGATGAAATTCAGTCCTTTTAAGGACCAGCTGGATGTTGATTCCATTTGAGTCCTGTACTGCTCGACCACCCAGAGTGCAAATATAGAGTAGGATGCTATCAGGGATGAAGGGGTGTTCCCATCGCCAAAGGGATGTTAGTCTATGAGAAAGAAACGACAGAAGCTGGAACCAGTAGGTGTAAAATACCCCAGCTAACAGGGCTGTTTTAATCTGGGGCCTCTTTCTTCTTTGACTCCTTTCATTGCTATTTTCAGTCTGCTGCTCCACGTTGTCTAACTCTGCCCCTCTGTCTAACCCCTTTTCTCTGCCCCTCCAGACAACATCATCTGCCTTGAAAGGTGCCATTCAGCTGGGCATTACACACACAGTTGGAAGCTTGAGCACCAAACCTGAAAGAGATGTTCTCATGCAAGATTTCTACGTAGTAGAAAGTATTTTCTTCCCAAGGTTGGTGCTTGCTTTCTTCTCTCTCTGGTGCTTTGAGGATGGGTAGCAGCATTAGTTCCTAACGCAGGCTTGCTGTTCTGTGTGCCTCCGTGTGTCCCTTTTGGGTGGGTGCTTTCTAACCCTCGAGTGTGTTAGAAGCAGCCAGACAGCGGGTGTTTGCTTTTAGGGCATTTTCTTAAGAAATGTTTCAAATACAAATACTTGTGTGTGCTTCTCTCCTTGATCAGTGAAGGGAGTAACCTGACCCCAGCTCATCACTACAATGACTTTCGGTTCAAAACCTATGCTCCAGTTGCCTTTCGCTATTTCCGGGAGCTGTTTGGGATCCGACCAGATGACTATCTGGTGAGTTGGTGGTTGGACCAGGTTCCCATTTGTCGCATGCTCTGTGTGATGGGTGTTTTGTCCTCTTCCCCATCTTGGAGTGCTGTGAGGCCCCATGGCAAGCTCTGTAAGCACAGCAGTGGGTGCTGATGTGACCCTGGGGTTTGCCTCTGTGAATGTTTTCAAGGAAGAGCCTTCACGCTGAAGTTTCCTGTTGATGTCTCTCTCACCTCTGTGTTTTTCACCTTGTCCTCAGTACTCGCTCTGCAGTGAGCCACTCATTGAACTTTCAAACTCTGGAGCCAGCGGTTCCCTCTTCTACGTATCCAGCGACGATGAGTTTATCATCAAAACGGTTCAGCACAAAGAGGCTGAGTTCTTACAGAAGCTGCTGCCTGGCTATTACATGGTAAGTCACTTGGGCGAGGCTTTCTCTGCAAGCTAGGGAAGGGCCCCCCAAATGTACAAGCGTGACACGTACTGCTGTGTACTGCCTGGTAGATGTGAGTGGACGTTACATCTGTGCCCCAGTTGGGTGGCAGCTTCTCTCTCAACTGTCCAGTGACAGTCATGGACTAACAAAGGCTGACAGGGTGTCACGAGCCTGGCATGCTGTGCAGGGATCTCGGGTTGCACTTGGTGACTGGGACCCTTTCGGAAGGTTGGAGGCTGCTTCGTCACCAGCTGTGGACTGTTTGTTGCTTCCATGCTGCGCAGCGTCATGCCCATGGTATTTTGCCTTGGAAAGCTGTACTTGTGTTTCCCTTCCCTGGACTATGCTTGGTTCTGTCTGTAAAGATAAAGAGTTGAAGAATTTTGATTTTAAGTTTCTAGCAGCAGCTTTGAGAGTAAAGGCATATAAATTTTATGAAAGTGGCTAGAGCAAAAAAGGCTTTATCAGTTCTGGAGCAAAATCAGATCCCACCCTGAATGCGATGTGTGTGTGATCTGACTGCTTGTCTCTGTGTCCAGCCTGGCCTTTACAAGCCACCTCTGTGAAAGGGAATTTAGCCATGAGATAGTCTAACCCTATAGAAGTGCCTTAGGGCTTTTGATGCTGTTGGGGTCAATAGCTGAATTCCTTAAGCTGCTTCTGAACCCACAAGTATTTATGCTGTGATTATATCCCAGAGCCACATTGTTTTTCTTCAGAAATCTGTCTAGTGCCTTCTGCAGCTGCGAGAGTTTAGATCCATCTCTACCCCCACGTATTTAGCTTGCCCTAAGTGCCCAACTTAAAAAGGCTAAGCACAAGATCTTGCTTTGCTGTGAAGCGTCCCCAGCTTAGCTTCTGTGTGAATGAGCAGCAAACTCCTTGCTTCCTACCTACAGTTTACCTGTTCAGCTTTGCAGAGGGGTTATTAACAGCTGTAGACATCACCCGTCTGTTCCCTGTGTTCACCTGCCCTTGTCTCGTAGCCTCTTTGGCAATGGCTTTGAATCCGTGCCAGCTCCATTTCAGTAGAGAAGCACAGGAAGGAGCAAATAACTCCTCGAACTGGCATGTGAATAACCAGAATGGTTTTGAAGGTACTCCTTTGTCTTTGGTGTTTTAGAATTTGAACCAGAACCCAAGGACACTGCTGCCAAAGTTTTACGGCTTGTACTGCGTCCAGGCTGGAGGCAAAAACATTCGCATTGTTGTGATGAACAACCTGCTGCCACGCTCCGTCAAAATGCACCTGAAATATGACCTGAAGGGCTCCACCTACAAGCGCCGAGCATCCCAGAAGGAGCGAGAGAAGGTCTTCCCTACATACAAGGACTTGGATTTTATGCAGGACATCCCTGATGGCCTCTTCCTAGACTCTGACATGTATAATGCTCTGTGCAAAACGTTACAGAGAGACTGTTTGGTAAGTGGAAGGGTGAAGTGCATTTTTCTGAGCCTTTCCCACAGAAAGGAGGTGACAGCTGCCACCCATGTAGCCTCTGCCTGTCTACTTAGAGACCCTGTTTTTTTGGTGGTGGTGTGGACAAGAAGCAGAACCTGGACCCCAGTTTCATTCAGTATTTCCAACCTGAATTAACCCCAGCACTGCCTCTAGGGGTGGAGGAGCTGCACTGTGCCAAGGTTGAGCTCTGGAGCAGGGCAGGATCCAGGGAGAGGGGTGGGATGATTGACTGAGACTGGTCTCAAGTTGGGTGGCTGTGCAAAAGTCAATATTCTCCCCTGGCTTGGATCCCTGCGTGCACAGGAGTACCACCGATGGCTTTCCTCTGACTCCCTCTGATGGCTATAGATGAGCTGACTGTGCACGAGCTGGGGATTAAAAGCCATCCCCTCGATGCACTGAGGGCTCTAGGCAAAAATGCTGAGTACGCTTCTGAAAATGTCTGCTCTGACAGTTTCCCTGGGCTTGCAATAATGAGTGAGCCTTTGTTGACCTTCTGTCCAGGTCCTGCAGAGCTTTAAAATCATGGATTACAGTTTGCTTGTTGCAATCCATAACATCGATCTGGCCCAGAGAGAGCACGCGATGGCAGACGGGACATCCCAGACCGACATGCGGCGACCCGCTGCCCAGAAGGCCCTCTACTCGACAGCCATGGAATCCATCCAAGGAGAGGCCCGGCGAGGTGGCACCATAGAGACAGATGACCAGTAAGTCTGTGTCGGTGTTACTGTTCCCAGTGAAACACTGCGAGGAGAGAGGGGTAAAACCCAAGCTTGGCTCATGGAGGCTTAATTTAGATGCAGACAGGGCTCCGCAGGATTGCTGTCACGCAGGGCAGAGAGGTCTCAATGTCAAATTTTGTGTTTTTACCTTTGATTTCCCTTACTTAATGCACAAAAGATTTTCTCGCCTTCCAGGTGGCATTTGAGAGTTCTCTGCCCCACCGGTTATTGGCAGCTTCGTCTAGGGATTTCCATCCACCTCTAAAAGGCACAGCGAGTGCTTTGTTAGAGCGGACTAACAGCCCAGAAAGTCCAGCCGCCGTTTTAGTATGGATGGTAGTGGATGGTCTTTACAGTTGCTTGGTCTCCTCTCATGGATGAGTTGGGATTAATCCTCATCTTCAATAAAATTGTCATACGGGGGGAAAAGGGGTCAGTTCTCAGGAGATTTAGATAACTTACTGAAACAGCAGTTTGCTCTGCTTTGTCTTCCCCAATTCGTAGCTGAACAGTAGGTGCCTTCCGCATGTTGACACTTGTTAAATAGCTCACATAATATTCAGCCCACGCTAGGCTGCATGAGAACACCCTGCTTCATGTTTGTGCCCTCTCCTCTTCTAGGATGGGAGGCATTCCAGCCCGCAACGCCAAGGGGGAGAGGCTGCTGCTGTACATCGGCATCATCGATGTGTTGCAGTCCTACAGGTAAGAAACTTTTAATGAGAGCTTTGTGTCACCTAAGGTTGAAGACCACTTTTCAGCATTGTCTGCCCCTGCTTGCTTGTCAAGATTGGCTTTCAAGAAATAGTTAAGATGCAAATAAACATTTTTTTTTTTTTTATTTGCCACTTTCCGTTTTCTTGAAGTCAGGCATTTTGGGATCAGTTTCTGGGTCTTGCTTACTGTATTTACTTTGTGTTCCCGGAATAGATTTACTCTTATGAAGTTGTTTTTGTGTGCTGTGGTGGTTGTACACAGGCACTGTGCAGGAAGTGGCAAGGGAAAAACAAGCAGTGGCTTAAAATGGCCATAACTACTTCTCCCTGTAAAATGAAAAATAGCTGTAAGGCTTACCTTTTCTTCTATTTATATTAAAATGCAGTATGCAGAGGGTTACCTGTGTAATGTCTCTGTTAAATGTCACTGCAAGTTAACTGCCCTTGATAATGACGCCTGTGAAACTCTTCCCCCTTGGGAGAGAACTGTGCAATCAGCCCTGGTGTCTGTGGCACAATGAAGAGAATCTAAAGCCACAGCAGCTTGTGTTTGGGGTTTGTTGGCCGCTGTGGTCAGCAACCAGGCTCGGTACTGAGCGAGCATGATATGACACAGACTGGGGACTTGGTGTGAAAACTCTTCTTAATTCTTTCCTTTGTCAGATTTGTCAAGAAGCTGGAGCACTCTTGGAAGGCACTTGTACACGATGGGGTAAGTAGAAAAATATCACTTTTTAACTTGTTTAGCAAGAATACCAGCATCTTTTCAAATTGTGCCCACTGTCCTTGCTCCTTCTGGGCACAGGATCCTGGATTTCTAAGGTATGTGTGTGTTTCGCCTCTTATATAAAAGTATTACTTTCTAGGTACTCTCAGAAATGCTGCCTTTGTTAACACCAGTCACCTACTCGTCTGTTAACAAGTATTGATTGCTGTGTACATAATGCCCACTGCTTGTAGCTAATCTGCTTCTCACAGCCGCTAGTGAGAGCGGCTCTGAGGATCCCTGGCTGTTCCTAGTCCAACACAGCGTGTGTTTCAAGGCTAACGGCCCGAGAGCAGCTCATGTTAACCTCGATCACATCTTAATTCAGATTCACACATTAACGTTTGTCCCTTGGACTTCCAGGACACTGTATCTGTGCATAGACCCAGCTTCTACGCCGAAAGGTTCCAACGGTTCATGTGCAACACGGCGTTCAAGAAAATACCATGTAAGTATGTCCGCGCAGCTGTACCCTCGGCAGTTGCTGTGGTTTCTGCCTTCTCCCTGCTCAGCAGCTGTGGTTTGGGAAGGTGGACGGTAGCGTGCAAGAGCTTTAGGAAGTCTCTTGTGCTGTGTCACCCCTTCCTTCCTCCTAGATTGTTCTTGTCTCACAGATGTGACCTTATAGGAGCTGTTTCATCCATCAGCTTGTTCCTTCAGGGCACAGCCCTCGCGACAGACTCTGTCACTGGAAAGTTGCTGTGTCGGGTTTTTTTTTTTTTTTACTCATTCTTGAATGTGTTAGAAAAATGCTTTCTGGTTTGTTGTTTTTAATCTTTAAGTAAAACCATCCCCTTCTAAGAAGAGCCGGTCTGGCACGACAGTTCCTCGGCGGAGCTGTCAAGGAGGAGTGCCTTCCCAGTCGCACTTGTCGTGTGAGACAAAAGCACAAGTAACGACAGAGGTGGATATAGAGCAAGGTTAGTGCCTAGAGAGGTTATTTTTCAGCTTGTATTTGTCTAATCGAAGCTTGCGGCCTCCTGAGCTGTGCAAGACACCTCCACATTGTTTTGTGGTCTTGCCAGGGGAGCGCTTGTTTTCTGGGGTTGTGGGTGCAGGAAACCAAATGGGGCCAAAAACTTATATTCACCAAATGGCCTTTGATGGCACAGTGCGAAAGCCTGGAGGAGCAGCAAGCCCTTCAAACACTTGGCTGTTTCCAAGTATTCTGTTGCAACAAATGCAGGGCAGGAGGATAAACCTTGTGTTTCAGTAAAAGCCAGGCCCCAAGAGGTGGGGAATTGTTTCTTCATGGGATCTTTCAGCCTCGTCCAAGCATCCAGCATGGCCCATGCTCCCCCTGGGAAGGGGGCTGAGATGCGTGGCAGTCCCATGGGCCTGGGCTCTTCCCAGCAGTTCATCCCCGTGGGATTTGGGTCAGAGGAGAAGCTGGGCTTAAGTGGTCATGTGGAGACTTGGACTTGGACCAGAGAACTGCTTGTAGGGCTGGTTCTTCAGTGCTTGGGTCTCTTTGATGTCTTGGGCGGGATCCAGCACAGATCCCGACCTGTGGCTAGTGTGGGAGCTCGTGCCACACAATCCCACTTGCGCTGGTGATGGAACAGTCTGTGCTTCAACTCAGGTTCCCACCTTGGTCGCCCAGATCTCCTGCCCAGAACCCTGCCGGTAGACGAAGCTAACAGCGACTCCATCGCAACGACCCTGTCCACGTCTTCCTTGGGCAGCGGAGGCCTTAACTCGCCCGCAAATAGGTAAGGCTCTTGCTGTTCTGGCGCATGGCGGACCAGTGGCTCCTGCTAGTTGGGTTCGTGAGCTGTGGGAGGACTTTGTGCTGCTTTATGGATGTTGTGGGTTTTGGCATGCTTGCAGAAATACCCGTTTGAGTGGTCCGTGTGGTGTTGAGCAAGTTCAGTGCTGTTGGTTTGAGCATGTGCAAGGGAGGGGAGCATTGTGTCACCGTTCCTGCGTGCAGTTCTTTACAGATGACATGATCTTGCATCTTCTGCTTGGGCTGTGTGGGGGTCCCGGTGGCTTTTAGTTCCTTGTGTGTTCTGTATTTAATGGCTTTGTTCTGGAGTTGAGGTAATTGTGCTAATTAAATTGTGCTAATCGGTGAAAGTGTCACTGACAAAGTGTATGTGAAGAGCATTAATGTGATGATGGGCGATGCTGAAAATGACCTTCCTGCTGCTCTTTTCAGAGGGTTGGGCTCTCTTGCAACTTGCTGACTGGGTTAGCATTGAGCTCCTACAACTCCTCAGGAAAGGAGGCTGCAGGGATGTGTGCAGGTGTGTGAATGTCTCAGAAGCTGACTGCATGGACAGCCCTGAGCGGGCTGGTGGCTGCCTTTGAACGTTTTGTTTCTTGCTGAAGTGGTAAGACTGGCAGGGACGAGGAGGAGCTATGGTCAGAGGACGATCCCTTTCAGAGAAGTTGTTCGGAGGTGTTAACTTCTCCTTCTGGAAGCGATCGGAAACCATGTTCCCCATTCCTGACCCACTGCCTGCACAGTGGCACTGACTGAAGTGCCTGCTCTCTCTGGAGCTGCAGGAAAACAGGATGCAATTGTCATTAACGCCTCTCACTCCCTCTGTAAAAGATGGAAACTTCTTGGTAGGGATCCTAAACCAGAGCTGCTCCTTTCCAGTACGTCAGCATGCCTGAGGTGTTCTTTTTACTTACTTAACAGCAGGTCTTTCTCCTTCAATCTCTACGTAGGTCAGTGGGCGTGCAAGTGCATAAAGCTGACAGCTCAGCAAAGGATTTCACTAGAACAGCTCCTGGCATCTTCCTGTCTAGGTGAGGGGAGGAACCAGACTTTGCCTGAACCCTTCTCCTGTCTAGAGGGTGTCCTCAGTGGGACTTACCCTGGGATTTGGCCTCATGCTTGTTGCTGGCCAGCGGTTACAGAGGTTCTGTACAGTCAGTTCACTCCTAAAATGCAGTGCTGTAACACAGTGTGTTACTGGCAGTCCTTAACGTGTCTGTCTGCTGTAAGGCTCAATCGTTAAAACCTCTCAGGAAGGTGTCCTTCTCGCCCCGCGTGGCACTGAGCACCCGTCTTGGTAAAAGCACAGGTTCTGGTGGGTAAGATCAAACTTGCTGCACCACTGGGTTGAGTCCCAAGAGGTTCCCCAGATGCAAAGTCTGGTCTGTGTTTGCCCCAGGTACCACTGGAGTAGAGTACGCTGCTTACCGTACCCTGCGGGCACTCCAGCACGTGGTTACCCTTTGCCAACGTGCCATAAAACCGTGTGCCAGGAGGGAGAACAGCCCAGTGTTCTCTCCTGTGGGTGGCCCTGGGATCCCAGTGCCCTACATCAGACCTGTTGTTAAAGGCTTAAAGCCACTTTTGCAAGATCCGTAAATCCACTTGGGAGATAGTAAAGCTCTGCAAACCCTGAAAAGGATGAAGGCAATTTGTGGATTCTTGATTTATAACAACATAACTTGTTGAATGGATTTCAGAAGGTGGTTTTGTGTTTGTGGTTTTTTTTTTTTTTCTCCCCCTCTCTACAGAATCAGCCAGTCTAGTGGGGTGTTTACCACCCTTTGGGGAGGTAACCTCCTTTTGAGAGGGGCACTTTTCTCTTAAGCACTGTAATTTAATGGTGGACTTGGTAGTGTTAAGTTAATGGCTGGACTCAATCTTAAGGGTCTTTTCCAACCTAAATGATGCTATGATTCATCCTGCAGCCCTGCGTTAGGGCAGTGCTGCTTTAGTGCTAATTAAGACAACCCTCAAGGGCTATCTGCGCTGTAACCAATGCTGAGCATCCTCGCCTTTAATTTCTGCGTAGGTCAGAAGCAGCGAGTCACCAGTTAGAGAGCTCAGCAGAGGAGGAAGCCAGAGAGGCTCAGAGTAACCGGGCGCATAGGTGAGGCACTATCAGGCAGAGCGGGAGCTGTGCCTTCCCGATGAGGGTCCTCACATCTCCGTTCAGGTGTTGATCCAAAGGTGTTTGTGCAGGGTGATGTGTAGCCCAATGACTGAACAGCTCGATGCTTCCTGTACTTGGGCAACAGGCAATCAAATACCCACTAATTAAGGCAAGCACTGCAGGCAGGCTGTGACAAGCCCTGGGTGTCAGCTGCAGGAGGGCCGAGCGGGTCATGCCATCCCAAAACCTCCTCTGTTAGTCACCAGTGCCCCGGAGAGCCCTGGCTGCTCGGCCTAGGGGAAGTACGCACTCGCAGACTTGACTCCTCGCTCAAGGGGCAAGGAGAGAGGCCGTGGTCACCATATCCTCAGGAGGAAGCGGGGCAAGACCCAAGCTGGGAATGGGAGTTCCTCAGCCAGCAGATGGCAACCATTTTGCTGGAGGATCGTGAAAGAAGTAGGGAAATAATGGGCTATTAAAGCAAGTCATCTTCCCTGCCCCACCTTTCCTCCTTGGCAATGTATCCCATGAGGTGCTCAGCGTGCCCGTGTTATGTATCCTACTGTCAGGCTGTAGCATTCGGAGCGTAAAAGGTTTGTAAAAAGTTTGTTTTCAAACAAGGATGCTTCTGCCTGGCGAGGCTGAGACTCACTGAGCTCCGGTTCTTCGTGATTTCTTTGTCCCTGGACTGTTTTCGCACAGGACCTTTTCTCTGTTGAGGAGGTGCTCGAAGATTTATGTAAAGAGGTGCTGCTGCTTGCCTGGACAAAAGATCCTTGTTTCTAATGTCTTAAGTCCCGTCGACTAGGGGGGACGATTTTCTAGGTGATGTGTTTTGGGCGCCTGCCCCAGCAGGGATCGTGTTGCCTGTGGCTCCATATTAAACCTGCCTAACAAACACCTTTGTGCCGTGCTGGGTCGTTCCGTTGGCTGGGTACGACAGGGCAGCCCTGGAGATGGGACTTACTGACAGCTCACTTCTAAAAACTGCTTTACAGGTCTCCCCCTTCTGTTTCCCCAGCGGTTCCCCAGGACCTTCCATCCCTGAGCGTTCCGCAGAGCTGAGAGAGCAGCTCGAAGACCTGCAGGAGACAGAGATAAGCTTTGTGAGTACCTCCCTGTTCAGGAGGAAGAGAGTGACTCTGGGGGTGATGGAGAATTGTAGGGGTTATGTGGTCCCTAGTTGTGCTGGGAACAGGGGCACTGGGTGGTGTGAGTCGACCAGAGCAGGAGCAGATCTTCTTTATCCTCCTCTGGTATGTGAAAGCTCAGCCGGCCTTGTGCCAGGCACCGTTCCTGCTCTTAGTGATATCTGCTCCCCCAACTGTCTTAAATTGGGTAAGCGGGAGGCAAAGCAGAGACATTCCTCTTTCCTGAGGGCCCAGAGCGGGTCTGATGGCAGAGAGAAAACGGGCAGAGATAAAGCGGGGACAGGAAGGCTCATCTTGCTCTCCCCGCAGCAGAGGGTGAATGCCCACAGATCCTCCTGTTTTAATGTAAGATCATGACTGGGGCAAGCCTGAACTCGAGAGCCCCCTCCACTCTGCCTCTGCTGGGATGGGGAAGGGTTAGGGGAGGGCCAGGCAGGAGAGCTCCTGCTGCTCTTCCTCGGAGGAAGGCAGACCCCTCCCCAGCATCTCCCCCTCTTTTCTCTTCACAGTGAAGCAACACCGAGACCGCCGTGATGGAAGCAGATTGTTCTGTGCTCTGCATGGTCCGAGGAGTCTGACAAACGTTCAGCCCCGTTGCTGATTTATTATATATATTTTTTTTTTTTTAAAAAGAAATCTTATCTGGACAGAAATCTAAACGCTGGAAGGCTGGGCTACACTTAGTGGGATAGTATTAGCAAAGACCGAGCCAGCGCAGCTGAGCCTCGGACACCTGGAAGTCTCCTTACAGCAGAGCCCACCGCTGTGTCCCTGCTGGCCTCCTTTCTTTGAAGCCCGGCGGGAGCAAAGCCGGCTTTTTGGAGGGAGGGGGAAGAGGAGGAACTGCTCCGCGTGGCCTGAAGCCCTCTGGAAAAGGGATCTGACTTTCAGGGAGTTAACTGCTTAAGACGTCGACACCACAAACCTTGCGAGAACGAGCACCTCTTCGGAGTTCCTGGGGGGAAACGGGCATTAGAGCCTCGTTGGGGCAGTTTGCAACAGAGCAACGTGGTTTTATTTTGTATTTTAAACAAGTTTTTAATTTAAGTGTTTCTCTGAATTCATCATATCACTTCTTTTTAGTCCTGCAGTATAGGCATTTTTTTTTTTTTAATAAATAGGATTTTTTTCAGTGTTCCGCCAGAAAGTATCCCATGTGACAGGCAGAAAGGGGGAGCAGAAGCTGCACTGACCGTGGATGGGCTTCTCTCCCCTGCCAGCTGCTCCTGCTGCCGGAGCCGCCTCCGTTTTCGACCTTGCATCGCCCCAAGAGCGCGGAGGAGAGCCGGGCGCGGCGCTGCGCTGCTCGCAGGACTTTGAATGTGCGAAGCTTTTGAGACGTCAGGGAGGTTTTGGATTGCTTTATCCCCCGGTTTTTAAACTCAGCCCTTTCATCCCTTCCCTGCCAAGCAGGGAGTCGCAGGTGAAGGGAGATCTTTGGGAGGGGCACGCTTTTTTTTAAAAGTATTTCTTAAGCAAACGGACCAAACCCAGCCTGCTCCTGTCCCTTCCCCTGCTCTCTGTCCTGCTGCGGGCACCACCTCCAAAACCCTTCCTGTTTTTATAGCATGGCTCCCTTTTGATATCTTACCTGTATCGCCGCTCCTGGCGGCTCGAAACCGAGATTCCTACGTAAACAGGATGGACTTCTGCCTCCACAAAAGTACGGGGCATCTTGAGTCCGATTTTAAACAAAATAATAAGCTGAAAGGAGGGATTGTTCTGCTGCCATTTCCCTGCGGTGACGCCTGGCCCACGCTGGCTGCAGACGCTTCTCTAGAGATCTCAGAGCAGATGTTGGACTGAGCTTTATTTTCACTAAATGCTTTTTTAAAAGAAATGAAGTGACTCTTCCCCGTGTGCCCGGTGGGTTAGAATCCTCCGTTCTTTTTTATATGTATATATAAAAAAAAAAAAAAAAAAAATTTAAAGTTTGCCCTTGTGGCAGTGCAAGGGGTTTCTGTACTAATTAGCAATGATTGCTAAGGAAACGAAGAATGTAGTGGTGTAGAAAGGGATTTTTTTAGTTGATGTTTCAGAGCCAAGTCTCTTCCCACTTCAACCTTTTAAAGTGGATGCAACACAAGCTGATATTTTTTAAGACAAAGCTTTTTTTTTTTTTTAAAAATGCTACTACTTTTTTTTTTTTTTTTTTTTTTTTTTTTTTCTCGAAAGACCAAACGGAATGGCCTTACTCCGGGTATCCGGATCCCCAGGGGGTTGGTGGAGCGCCAGGACAGTCGCTGTTCACAAACTGTTTGTTTCTCAAGGGCTCTCAAACCTTCCGACGCCGCTGACGTCGCGCCGAGGCCCGCGAGCGGGAGGAGGATCGGCTCGGGGACGCCTGCGTTGTCCCTGCTGGACCTTCATCTCCCTCCCTGCGCCTCTGACTCCCTCCAGCAGGTTCCACTTCATCGCTGCAGTAACTGTCTATATTAGACACTCGTTTCGTATCTTCCCTCCTAACCCCTATTTGTTTGTTGTTTTTTTTTTTTTTTTTTTTACCAGGAGGGAAGAAAACCAAGTCTCAATTTTTTCATGATTTAATATTTATGAAATTGTATTTAAGTGTTGGGGTGTGTGTTTGTTTTTTTGTTTTTTTTTTTTTTTTCTTTTCCTGGGGATAGTTACTCGGCGAGTAGGGAGGTGGGGGGGGGGGTGACGTTTATATATTGACCTCTGCTTTGTAATGGGTTTTCAGAACTGCTTCTTTTCGTGTGTGTGTGTGTTTCGAAGTGACGGGCGACGGGTTTTCATGTCTTTTTAAACCCCCAAGCGGCTTTTCTGCAGCGCGGAGAGGGGACTTCGCTTCTCCGGTCACACCGGGGAGGGTGGATACCTACCGGGACCTCCAGATCAACAGTGGGTGATGGGGTGGAGCGTGGATGGACAGACCTCTCCTGTCCTGCTCGGCGTCGACATTGTCACCGCCAGGAGCCCCGGGGAGGGACAGACCCGTGTCCCCCCTCCCTTACCCCACCCCTGGGGAGCAGCTCGCGCCGTGTGTGACCGTTGTCCTTTCGGCTGTGTAACGCTTGTGGCCTCGTCTGCTGTTGGAACCGCGCGCAATACACGGTGTGCTGCTGAACCCACCACTGCCTGCCTCCTCTGTCCGGGGGGTACGTGGGCTTTTAAAGAAAAAAAGCTTTTTTTTTTTTTTTTTTTTTTTCCCCCCCTACGATCATCTTCCAAAGCAGAATTTCCACAGAGGGTTTTGATGTGTTTGCGTAACAGCCCTGTGCTCATGATATACTTGGGAGGATTCAACAAACTTATCCGTCCAGGAAACATTTTATCTGTTTTGACATTCATTCCTGACAAAGTCTGAGTTAACAACAGCATCATAAACAACACAAACGCTAACATAAAAAGCCAGTAAAGACAAAAATATATTTGGAAAAAACCCAGTGCTTTTAAACCAGATTTTTAGGAAGTTAATGGATTAACTAAAGAAGCAGGACCTAAGATAACAAATCTAGGGCATATCATCTATTAGCTGTAGTTAGGCAAACGGTCTTATTTTTAAATGGGGCTGTGCATCTGTGTGCAGAGACCTGCAACGTGGATGACTTGGGGCGGTCGGAATTCCACAATACTGCAAGCGTTTAAACAGATGCTGAAAAGGTCAGTTTTTCAGGGCTACCCGCTAGCTTGGCAACACCAGCAAGAATGTTAAGAAGTATTTATAGCTTAGGAGCTACATGATTATACGCCGGAATTCTTTGAACTCAACTTTAATGTGACACCCGTCCTCCATGTTCTGCACGCTCTTGGTTCAGATTCCCTCACGCTCTTGGCTGCCGCGGAGTTGGATGTGCCGGAGGAGTTGATGTGAAAAAGCCAGAAGATTCTCCTGTTCCTCTCTTGATAAAATGAAAAGTAAACGGGTGACGGGGCCCAGGTGGCCACTGGCCCTTCCCTTTGCGGACAAGGAGGGATGGAGCTCGGGTCCAGGCTGGCTGCCGGACATTTGCAGGGCCATTGCTTGGATGAGGGAGAAATTCTCCAGAGGTGGAGCAGGTTGGGAGCCGGCTCCCAGAGATGGTGGTGGGAGGGTGTTCGAAGCGGCGTGTGGAGCTCTTTGAGTCAGGGCCGAGCGGAGGCTCCTCGTTTCTTCCCCACCTCGGGGGTGGCGGAGGGAGGGGACGGTCTCCGTGTTCTCGCCGCCATCGCGGCCTTCCTGGGACTACAGCTCCCGGCCTGCCCCGCGCCCGCCGCGAGCCACCTCGCAAGACGGGAAGCGGCGATTGGTCGCTAGCGTCGAGCCAATCGGCGGGAGCCTTGTTAGGTCGGATCCGGGCCGGTCTTCAAGCAAAAGGAGACAAGATGGTTCTGGAGAGCACCATGGTGTGGTGAGCGGGCGGGCTGGGCCGCCGGGGGGGCTCCGAACCCCCCCGACCCGCCCCGCAGCCCGACCCGAGCCCCTGCGGCCGCCTGGGGCCTCCGCCGCTTTCCCTGAGTCATTCCGGGCGGCGGCAGGGCCGGGCCTGAGGGGGGTTGTGGGGCCGGGGAGGGGAGGCCGGGTCTCAGGGGGGGTTTTGGGGGGAGAAAGCAGGACCTGAGGGGGCTGTGGGGCTGGAGAGGGTCGGGGGAGGCAGGGCCTGGGGGGGGTTGTGGGGCCTGAGGGGGATTGTGGGGCTGGGGAGGGGAGGCCGCGTCTGAGGGGGGTTGTGGGGCCGGCGGGGGAGAGGCAGGGCTTGAAGGGGGTTTGTGGGGGAGGAAGACAGGGCCTGAGGGGGGGTTGTGGGGCTGAGGTGAGGGGAAGGTAGGGCCTGAGGGGGGGTTGTGGGGCTGGGAGGGGGTGTGGTGTAGGAGGAGCTGTGTGGGGAAGCAAAGTGGGGGGCTGAGGATAGAATTGGGGTAGAGGGAGGGTTTTGAGGGGGGAAGATGGGGGAGAGAGGATGGTTTAAGTTGGGGTGGGGTCAAGGTGGTGGTAGGTTTTGGGGGGGAGTTTGGGGACGAATGGGACAGGCTGGAGTGAGGAGGGGTCTGTGGTGGGGCAGGCTTCTGGTGGAGTGGAGGGGGCAAGGAGGCAGGAGCAGAGGGAAAGGGCTCCTGTAGGTGCTAATGGGCAGGCGGAGGCTGGCGAGGTGTGAGGCAGAGGCAGCGCTTGGGCAGAGGAGGTGGCTACGATGGGGCTCTGGTGTGATGCGGTGCCAGGCAATGCTGGATCAACAAATTGGGGTCACATACCAGGGGCGGAGGGCCAGGGTACAGACCCTGCTGGGGCGCTGGGCAGAGATACCTGTGGCCCAAGAAGGGTCAGCCGCTCGGGGCCTGTCCCAGCACCGCTGGGGCACGGTGGGTTGGTGCTCGGTCAGTCCTGTGTGAAGGTCCGCTGTTCTTGTCTCGCTCAGTATTGGTGTTGAGCTGAGAGGGTTTTGTCCCTGGGTGCCAAATGCAGCCAGGTCTGGAAGCGGAGGTGAACTTTGTTGTGTTGTTATTATCACAGCAGCTACAGTCCTGTTATTTTTTGGCTTTGGTGATTGAGAAGGCTGTGATAGACAAAACCAGTGAAATCTGCCCAGATTCTGTTGTTTCCTTGGCTGTCTATATAGTCCTGCAGCTGTTTGGACAAAGATAGTACCGTAGCCTGACTCGCAGAGCATATACCGAAGTTCTTGGTGTTTTCTCTGGGTAACTCTTTGCTTACTCATGTTTAAGGGAAATGGTCACAGGTACCTTTTTTCAGAAGAAACTTTTCCCTTGGTGTTAAAACTAAAAAATTCTGGCAGTAGTCCTCAGGGAAGTCTTAATTTGGGAGCCAAAATAAACTCTCAAGCTCTTTTTTAACTAGTCCTCCTTCCTGGGGTCGCTTTCCTGAAGGCTGGCCTAAGAGAAGGGCTTTTTCTGCCTGCGCTGTGCTATATTTAGTAGCCGCTGGAGTGGAGGGTAGGGGTTTAATTACAGCGATGCTGGGATGATGTGGCTGCTGCCGTTCGACGCTGCGGGGCACTGTTGCCCTTGCTGTTTGTGGAGGCCCCGACACCCGCCACGGGTGTAGGATGTTAAAGCCAGGCTGTGGGCCTCAGAGGCTCAGCTTGTCACCGCGTCGCTTTGAGGAGGGCACCATGCCGGTGGAGCAGAGCTGTGTTTGGAAAGTGCCCGCCACCCCTGCCCTGGGAAAGCTGCTTTTTGTCCTGATGAAAACCCCACAGCAGCAATGAGCGCAGAGCTTTGGACTTTACCATAGAGTGGTCTCTTGGCTTTTTTTTGTCGTGGGGATGGAGGAAAGCATCAAGGAGACATGGATCTGAGGTGGTGTCTGGCCATAGTCACTTCTCGCAGTCTTCAGTGAGGAGTGTGAGCTTCCAGCTCCGGACCGGCATTTGTCCTGTCACCCAAAAGTCAGATCTGATCTGAAAACTCAGGGAAACACAGAAACAACTCGTATATCTGCCCTGGGAAATGTCCATGTCCTGCTGCGTGTCCCCAGCTGCGTGACCTTAGGTGTGCTGTTCCAAAAAGCATGTCTTGGGGATAAGCCTCAACCGTTTCACAAGCTGACACCTTCCTCTCTGCGTTTCAGCGTTGACAACAGCGAGTACATGAGAAATGGAGACTTCTTACCCACTCGCCTGCAAGCCCAGCAAGATGCTGTCAACATCGTGTGCCACTCGAAAACCCGCAGTAACCCTGAGAACAACGTGGGGCTCATCACTTTAGCAAAGTACGCCCCGAGGCGGGGCTGGCCTCAGGGTGACACTGAGGAGCCTCTGAGGGGACCTTGTGAGAGGGCGCGGGGGCAAGGGACAAGGGGAGGGTTGTAAAATGGGGCAGCAACAGCACAGTCTAAAACCAAACCAGTTCTTCTGGGAGGACTGGTATGAGAAAACCTGGTTCCTCACTGGTCTCCAGCTTGTTGCGCTTGCTCCTGTAATGCCAGGGTATGTTATGGAGGCTTTTCTCTTTCAGGAGCTCTCTGCCAGCCCCATCCTCTTGTGGCCTTGTGTCCCGGGGGTGGCAAGTGTGGGCTGAGCTGTCACTGCAGCTCATGGGCAGCCCCGAGAGAGTCATTCCTCCATTTTCCTGAAGTTTGCAGGATTTCAGTGCCTCTGCGAGCTCCCTCTTAGCCAGAGTCCATTAAAAGTGGCCAGTGGGCTCAAGGTTGCTGGGGCAGGGGACAGAGGCACACACAAGCCTTCATGCTGACAGATTACTTTGGGGTTTTTTTAAGAAAACAGGCTAAAAGTCTTGCTCCCTGTACGCACTGACCCTTCAGAGCCAAGTGCTGACAGACTCTTGGAGCAGACATGGGCTTAGTGCAGGGCGGGCGGGAGGACATTTCTTATTCCCATAGCAAATAAAGGGTTTTGCAAAGAAATTCTCAAAGAAGAGGTTGCCAACCTAAGTGTGTTTGTGTTGCAGTAACTGTGAAGTGTTGACCACGCTCACTCCAGACACAGGCCGGATCCTTTCAAAGCTACACACAGTGCAACCCAAAGGGAAAATCACCTTTTGCACAGGGATCAGAGTTGCTCATGTAAGTGGTCTTGTTGGTTCCTCATGTGCGAGTCTGTACCTTTCTCTGTAATTCCTTTTGTCTTAGTGTGTCCTGTTAAATTACCTGTCCTGTCGATGGCTCGGATACAGGAAGTCTTGTTCTCTTCCTGCCTCTAGGGCTGAGCAATGCCAAGCAAATAATTTTGGTTTTGCCTCAGTCGTCTTATTGGCAAAATGAAGCTGAAACCTCCTTTATAAAATCCAGTATAAAAGCTCAGAAGTTTATTAGTCTGGTCCTGGTTTCCTTCGGAGGAACCTGGCAGCTGCTTTGCAGAAGTCCAGCCCTTCCCACCCTAAGGAGAGCAGCCCCCAGCCAAGGAGCGTCCCCCAGGATGTGGCCACCCTTTTGTCCTGTGTCCTTGCTCTGTCCTAGACTGTCTCTGCCACCAAGCTGCTCCCAGCTGGGTCATAGCTGCCAGCAAACGGGAAGCCCTTGAGACATGCCTGCTTGTGGGCAGTTTGGTGGAACTTGCTACTGGAAAGTCTCTCCTGATATTTAGCCTAAATTTCCCTGCGTAACAGGAGAAGTAGCAGGGGTGACTGCTGGCCGCCCCTTTTTCCTGAGAATTGCTCCTTAAGTACAGTATGACTTCTGTCTTGCAGCTGGCTTTGAAACATCGCCAAGGCAAGAACCACAAGATGCGAATCATCGCCTTCGTTGGGAGCCCTGTAGAAGATAATGAGAAAGACGTGAGTAATGAGCAGTCAAAGGAAAAAACGTTGGGTCAGCTCCGCGCTCTGCTTTGAACTGTAAATTGGGTTTATGGTTTGTCCCCTACTCTGTATTGAAGATAAGGCGTTACACCCCAGCAAGGAGGCTGCTTGACAGAGTTGCCTGGGCAACCTCTTGCTGTCCCCATCAATGGGGACAGTTACTTTGGCAGGAGCAGCTCCCTCCCTTGTGCCACCTCGGGCACCGTGTGGTAGTGCCTGTCCCACCCAGAGAGATGAAATGCCTCAAATGCTTCCCTGCTGGGAGGGCTTGAAACTGGGAAGCTGATTCTGGGCTTTGTGCCTCCAGGATCGAACCCTAAGCAGCGTTGTCTGGTCTCTGATGAGCTGAGCATGTGTAAGAGCTGAAATCCAAGCTAATGCCGTGGTGTCTCCTCATTGCAGCTGGTGAAACTGGCAAAGCGTCTTAAGAAAGAGAAAGTCAATGTTGATATCATCAATTTCGGAGAAGAGGTGAGACTTCTGCCGTAAGATCCGAGGCAGAGTTTTGTATCCTTTCCAGCCCGGAGCCCTTACTGGGGCATGTGAGGATAAGAACAGTTCTCAGTCTCAGCAGCTGCCCCAGTAAAAATGCTAATGTGGAGGGTAACGTTTCCCTCGGGGAAGACACCTCTCCCGTTTCACTGCGGGTGGTGTTGAATGCTTTCTGTCCTGATGGAAACAGTGGAGCTCTTGGCTCCCACGTAGCGCAGAGAGATGCTGGGTGTGTGGAGCAGCCGGTTGTCCCTCTTGCAGAGCTGAGGAGCCAAAGCTCTAGTCCTGGCTTTTCTCTTTGGCCCTAGGAAGCCAACACGGACAAGCTGACAGCCTTCATTAACACCTTAAACGGCAAGGATGGCACTGGTTCCCACTTGGTGACGGTGCCGCCAGGGCCGAGCCTGGCCGATGCCCTCATCAGCTCTCCGATCCTGGCTGGGGAGGGGGGTGCCATACTGGGCCTCGGCGCCAGCGACTTCGAGTTCGGCGTGGACCCCAGCGCGGACCCTGAGCTGGCTCTGGTGAGTGGGGAGAGGTGGCGGGTGGCTGCGGGCACCGAGCTCCATCCATCCGAGCTCCGGCCCGCTCAGCTCCCTGCCTGTGCCCCTCTCCGCAGGCTCTGCGCGTCTCCATGGAGGAGCAGAGGCAGCGGCAAGAGGAGGAGGCCAGGAGGGCTGCAGCCGCCTCTGCAGCTGAGGCTGGGATCGCTGCCACTGGCGGGGATGGTAAGGAGCTGGGCAAGGGTTAAAGCAGGCAGGGACAGGCAGGACATTCCCCAGGGAGGGTGCCTGGCCAGTGTGCTGGCTCCCGTGGCAGCGTTCATTGCTGTGAGGCCACCTGGTGCTGTAGGAAGTGTGTCTGTTCATGACAGGGCCCTTCTGTGCTGTGTGGCAGTGCCCAGAGCTGCTGGGATGCAAGGGGAGAGGCAGTTTCTGCCCCAGAATGTTGGAGGGAGGCAGTTTAACTGCAGCGTGCTGTGGAGCTGCCTCTGCTTCGCCCAAAACTCCCAAGCAGAGGTGCACCTGCTTCTGTCCTGAATGCCGCGGGGTGCAGCTCTGCTTCCCCAGCGAGGCCACATGTGCGAGAAGGGACGGGGATCGTGTGTGGCACCCTTGCTGGTTTCCGACTGTGGTTTTTTTCTGGGCAGATTCAGATGATGCTCTGCTGAAGATGACGATAACTCAGCAAGAGTTTGGCCGGGCCGGGCTGCCCGACCTCAGCAGCATGACGGAGGAGGAGCAGATCGCCTATGCCATGCAGATGTCGCTGCAGGGAGCAGGTGAGTGCCTACGGCCACTTGGCCCATTCCCAAGCGGAAAGCCAAGGGGCAGCTCTGCCTCCGGGACTGGAACCTGCAGCCCCTACAGCCCGGTGTGCCCCACAGAGGGGCTTTGTCACCTGGGCAAGGTCCAGATCTCCCCGACCGCTGGTGGGGTGGGTGTGTGGGTTGTCCCCGTGAGCTGTGGGGAGGCCATGGGTGCGTAAATCCTCTGTCCTCAGCTGTCCCTCTCCTCCGACAGAGTTTGCCCAGGCGGAGGCAGCCGAAGTGGACAGCAGCACGGCCATGGATACCTCCGAACCCACCAAGGTGAGGTTTTCTCCTCCTGTCCCCTCTGCCTGTGGGATGGGGACCCAGCATGTCTCTAACGCCTCTCCCTCTTCCCGCAGGAGGAAGATGACTATGACGTGATGCAGGACCCCGAGTTCCTGCAGAGCGTGCTGGAGAACCTGCCGGGCGTGGACCCCAACAATGAGGCCATCCGCAACGCCATGGGCTCGCTGGCCTCGCAGGCCTCCAAGGAGAGCAAGGACAAAAAGGAGGAGGAGAAGAAGTGAGGGGGCTGGGCAGGGGCGTGCTGCTGTCGGCCCCGGGGGTGAGTGGCCGCAGAGCAGAGCAGCCCCTGGCAGGGGTTCTGCTGTAACGGGACAATAAAGGCTTTCCAGGGGGTCTCTGTCCTACCGCCTCCGTGGGGATGGGCCTGGCGGGGGCAGCCCTGGCCCCTCGTGGGGGGTCTCTGTTTCCCCTGCACTGGGGGGATTTGGGCCCTGGGTCTCCCTTGTACTGGAGGGATTTGGGCCCCTGGAATTCCCTGTACTGGGGAACGCTAGGCCCTGGCTCTCCCCTGGAGGGGACTGGGCCCCGGGTCACCCTGAACTGGGGGAGCTGGACCACTGGGTCTCCCCTATACTGGTGGGGGGGGGGCAGGGAACTGGGGCCCGGGTCTCCCCTGTACTGGAGGGGACTGGGACTCGGGGCTCCCTTGTACTGGGAGAGGACTGGGCCTTAAGAACCCCTTGTAGTGACGGAACTGGGCCTCGGGTCTCTCCCGTGCCCCCCTGGCGCACGTGTCTGGGGGCGGGGCCCGACAGCCCAAGCCCCGCCCGCAGGATGTTTACGGTGAGGCCGGAGGGGGTGGGCCCTGGTGGTTGATGGGCAGCGCAGTCAGTCAATGGGGGGGGGGGGGGGGGGGCGGGGATGTTGTCAGCTCCCGGGGGTGGGGGGCGGGTAGGGTGAGGAGGCGGCCAATGGAGTGGGGGGGGGGGAGAGCGGGGTGGGCGGGGTTCTGTGTTGAGTGTCGGCCGGGCGGCTCAATGGGTGGCGTGGTTCCATCATGGCGGCCGGGCGGGCGGGCCAGCCAATGGGGGAGCAGAGGGGGCAGGGGCGAGCCTGAGTGACAGGGCTCATCGCCAACGGGGCTAAACGTTATGCGTCACATGCCGGACGCAGGTGGGCGGGGCTGAGTGACAGCATCGCCAGCAAATGGGAGAAGACGGTTTAACCACCTCTGAGGGCTTCTGACCAATGGGACTGGCGGAGGGGCGGGCCCTGGCGTTGAGTGACACGTCTCTGGCGCAATAGGAGAACAACAGCTGGGAGACGCCGTGATGGACATTTCCGGTGGCCAATAGCTGCGAGGAACCCTCCATGAAGGACAGCCTCGTTTGGCCAATGGAAGGGGGGAGGAGGCGGGCTGGCTTGATGAACATAGCCTCTAGCCAATAAGCAGCGAGGCTGCCCTGTGGGCGAGCCAGCGCCAACCGCCAATAGAAAGCGGCGCAGCGGAGTGGGCGGGGACCAGGCGTTGAGTGGCACCGCCGACCCCCAATGAACGCACGCCGCAGGAGGCGGGTCCAGGCCGCGGAGTTGTCTCCCGCTCCGCCAACGGCGAGTGCGAACGGCCGCGATCACACGCGAGCGACAGCGGCGCCGCCCAATCGCAACGCGCGGAGTGGAGAGCGGCGGGCGGCTCGGCCAATGGGCGCGGCTCGGGGGGGGGGGCGGGAGCGCGGCGCGCGAGCGGCCGGCGGCGGAGGGCGGGGGGCGCGAGCCAAGCAGGAAGTGGCTGAGGAGAAGCGGCCGCCGCCGAGGGGCCTGGGCGGGAGCCGGCCCACCCCCCCCGCCCGCAGCAGCAGGTACCTCCGGGGCCCCGGGCCTCACACAGTCTCCGGGGGGGGAAGAGCTCGGGGGGGCCGGGGCCTGGAGGGGGGCAGGTCTGAGTGGGGATGTAGGCCTGAGAGGGGGGGGCCTGGGCTGCCCCCCGGTCCGAGGCGCCGTGAGGCCGGGGGATAGTCGAGGGTCCTGTCCCTCTCCCCCTTCGGGACGGGGAGGAGGACGAGAAGGAGCCACCCCTCTCCCCGCTCGGGATGCGGGGGGGCAGTGAGGGCCGGCCCCTCCCCTGCGAGCCTTGGCGGGGGGTGGGCCGCGGCCATCCCCAACCCCCCGCGGGCTTTGGGGTGTGGGTCGCGGCCATCCTTGATTCTCTTGGTCCTTGGGGGCAGGTGCCGCTTATCCCCACCCTCCCCAGGAGATTGGGGGGGTGGCAGCCTAACGGCCACTCTGTCCTGTCCCCCTTTGGAGTGGGGGGGGACCGTAACACTCGTTCCCCTTGGGCTGGGGGAGCCGCTGTGCTCCCCTTCCTCTGCTGGGAGAGCTGAGCGCATCCATTTCCCCAGGCCGGAGGGCTTTTTTTTGGCGGGGGGGGGGGGGGAACGCTTGTCGTGACTCCCCTGTGTCTCTTGGGGAGCTTGGTCCTATCCCCCTCCCTCCCCAGCAGTGGAGGGGTGACAGTGCCCACCTGCATCTTTTGGGGACACGTGAGCTTGACCCTGACATCACTGGGAATGGGGGGGGGGGTGTGTGTGTCTCTGGTCATGCCCCCCTATAGTTGGGGGCAAGATGAGACCTCCATTAGCTCCTCTCTAGCTTGTGGGGGGGCTGTTCATATGCCCTCAGAGCTCCTGGGAGGGCCTGGTCCCGGCTCCATCCCTCCATCTCTGGGATTTGGGACTGTTGTTATTCCATTCCAGAGCTCCTGGAACTGAGCTCCTTCCTCCTCCCTGCCCTGGGGGGGCTGAGGGGGGTGGCGGGCAGCCTTCCCCTGCCAGCACAGCGCTCAGAGAGGGGCTGGCAGGGGTCCCCCCGGTTCTTCAGCTGTAGCATCTCTTGCAAATAAGGTGGCGCCTTGTCTTGGGGCCCCAGTTCCTGGGGGGATTTTCTTGCTCCTCCAGTTCCTGAGGAGTGGCCGTGTGAATAAGAAGGCTTTGGGCTGTCTGGATCCTCTCTGGCTTCCCTGGGTACCGCTGTCCCGAGGATGGTGTTTGAGAACGGTGCGTGTGGGTCTCTTATCACACCCCATCATCCTGGGAAGAACAGTGCTGCGGCTGCTGAATGGTTTAGGGAGGAGGAAATCTTGCTATTATGCTGGTTTTGGTGGGGGAAGAGAACATGGGACGTGCGGAGGGGATCTTGTTGCAGCCTTGGTGATGCAGCCTATGCGTTTTCGGGTCCTGTAACAGCATCTGCCTCATCAGAGATGGTTGGGAGGAATCGCGAAGCTCTCTAGAGGGCCCAGTGTGGTTCCAGCTGCAGGAGAAGGCTGGTGCAGAGGTGGGCACCATCCTGAATCCGGCTCTAGGTCCACCCTGACTTCCCACAGGGTTGTGAGAGGGAGAGTGGGTCAGTAGTAGGAATGTGGTGTTTTCTTTCAAACTCAGATTCTTTTCTCTCTTCTCCTCCTGTTTTGCGGGCTCTGTCCCTGTAAAGTCCCTTAATTCCTCACTGCTGGTGTCTGTGTGTGATGGGGTAATGAGCAGCCCTTGGGGGCTGGGATTATCTTCCCACAATTAGTTTAATTCAAAGAGACTCCCCGTGAAGGTGAGCAAGGATAGCCTCCATACTTAGGTTGTAAGCAGCGCGTCAGGAATTGAGCCTTGTTTGTGGAAACAGCTGCCTCAAAGGATGTATTTTTAGTGTGTCTGAGGAGGAAAAAAAATGTGTCACCGCACATGTGGCCGTGCTGGCGTTGGCAGAGGCAGGAGGACTGGCGGAGCTGCTTCCTAAAGACTCTCTTCCCCCAGTTCTCCTGGTCAGGAGCGGCAGGAGGATCGGCAAGCTCTGCCAGCTTTTACTCCTGGTGTTAATCCTGCAGCCTGGTCGGTGCGAGGGGGCCCCGACTCGCTGTAGGGACCACTCCACACCAGTGTGACCGTGCAGAAATGCTGCAGCTGTTGGAGAGGTGGTGCAGGTGTGGAGGTAGCTCGGGATCTCCTGTCATGACAGGAGAACCAACAGCGCCTCAAGCTCTCATCATCTTGCAGGAATCGCGTTTGTCTCTAGTTTTCTGGGTTTATTCCACCCCGATTAGTTTCTCCTGGACCTAATCCCCTCCTTCTGCTAATGTGTGATCGCTCCCTGCAAGGTATTTTCTAGGGCTTTAATATATTTGTCCCATCAAGTACCTAAGCACGCATCTGGGTACTATAAAAATAATAACACACTAATAGCAAGCAAGCACGGTTATGGCGTGGGGCCGTCGTAGTGTGCGACGGCAGCGCGGGAACTCGGTGTTCCCTTCCTTTTGGCTTCCTACGTGGCAGATTTTCTATTTATACCTCTAGAATAAACGGGGTGTCCTGGCTGAGTTTAAAAACTTCACGTTATAAAACCCAGAGTGATGGAATAGCACAAAACCTGCTGGGATGGAGATCACTGGTAACTGCTCATCGCGATGTGGAAACGATCCCAGGTGAGGGGGGCATCGTTAGGCTGAACGCCTGGGGAGATCCTGGTCATTCTTCCCTGAAATGTCTGCCTGGAACCACCAAGCTCTCGTCTGCGTATACCAGTGTGGATCCTGGTCATACTGGTAAATCTGGGAACAAAAACCTCCCCGCGTTGACATTGAGGCTGCTTTATGCCAATCATGGCTGCAAAAATGCCTGCCAGTGTTTAAAAATTTAATTTTTCAGGCCGGCCAAATTGTCGGGATTTCTGGATCTCGTCCACCACTTGTTTGTTTTGATATCTCCAGAAGTTAGCAGATGGTAGAGACTTAATTCTGTTAAACGTATGGGAATTTAATCCCCAACCAGCCTTCGGTCAGGATGTGTCGTCTCTGCGTGGCAGCTGTGCTCTGCGCCGGGACGGGAGCTTGGGCCCGGGCTGCCGTGGATTTGCACCCCATTGCAGGGATGGGGAAGAACTGAGTTTCCTCCTCCGTTCCCTGATGAAGCATGTTTTTTGCTTGAAGTCGGTGAAATCTGTGAGGTAGCTATTCATATCCCGGCAGGGGGAATCTGTGTGTGTTGGTGAGAGACTGTCTCCTCCCCCCTCCCTTCGCAGCTGATTTTAGATTCGCCTTTTGCTTTTAAAGACTCACTTGCTGCCACAAAACCTATTGAAAGATAAAACCGATGTTTCAGTGGTCGTGATGCCTGTTGGTTTGGGTCTGACACCAGCCCTTTCTTTTGCTTTAGAATCATAGAATCATAGAACCATAGGGTTGGAAGGGACCTCTGGAGATCATCTAGTCCAACCCCCCTGCCAGAGCAGGGTCACCCAGAGCAGGGGGCACAGGAACGCCTCCAGGCGGGTTTTGAATGTCTCCAGAGACGGAGACTCCACCACCTCTCTGGGCAGCCTGTGCCAGGGCTCTGCCACCCTCAGGGTAAAGAAGTTCCTCCTCATGTTTAGGTGGAACTTCTTATGCTCAAGTTTGTGCCCATTGCCTCTTGTCCTGTCCCCGGGCACTACTGAAAAGAGCCTGGCCCCATCCTCCTGACACCCACCCTTTAAGTATTTATAAGTGTTGATAAGATCCCCCCTCAGCCGTCTTTTTTCCAGACTGAAGAGACCCAAATCCCTCAGCCTTTCCTCATAAGAGAGGTGTTCCAGTCCCCTAATCATCTTGGTAGCCCTCTGCTGCACCCTTTCCAGCAGTTCCCTGTCCTTCTGGAACCGGGGAGCCCAGAACTGGACACAGTACTCCAGGTGTGGCCTCACCAATGCAGAGTAGAGGGGGAGGATGAACCTCCCTTGACCTGCTTTCGCTGTGAATGTTCTCCCTTGCGTCGGAGGGAGATCTGGGGTGGTTTTATTCTTGCCACTTGCCATCCAAGCAGCGGGGAGGGATCCCCAAGAAGGCACCCTAGACGGACGGAGCAAGCGTGCAGAATGAAGGGAGCGCGTTTTTTAATCACTTTAATTACAGCAATCATAAATCTGGGTTCGAACTTTTCGCCACCAGCATCTTCAGACTGAAAGCAGCAAGAAGTTTGTTTTCTTCCCCGCGTGTGAGCTGGGACCGTCTCATCTCGCTCAGCTTTGGGGTGCTGAGGAGCTCCAACCTCAGAGCGTTTGGAGGTGATGCTGGAAATGACGGGGCAGCCTGGGCTGATGGGTGCTGCTCCCTTGCCCAGGAGGGTTAACGTGCTGCGGAGAATAACATGATTTTATTTCTGGGGATGCCTGTAGAGGACTAAACCCAAGAGCTACCTCCGCCCATCCTCTAGCAAATAATTCAGCCTCCGTACTTCAGGCCTCCTTGAAATTGGAGGCAGTGGGCAGACTGAAGCTGGGGATGCTGTGAGGGGAAGTTTTTTGATGAGAAAAAAAAAAAAAAAAAAAAGTCTTCCTTATTAAATTGTAAAGCAGGGACGATTGGGGTGTGGGAAATGGGAGGCAGCGTTTAAAAAGGAGAGGGAAATACCGCTGCTGGGCACAGAGCTTTGTCCCTCGGCCTCCCCCGGCAGAACGGGGATGGGTCGCGTTGGATGCTCTGGGAACACAGGCGCCTTGTTCATGGCTGGCAAGCCCTTTCACACGGATACGGCTTATATCATTTATTTCTAGAAATAGGTATATACTGCCTGACCAAAATAAGTCATGTTAAAGCAAAAAACCTCCATTTTTTTTGGTGGTTGCTGGCCTCATTTGTTGGTCTGGAGTAGGATTTTCCTGCTCTTTGCTCCCCCTCCCACGGTTTTTACCCCAACGCCGAGCGAGTTCTGCCAGCAAAACCTCTCCGTGTACCTGGGCTGGGTCCGGGCACAAGGACGGCCTCGGCTCCAGGTTTGGAGGCTGGGATTTGCCACGGGGCTGGTTCTGTTGGGGGATAATTTCCCCCCCTTGATGCGGTCGGGGGCACCCGAGCGAGGTGTGTTTGCATTGCCGCGCTGCTGGACGGGGCCCGAGTGCTTTGCCGCACCGGCTAACCGACTCGGTGTGACTCCCGTGCAAACGCCGGGCCCTGTGCCGTTGCCAGCGCTCTGCCCGCTCGCTCTCCCATAGGAAATGGAGCCAGGAAGGGGTTTTTCAAGCGACACTCCTCCTCCAGCTGAACTGAAACGGTGCGGGCTGGCTTGTGCAGGCACGCAGCTCGCCAGCCGCTTCAGCCCTTGGGTTTGGGGTTTTTCTGCAAAGGGGAACAGCCGCTGCAGTGAGCTGCAGTCATCATGGATGTGCTTATTCCAGAACAAGGGTGAGAAGGGCCTGTCTGCTCCCCTTGGGAGCTGTTGCCGTGCTCCTGGCCCGCAGAGACGGCTTTGCCACGCTATGCGGGAGAACGGCAGGCGATGGGATTACCGTGGCCCTTCAGAAAACCACTGCCAGCGCCCCGCGTTTCTCCTCCGCTCCTGCTTGACCTGCGACAAATGTCCGGCTCGCTGGGCTCCCGTGCAAGGTCCGGTGGGTGGGGGGCCCTGGTGAAGCTGCTGCGGCAGGACCCGGCCCTGGGCTGGACGTGGGACCTGTTTAGATGTTAATGCTGAGGGACGGCTGAGCCCAGCACAATGGAGCACAAAACATGCGCATAATGGCTGAAGTTTTAATCCCCTGCTGCCGCCTGGAGCAGGGAAAACAATGCCGAGGGTTTCAAATGGCCCATCGAGCACCCCGGCAGAGTATTATTTTCTACCTGGTACCCCCAGAGAGCCTTTTCATGTGCTAGAAGAGAAGATAAAAGGAAAGGGGGAAGGAAGGAAGGACTGAGGGACCGACAGACAGACAGAGCCCTTTCCAAGGCATGTCACCAGCAGGGCACCTGCTCCACTTGGGGCAAGGCAGCATTGCCTCCCCGAGAGGCAGTAGATTTCCCTGGGAAAAATTAATAATTAAACCTTTGGAGTGCATTAAAGTGACCGATCTCTCCCCATCTGTCTGTCAGTGAGCCGAGAGCCAGGCTTGGCGAGCGCTGCTGAGCATCCCGCCGTGCCCCCTTCTCCTTGTGCGTTATCCGGGCCGTGCCGCAAAAGCCTCTGGAGGCGGGATGAACCAGGTCTGTTCGGATTTCTGACCGAGTCTCTCCGAGCAGCCCCCATGCCAAGGGACCGTTTTATTCCAGCAGAAGCTGAGTTTGTGTGGCCAGAGGTGTTGGATTGGCAAGTGAATACCCAGCGGGGCTCTGGCCAAGCAGAGCCTGTGCTCATGTTTGGGGGCCGCAATACCCGCCTGGCTTCCTCCCTCAAAACCAGTGCTGCTGGGCCATTCTTTCCCACTTTGATAACAGCTGCTGGGAATATATACCTAGGCGTGCTGGGATCGATTGAGATCAAATTCGGATTGAATTGCACCACTCCTTTTGTCCCCTTGGCCTTGAGATGGGACATGCCAGTAAGCGTGGCCACGGAAGCTCCGTACAGACCAGCCCTTGTGGGACAGGTTATCGGATCAGCGCCCACAGGAGCCGTTTCGGCACCAGCATTATTGTGGGAATCCACGCACGTTCACGTTCAATAAATGACAAAAAAAAAAAAAAGCCTGAAGTGCTGGAGCAAACTGCCAGGATCACGTCAACCTTGTCTCCTTTTCTTTCTCTTAAATCCCGCTGCTGCGGCTGCTTTTGGGTCCAGCCATTGCGGCTGGAAACACACAGGAGTGCTGCGAGAGCTGCTCTGGGCGTCCCAAAACACCCCCAAAGCCTGCGCGGGGGCTGCGTCCACCCGGGGCACGTCCGTTGTGGGAGCACAAGGTGCCTGTGGCTTGCGAGCAGGTAAACCCTGCCAAAGGGTTATTTGCTGCTTAACTGGGGGGGACGACAGACGACAAAACCCCAGGGAGGGGGCAGCCGCCACGCACCAAGCAGGAGGGTGTCCCTTGGTGCAGACTTTGTTCCTGGAGGTGCCGACCGCCTGGATTTTGTACTGGAAGCGTTTTGTACTTTGCTGCGCCGAGGCCTTAATTGCTCAAGCCCCCGCCAGCCGCTCCTCCAGCATCGTTTCCCCTTCTGTGCATGTGCTAAAAATGTGTCTTTTGGGAGTGATCCTTTCCTTGTTTTGTCTGAACCAGGAGGTGCCAGCTCTTTTTTGGAAAGCCTGAAGCAAATGTCTCTCCCCCGCGCTGTCGGTAAATCAAGCGTAGCTGGGCATTTGGGAGAAAATGATACTGTTGGTGAGCAATAACCCTGGAAAACAGCTGAAGAAAGAGTTGGCTGTGGCAGGTGGAGGCCCCGCTGGGCAGGAGGGCGGCTCAGATTGTGCGAGAAATGAGATTGAAGTTTGCTCTAGAGCAAGGAAGCGGCCTCACACCTCTCTGCAATCCGGCAGGATCTGCTGATGCCTCTGTGCCGCCGGCCGGGTGAAGGGATGAGCTGACATGGGTAGACTTGGAGCGCCTGTTCCTGCTCTGCTGCTTGCACTGTTGGGTGGCTTTGGGTAGCTCTGGGTTTCTAAACTGGGGACAACTGGTCTTTCGACCTCCCTTAGGTGTTCTTGTCCCATGTGTTTTGAGCTGGGCACCTGTCAGAGGGTTTGTCCTTAGCTCCGAGTGGATGTCCCCTGTTGGAAAAAGGGACATTGAACTCCCAAAGCCGTGAGCCTCAGGTCTTGTGTGTGTTTCCCTCTGAGCAGGAGGAGCTTGGGGGATTTGGCATGGAGATGACAGCTTATGAAACTCCCCAGATGCTGCCTTGCTTTGTCATGAGCTTACCTCCTCCGTGCCTGCTTGTGACTGAGCTGTTGAAGCTTCAACAGCCCCGTTAAGGTGAAGAAAGGGGGGGACTGGTCAGCTCGGGCCTCTGGGTCTCCTGGGGTTTGACTTGCGCCTTTCCCCCTTTGCGAGATCTTAAAGAATCCTAAAACTGGACACGCCGTACCTTTTGCCTTACGCCGTCCTTCAGAGGGGCTGGAGGGGTGGTCTGTCCACTCCCATCAGATATTTTCTCTCTCTAACATCTTGCCCACGTGGTTCTCGGTGCGTTTCAAAGCCCCGCAGCGTGCTTGGGCTGTCCTCGTCTCACAAGTGGTGAAGCATGGGGATTCTCGCTCCCTTTTCCCCTGCGTGGGGGATCCCTGTCTGGCCAGGCTCAGGGGACCACAGGGGCTGCTGCTTCAGCAAGTGCAGACCCCTCTCTGTCTCAGAGCTCTCGGGAAAGGGCCAGGACACACCTGGAGATAGGGAGGAGCCTCTCCAGGAATACTGAGGATTTTGCTTTGGGTTTCAGGTGGAGGGAGGATGCAAATGCTGCCGGGCAGGCAGAGAAACCTGGTTTGATGCAGCAGAACACCCCGTAGTCGCTGCTGCTGCCCGCAGCCCCTGTCTGTCCTGCGCCCTGCCCTGCCCTGCACGGCAGCAGCGGGGAGGCCGAGCTGCGGAGTTTCTGCATCCTGGCGCTGGCAGATGGCAGGGGAAGGGGGGGCCGCACCGGCCATCAGCCACCGCGCTGGGGGGCAAGGCAAGGGAGGAAGCCCTCCAGCTCCCATCACCACTGCCTGCAGAGCCACCAGCAGTTGCCGTTGGACCACCACCGTACCCAGAGCTGCCCTCCCGAAGTGCCAGGGGCGCAGAGGAGTTTGGTGCTGGGTTATTTAATTTATTTCTCTTTTCTTTCCTCCTCTGAACCTCCCCTCCCACTGCAGCCGTCCCCGCTGAGCCCTGACCTCATGATGTCATGCTGGGAGTAGGACGTGTTGCTGGTTCTTGTTTAACCAGCCTGCCTTTCTATCATTTTCCCCCTCTCCTATACGTGAAACCTGAGACCACTCTCTGTCCCTTCCCCCCCCCCCCCTTTTTTTTTTTTTCCTCTTTTCCTCCCTCTCCGCTACATCCAGAAGCTCCTTCCCATCAGGTCAGTACCGGGCTCGGGTCCCTGGCACAGCAGCTGCCTCTCCGGAAACGCAATGGGGACGGCGTTTGCAAACTGTGCCGCTAAAGGCTTGCTAGATAAGCAAATTCTTAGGAGATCAGGAGGCAGAGAGAGAAATCTCGTGTGCTGGCGAGGGCCTGGGTGCCGTGATTTGGAAATAGGCTGTGTGGGTTTGGACTACGATGACGGAGCAAGTGGATGCGAGTGGGAGCAGAGGCGTGTCACCAGGGTGATGGCCGGGGGACTTTGCGGGTTGCTTGAGGCGTGGATGCTGTAGGGGAAGGGGCGGAAAAGCATTTGGGGTCATGGAGGAGCGTGGGACAGGCACGACCAGGGGCTGCGGGATGCAGAAACCTCGTTAGGGCTGGGGACATGGGGGTGCCGGTTCTGTTCCCCATGTTGCTTTGCTGCCCATGATGCTTCTCCTCTGCCTGTTTTCTGCATCCCAAAAAGGGGAAGGTAATATTTCCTCTGTGATAAAGAGGAGAAGAGGGGTTGTGGGAGGTTTAATTCCATGTCTGTGGGTCCACGGATTTTAATTTTGTATCCACGGACATGGAATTAAATAGACTTTTAATGTGCAAGAGCCATTCTCAATGTTAACCTTTGTTTCTCTTCTGACCTGTGTTATCTCTTCCAAAGCTTGGCTGAATCCCTTCTGCCTTTTATATTAGCAAAACTAATTATAGTGTGGAAAGTAGTGAGGGGCAGCTAACGAACGTTCAAGTTGGAGGATCTGTCTGGCACCGTGCTAGATACCAGAAGGTGCTTCCCAGAGCAGCTGGCCCAGGAGGGGCCTATGCAGAAGCGAAGAAAGCGGAGAGGGGAAGGATGTAGCCCCAACAGGTACGGGGTTTCGGCGGGGTGGGCTCCATCAGTGGCAGAATGAGCACTGATGTGGTGGGAGATGGTCCTGGGCCAGGTCTGGCTCCGTTGGTGTGGCGTTCACATCGCCCCGTGCCTCAGTTTCCTCATGTGTAACAGGGAGCAGGGGCTAAAACCCAATTTCGTCAAGAGTGTGAGCTCGTTAGGACATTACCTGTACGCCAGATCTCGCTTAAGAGGGAAATGCTGGTTGGAGATGGAGATAAAAACAAAGTCCCCTTGGAGGTTCAGTGCCTGTTTTGTGCTGTGTTGAGAGCAGCACAGCCTGTGTTTTCTGAGCCTGGTGATTCCTTAGTAGCTTGCCGTCAGACTAATAATATCTCTTAAAATCCTTTCATCTCTGAAATCTTACTTACTTTTTGGCCTCAGTTTGGGCAGTAGAATGGCACTGTTCTGTGTCACTTGAAAAATATCAAGTTGGTTTCAGCTTCTTGTTGGGGGAAAGGGCTCTGTCTGGCTGCTCTCAGGAAACTTTCCTTTTTGGAGACACCCTGTTTGGAGCAGCGCGTGTTGCAGCGAGAAACTTAAATTAAGCCATCTAAAGAAAACCCACTCAGTTTAAAGTGCTTTGCTACTACAAAGCCACGGCTGCTCTTACCAACTCGTGCAGAACTTGTCAAAGCAACACTTGCAGTCCCAAAACAAAGGAAAGCCGTGCGTTTATCTCGCACAATCTCTTGACCATGAAATCCGGGCAGTGACTCTGCAGCGCTCTGGGCTCTGCTCCCGGCTGTGCTTTCTCTGGTGAGCTGCAGGGCAAGGCAAAGCAAAGCTGCTGGGCCACTGCTTTCTCCCTGCCGGGGCAGATATCGCCCATCCCATCCCATCCCATCCCATCCCATCCCATCCCATCCCTCCCCGGCACCAGCTGCATCAACCATTCATGCGGCTGTTTTGTGGGAACGCAGCGGCAGGAGGAGCTGCCCTGGCGAGAAGGGAAGGGGAACAGATGCGTGCTGGCTGCTGCGTACGCAGCTGAGAGCGGGGTTATCGGGGGGCTTTTCTTTCCTCCTCTCCACCAGTTGCTAGTAATGGGGGCTGGGGAGGGTTTGGAGAGTGAAGGGAGGCACTGAAAGGGAGAAAAGCTGTCCCAGGTGCAACAAATTTGTTGTTTTGGGGAATTTGCCCCCCATTCTCCACCCCCCCGCAAGGCCCTCTGAAGATTGTCTGTGCTGGGGAGTGAGATTGTATAACACCCAGCGCTCGTTTGGCTCATTAAAAACAGTTGTTCTCACCGGTGACGTCTCCTCTGCACAAAGGCTGGGGCTTTTGAGCAGGGGATCAATTTTAAAATAGCTCCAAGAGCCCCGGGAGGACGAGGGAGGCAGCGATCCGCTCGGCTCCCTGCCAGCCAGGTGAACCTGCCCTTATTATTTTGTGTTTTGCAGGTGCCCATGGCAGAGATTTGTTTTTCTCCAGGGCTCCCTGGGTGCCAGTGGCCCGAGGGAGGCCACGGGCTCGAGGCCTGGGAGCAGTGGCACGGGGACAGGCTTTGTCAAAGGTTTCCTCTGTGCCTCGGAAGCTAATCCCGCCTGTCACGTGGTGCCGGGAGCGCAGCCGTTCCCATTCCCGCTGGCCTTGGACGCGGCGGCCGCAGGCAGGGCCACAGGCCCCCCACCATGCGGGAGGGCAGCGGGGGGCTAAACCCGGCTTAACTTAGTTCCGAAGTTGGCTTTTGGAGGGTAATTTTTCTTGTTGTTTTGGTGCAAACTTGCTGGCGGGCAGCAAGTCCCCGCGAGGGTCAGGAAGAGAAACAGGAAAAGCAGCTTTTAAAAATAGCAAGCCCTTGACATAGTCCCAGCGTTCGGGCTCTTTTGTCTGAACTGCTCCGGTTGCTCTGGAGCGGCCCCCACTTGCCCTGCTGGCCGGTGGGCCAGGCTCAGTGTTGGGCGGCCAGGGGCTCGGTGCTTTTGCTGGTCCTGTGCCAAAAACGTGTGGTGGGAAGCCCTTCAGGCGCTCTTGGCGTCAAGGGTGAGTGCACAGTCCCCTGTGCCCCTGCCAAACCCGGGGCTAAGCGGCGTTTGGGAGCCCCTTGCCTGCGAGTGCTGGCCTGGCTGCGACTGCGATGGGAAAGCGGATCTCAAAACCGGTGTGAGCATTTTAAGGGCTGTGCGGTGGGCACAGCCGGAGGGTTTGCAAGAGCGGGATCCTTCGAATATGTTTTAGCCCAACTTGGTACTGGACCAGCACAGGAACGTGGCGTGGAGATGGAGAATTGCCTCTGGTTTGGCGGACGGAGGAGGACGTGGGGTGGCGATGGGTGATCAGCCGTTTGAGCTGATGGCACGAGCGGAGCTGGCGCGTTTTGGGGGGCGTTTAAGCAGGGGGAGTCTGGAGAAAGGAGAGCAGCGTCGTCTCCACGCGCGCTCTGGCCAACTTTGGTGTCAGCATCCTGAAACAGTGAGCTGGGCAAACCCCTCCTAATGAACAAGTAAGCTTTTCTTTCAAGGGAGGCTTGGCTGCTGGAGAGGAGGTTTTTAACAACATTTTATCTTTTTGTGGTAGACTAAATGAGCAAACGAGCCAGAAAAATAACAGTTGTGTTTCAGCAGTTACTCATTGTCTTAATATTTCAGCTGTAAGCCTCATTAACTTCTGGGTGGCTCGCAGTGGTTCCCCTCAACCAGACCGATTCAGGGTTGCGTCTCGGTGGTGCCGCGATGGAGCTGGGGCTGGTGTAAGGAGTTCGGCTTTGGTTTGTCTGGGCCTCACCTGTGACAGTCTCGCTCCGGCAGGGGATCGTCTGGCGGTGGGAAACACTTGGGCTCCTGCGTGGCTGGATCTGGGCTTGGGTTGCTCCAGACTTGGAGCTGCAGGTCTGTGGACTCAGACCTGGAAAGTGGAATCTTATCCTTGTGGCTGTTCTTCTAACCCTTGTGGATTTTTATCGTCTTTGCTGTGCCGTGGAGGGCAGCAACCCAAGACCTGCCTCTTGCCCGGCCTCCTGCGCTTCTGACAGGCAGAAACCTGAACCTCGCAGCAGACAGTTATCAGAACTGCTTCCTCTTCCTGCCAGGCACCAGCTCAAACGCGTCCCCGCCGCGTCTCAGCCAGACACCGTTACATCCCAGGTACCTGCGCTTGTTTAATAAGCGTGCTGGGCTGCTGATTGTAGTCCCTGCACCCAGTTTATGTCCTGTGTAGGACCGGCCAGCGGTGACACAACTGACCCGGAGCAAAGCTGCGAGAGCCGTATCCTCCCTGTGCAGGCAGAGCCCTGGCAGCCGCGCTGGATGCTGGGGATGGTTTTATGAACAGCAAACTAACGCGAAACTACCTCCTTCGGCTTGAAACTGGAAGCCTGGTGATTATTGGTGTGATTTGCTTTTGCAAATGTGTGTGTGTTTGTGTGTGTGTATATTCATTCTGCAAATAACGGGCTGCGGCTGCTTTTCAGCTCTAGCCCTGTCTCTCCGGCCTTGTGCTTTGCTGAAGGAAGGGCTGGTTTTAGCATAGCGTTAATGATTTCAGTTCAAAACCCTGTGTAACCTTGGGGACACTTGTGGAGAGGTGACGTCTGGCATTCCTGACCTTAGGAGTCACCTGCTGAAAGGCTACGGCTCACAGGCACGGGGCGGTTGTGTCGGCAGCATGGTTGGGATAGAAAGGGGATCTTTGGGGTGGAAGGGGGACACTAGTAACTCTGTGGTTTCAGACTTGGCAGCCCGTGCCAACTTCCTTCTCTCACCAGGGGTTTGGGTTACCCAGCTTGGCCTCCTCGCTGATCCCGGGATGTATCCCGCTCCCGAGCGGCACGTGGCTCGGTCACCTTGTGCCGTCTCCCAGCGGGGTGGCCGGCAGTGCCGGCTGCGAGGCGTAGCCCTGCTCTGTCCGCTGCGCAGAGGCGCACGGCCTTTCCGTCAGGGCAGCCATCTCCGTGGGGTGTTTGTCAGGGTGATCCTGTGCCCCGCGTGCTTTGGTGTGTTTTTGGTAGTCGGCAGGAGCGGGGACTTTCACATGTGGAGGCTGCTGGCCTCTAATTTCGAGCCGGGGCTGTGGTGTTCAGGGCAGGCTGGCAAAAAAGTTCGGCAACCTTCTTGTCCGCAGCTCTTCCCCATCAAATCCAGAGAGGATTTGGGGATCTTTTGCACAAATTGAAAAGATTTGACTCTTTCTCTCCCCCGTGCCGTGGCTTCCCAAGCTGTGAAGCCATGGGACCAGTGGCCACCGTGCTGATGGATGATCAGACCGGCTCTGAGCCGCACAAGCGTGGACGGGTCCTGCCCGTGCTTCTGAAGGCAGCCTGCGTGCCGAGGGCTAGTGCACGCTGGGACACCGTTGTCCCCATCAGAGAGCTGTTCCCACGTGAAGCTGGTGCTTGTTGTAAACTCTTATTTTTCTGTGAGGCAAGATTAGTCAGTAAGGTTAAAAATACCTTCCCTTCCCCCCTCGTTGGCTTTGTTTCGCCTAAGAAAAATAGTTCTTTTGCCTAAGAAAATAGTTATGTTTTGAGCCACCGGAATAACTCCCCGTGTCGGCCTGGTAGAGTTGGAGGTGGAGCTGGGCTCTGCCTATCTCTGCTGTCTCCTTCTGATAGGAGTTACTGACTCAAGACCATGACTCTCTTCTAACAGAAGGGGCTTAATTGGGGGATCTCGGGGCTTCTAAGATTAGGATCTTAGGATTTCTAAGAACAACAAAAAAAACCCTTCTGGGGCGGAGACCTTCCCGTTAACACCAAACAAGGAGAAATCCTCCTGTAATCAGTCCTGCGCAGGGGCTCCTGCAAGGAGGAGCCTCCCTTTTGTGGGAAGCCAGCAGTTGAAGAGCATCTCTGAGAGCGTGGAAGCGATGAACGGTTCGTAAATGACTTCATTCCTGCCTTAAAGCTGTGAGCTTTTGAAAAAGAGACAGAGGATCCGTAATCAGTTTTGCTTTTAAAAGCAGGGATGCTAAAAGGAGGACATGGTTGGCCAAGACCAACATGGCCAGGGTGTTTAAAGGCAAGAAAGGCCAGAAACTTCTTAGTGAGGGGCTGGGAAGGAAAAATCAAAGGAAACACTTAAAGGTGAGTGGGATATATTTAAAACCCATCTGTGAGCCCAGAGAAATCAGGTCCTGTGGGTTCGTTCTTTCCTCTCCCCGTCGGAGAGCCTGCTAAAAATGAATTAAGGGTTTACGGCAGAGCAGATCTTGAGCACAAATAGAAGCAATAAGCCAGGCCGAGCTCTGGGCTGGTCCTTTGCGGCATTAGCACACGAGAGCTCTCTGTTTCCCTTAATCGATGGCAAGAGGAGCCGGTGGTGATGCAAACCAGCGCTTTGGAGATGGGAGCGACCTCTTTGTGCCAGAGCCGGCTGCCGCGCACAGTCCTGCCTCTGCCAGCGGCTCCGGGCTCTGCTCCGCACAGGCATCCCCACAGAGGTTCACCAGCTTCCTGGCGTGTGTCCTGTCCGGGAGAGAAGCTCTTCTCGGCAGCTTTGTGTTTTCAGCCTGGTCTGGTTTTGCTTGGGGAGGTACGGTGGGGGATTTATGCCTTGCTGGGGGTGCAGCAAGGCTGGCTCCTCTGCGTTGCTTGTGAGCCATCCCCTGGCACGGGGAAAAACAATATCGAGCCTGAAGACAGATCCATCGTCATCCCTTCAGGCTCCACTCAGCCTGCTGACCCGAACCCACTTTGGGGATAGAGCTGGCACTATTTCCCTCTGTGCAGGATAGAGGAGAATTTCTCTCGCTTCTCCTTTTTTCTTCTTGGGAATCTTTTCCAGCGTAGCAACCTGGTTCTCTCCACTTTACTGTAAATATTTGTATCCTGCTAAACGGTGATTAGAAAAGTCATTTGAAAAACAAATGTCCTTGTGTCATGCCGTTCTCACGCAGAGATCCTGTGCTGAAGAACCAGATGGCAGTGCTGGAAGAGGAGCGTAGCGTTCGGTATCTCCCCCTGCCGCAGTATTTTAAAGCCTGGTGCTTTTCCTTCTGGTCCTCTCACGGATGCTTTCCCTCCACTGAGGTCGCGGCTGAAGGCCCGCGTTGCCCGGAGGACCATGTGGTGAAAACTGGCTTTAGAAAGCGGGGTGGACTTGTTGAAATCTCCCAGAAATGAGTCTGCTTCCCCAAAGCCGGTGCTGGAAGGAGAGGTTTAGTGGCACAGACCGGTGGCCTGTTGGGCAGAGCAGGGTCTGTGAGGCACACGCAGGCAATTGCGGTAACCAGCAGCAAAGGCTAATTTCTTTTTTTTGGGATCTAGATTAACAGTCCTCCTATAAGGACAGTCTCTGTCCCCCTAAAACGCAGGCACGTTCTGACTTCATCCCAAAGTGAAATAGGACATTTGGTTAAAAACCTCATACGTTTATAGAGAGATAAAGAAGCACAATCCGACTTGTGCTCTTTGAGACCTTATTCCTGTGTATTTCAACCTCACAAACAAAATTGTTGCTAACAGAATCCCCTCTGCCGCCTGGCTGGCGAGGCCTGTGCCGTCGCTTCCTCGGCATCCCGGGGGGAGACTGCTCTGCTCTCACGGGAACATCCCTGGCTAGAAGGTGGCTCTGCTGTTCGCCTCGGTGGTTTTCCATTTCATGGCATGGATGCCTTCCGCTGAGGTTGTCCTTTGCTTGTCTCCCAGTGGCTTGTTCCGATGTCGAATCCTTTGTGCTTTTGCAGGCTAGGAATACTACTGCTGCCCCACAGACCTGCCTTTTCTGTCCCGTCTTCGCCTTCGGCTTTAGTGGAGATTTAAGAGCCAGTGAGCACTTGCCCTGTTAACTTCTTCCCCCGCAGTGCTGCGACGGGATCTGTGGGTCGGCAGAAGCAATGCTGGTATCGGCAGAAGCAATGCTGGTAGAAAGGCACCCACTTGCATTTTAAATGTCAGCGTCGTTCTGGAGCAGCGGATTCATTGGTGGCCCACAGACCCTGTGCTGCACCCGGCGGAGATCCCCTTGGGGTGACCTATGGCGAGAGTTAAAAATAAAGCTAGACTAAGCCTCCTTACTAAGCTGTCTGTCGGGAGAACCATCAGAGTCTTTACAGCCCTGCTAAGCCTGAGAATAGCTGAATTGGGCGTATAAGGGGGTTTGCCATGTACAAAAAAAAGACCAAACCACGTGTGAGAGCGGTGCCAAGGCTGTTTCTGAACTCTGTTTGGCCTCCAACACTGTTTTGTCACCAGGTACTCGTGTAGGAGCGGGTGAAGAGTGGTCGAGAGAATTCCAGCTGCACAAGATAGTGGTTAGTTTTTGCTTTGGGCACAAGTGGAGTGGAGCTGTGATCGCTGCTGCTCGCCTCTGAGGAAACCCAGCTCGGGTGGGAGCTGCTGCTCCTTCCCAGATGCTGCCATGGAGGTGATGGGCACCAGCTCCGCTCATTTCCTCCATCCACCTCCAGTTTGGGAAAGGATGAACGCTGCGGGACGGAGCTCTTTGCCATAGGAGTCTGTCTGGCACTCTGTGCACACCACGGGCTCTCCAAAATGGGGACCGCCATGGAGGCTCAGAGGAGCTCTTCCGAGGACGCGACCCTTCCCCTGAGCAGCACCAGCGTGCGAGGAATGCTTCCCTGGCCTGCGATGCGGTGCCCTCTCCCCGGGACGCTGCGGGCTGCCAGGCTGCAGCCATCAGCAAAAGCCTTTCTGTGACCAGCGGGAAGCTGGAGCGTCGCGTGGAGGCGAGACGAAGTGCCTAAACTCTGAACTGGCTGCTCCGGGTTGCACAGGGAGGGATGAGGGTTGTTGTGGTCTCCGAGACCCGAGGCTCATACAGGGACGTGTCTGAGAAGAGATGCTGCTCCTGCAAGGGGAAAGCTAGACTGTGTTCATCCCTGGTTGGATAAAAGAGATGGAAACCAGCTTCATTAGCTCTGCTGCCTGTTTGGCCAGCGCTAAGAATCCATCCATCCATCCATCCATCCATCCATCCATCCATCCATCCATCCATCCATCCATCCATCCCACTCCTCACAAACAAGCAGACAGGACTTGAGGAGATTATTAAATCTTTACTAAAAGAATTTATATTGCAGCAGCCTGTTTGCGGGGACTCTGAACCACTGCCCTCTGCAGCAGCCGCAGTAGGGCAAAGGGATGGATGCTGTGACCCAAAGATGTGACAGATGAAGGTGCCTGCGATGTGCCACCGCTGGGAGGATGCTCGGGCTAATCTGTGGAGACAAATGCTGCAGGTTTTCTTCCTGCTGGTGGTTTGGCGGGTGTCAGAGCTGTGACTTGTTTCTGGCATAAATCGTGGCAAAGCTGAGGGCTTCCAGCACTGGGTTGTGGGGGCTGTTGGTCCCCCGGCTGCCGGCCACGCAGGCTAAACTTCTCCATCGGTGTTGGTGGGTTTTAAACTGAGCTTCCTGTGAGGGAATCCCTCCCTTTTGCAAAAAGCAGATTTACCCACCTGTGGAATAATTACTAAATTGGCCAAGGGGGTTTATCTTCTGCCAAAACCGCTTTGCCTCTTTTCACGCAACACCCACCATGTGCGTTGTCCTTGTCCGTCCTGCAGGGTCTGGTCTGCTGCCGGTGGATTTTGCCGCGACCGTTGGAGCAGCTTTTCTGCCTGTCCTTCCCACTGCCATTGCCACCCCCCGGCAGGGACAGCCGGACAGGCTGTGAGTCTCCTCGGAGCGGCTGGGCCGGGCTGTCAGCTGCGGCCATGTCCCTGGCGCGTAAGCTGTGCTGGCGGAGGAGCAGATTCCTGCAGCGGGAGGCAGGGCGAAGGCAGGCGGGCAGCGAGGGCTCCAGCGGCCTTGGCTTGATCTGCGGCAGCTGAGGGAAGAGGTGACTGCCAGGGCTGGCTCTCCGTGGCGCTGCAGGGTGTTTGCATTGACCCCTCACAGCCTCTGAGATAAAGGTTTCTTTTCTTTCTTCTTTCACTTTTGCTGACTGACGTTAGGAGTAGCCATCCACCCTTCGCAGAGCAGAAAACCCAAGGGCAACGCACCCTGATACCGTCCCTGAGACCCCCATCCCCTCCTGGCGGATCTGCTCCCCCCGGGCAGACACGCGTCCAGCTGCTCTCCAGCATGTGGGGTGTCCCCTGCCCTCCTGCCTAGAGGGATCTTTTGCTTGGTTATCCTTATAAATCAGAGTCTTTCCTCCTGCCTAAGCCACATCCCCTGGCTGCAGCTTAATCCTGGGATTTCTTACCCAGCCAGCAGTGACAGGAGGAACATTATTCCCTTTGTCTCCGCCGCAGCCATGTTTTGAAACCTGTTGCCATGTCTCCCCTCAGCCTGCCACGTTTCTTCATCCGTTGCTCCACAGCCCATGTGTTTGAGGTCTCTTACCTGAATCTTCTTGTTACCGTCTGGACGCCTTCCTCGTGAGCCATGTCCTCGTGGGGCTGGCCTTGGGACGGCCTTGCTGCTGCCGGGGGGGAAGGATGGTTCCTGCGTCGTATCGGGTGCCCCCGATGGGGTGTTCCCCTTGCGAGGCCTTCGCTCTTTCTGCAGCTCTCATCCTGATTCGTGTCTGGCTGGTGATTCATTGCAACCCACCGATCCTCTGCCGTGGAGCTGTTGCCCTCAGCTTGTACATTCGTGGGGAATTGCTCCGGCCTTGGGGCAGCGCTGTCCTTGCCAGGCTGCATCCCGTGGTCTCGGGCATCTCTCCCGGGGCGCTGGGATCCTTCTGAACTTTCTTCTGTCCTGGCTGGAGATAAAAAATGATAAGCAAACAAACAAAGCGGAAAAGGCCGAGAAGGGTTATGGTTTGCCTGAGGGGTGCAAGGCTGGGGTTCCAAGGGAATGCGGCATGGGGATTTTGTGCTTAGCGTGGGGCTCAGGAGAAGCAAGTTCCCATCCGAGTCTCTGCTACGTGGCTCTGACGGCTTCGTCCGCCTGCCTGGGTCATGGTGCTAACGCGTCTCTCCTTGCTCTGTTGCAGACTCTGCCATATTCCCCGCCATGGGTGACATGAAAACTCCGGATTTCGATGACCTTCTGGCAGCTTTCGATATTCCTGACATCGACACCAATGAGGCCATCCATTCTGGCCACGAGGAAGCTGACGCTCACATCAAGCAAGTCCCTGGGGAGCCGGGACCCCCTGACCATGTCCTCCCCCACACGGACATCACTGCTGTCAGCGTGATCGTGAAGAACACCGTCTGCCCCGAGCAGCTCGATGCCCTGGATGGGCGCAGTAAAGATGGGCACGTCATCGGGCCCCGCTTGCTGCAGAATGGCTTTGGGGCCACCGAGATGCCCAGGTCGCCCACCTCCAGGTCTGTGGAAGCTGTGGCATCCTCCAACGGGGAGTGCTGGGTGAAGGAAAAAGGCCCCAAACCCCTGGATATCTTCTCCCATTTTAGCCCCGATCCCAATGAAGACAACGCTGCCAACCTGATTGACAGACCCCGGGAGTGTAAGCCGAAAGAGAAATCCCTGGCCGTGCCTTCCCTCTCCCCGTCTCCCACCCCGTCGCTGGACTGCAAGGAGCCCATGGGAGAGAGCACGGAGAACCTGCCCCCGACTTTCCCGCAGTCCTTCGAAACAAGCCAGGCAGGGGGTGCAAATGGGTCCCCTCCGACCATCCCCTGCATCAAAAAAGAGGAGTCTGACTCAGAGGAGGTGGGCCGCGAAGCCAGCCCGAAGGGTTTGGCTGTAGCCTTGGGTGACAGTCCCTTGGATCACCTGAAATCAGTCACCGTTCGCTACTCCACGGATGATTCTCCCATCACGTCGTGGCCCGGTTCTGACCCAAACCTGGACAGCAGCACCAGCAACCTTCCTGAAGTGAAACGCTCGCCTGCCAGCCCCCAGGAGCCGTTCTTCAAGCCTTCCTCCCCGGTGGTACAAAGCCCCAGACTCCCCACTTCTCCAAAGCAGCTGGACAACATCGCCCTCAAGGAAGAGCAAGAAGTTCTGGAGAAGTCAATGGGAAGTCCGCAGAGTATGTCCAGCGCGGAGGAAGAGGAGGAGGAAGAAGACAACAACAATGATTCCCCTTCTTCCAATTCCTCGCGGCCCTTGAAGGTGCGGATTAAAACCATCAAAACCTCTTGTGGCAGCATCACCCGAACAGTGACCAGAGTCTCATCAGACTCAGAGCCGGGCTCCACCAAGGGGCCAGCTGAGCAGAGCTCCCAGGAGACCTCTCTTGAGGGTACCGGCTTCTCGGCATCAGCAGAGAAAGAGGAAGGGATCGCGCTGGAGGTGGCCAAGGATAAAATGGAGCTCTCCAGCCCCTTGAAAACCATTGAGGGCCCCAAAATCGTCAGTGTTCAGCTTGGCAATGGCACCAAGCTCAAAGGGACGGTCCTACCTGTCTCCACCATCCAGAATGCCAGCAGCGCCATGCTGATCGCTGCCAGCGTGGCTCAGCAAAAATCTGTGGTGCTGCCAGCAAAGACGGGTAAAGCCGTGGCCAAGAACATCATCAACCTGGTGCCACAGACCCTGCCCAAAGCCGACACCAGGACCAACATCAGCACCGTGACGCAGACCACCACCATCACCACCACGGCCAACCAGAAAGTCAACGGCACCACAGTTGTGATGGTGCAGCCGCAGAAGCCGTCCCCCACCATCGCGGGCACGGTCATTTCCAGGAGCCAGTCCAGCCTCGTGGAAGCCTTTAACAAGATCCTCAACAGTAAAAACCTTTTGCCAACGTACAAACCCAACCTGAATCCTCCGGCTGACGCGAGCCTCACCCTGCCTCCCTTTGGTTACCGCTGCCTGGAGTGCGGGGACTCCTTCGCCCTGGAGAAGAGCTTGGCTCGCCACTACGACCGGCGCAGCATGCGCATCGAGGTGACCTGCAACCACTGCACCAAACGCCTCGTCTTCTTCAACAAGTGCAGTTTGCTCCTGCACGCCCGGGAGCACAAGGACAAAGGCCTGGTGATGCAGTGCTCCCATTTGGTCATGAGGCCGATCGCTTTGGATCAAATGATCGGGCAGCCGGACATCACTCCCCTGGTCTCGGTGACTTCCTTCCCCGCTAGCAAAGTGACTGGTGTGGCTCAGGACGCCTTGGCCGCGGCCAACGGGGCTCAGGACCTCCCCATCCTGCCTCTGAGCAACAGCTCGGAGCAGACCAACTACAGCTGCTTCAGGTGCCTGGAGTGCAAAGAGCAATGCAAAGACAAAGCCGGGCTGGCTGCGCATTTCCAGCAGGCAGTGACCACAGGGACCACCAGCAGCACGGTACGTAGGTGGGAGGGCAGTGGGAGTTGGACATTAGTGTCCCTGGGGCTGCGGGACAGCAGTGAAGGACTCTCCACATGTGAGCTAGGCAGCGCCTGCCTGTGCACGCCCGATTCCTCCTGACGTAAAACTCATGCAGGAAGGAAAAACGCCTGAGCCAGGGTTCGGCTCATGCCCATGAGGCACTGGGTGGAGGGGAAGGAGGCTATTGTCGGCTGGTGGTAAAGCTGCCCCGTGGGTGCGGGAGCCGGGGTGCATCCGGGAGGGAAGAGGGGGGGTCCCGGAGCATCGGTGCCCTGCCTGCTGGCACCTGCTGTGGGATGTCGCCATCCCCACGGAGCCATGTTAGAGCCCTGGGCGCTGCTTCCTCTTTCACCAGCTTGAAGCACAAATGGAGTCTGGAGAAACCAGGGTGTGTGGCGTTGGTTTTGGGTTTTTTTTCCTCCTCTCTGAGAGCCAACCTTGAGGTCCTGTGCGCTTCCTGCTGCTGCCAGCACATCCTGGTTTGTTAGGGCAGGCAGCATCCAGCAAACACACGGGATTAATGCTGCTGAGGGATGACCTTTAAAAGCCAAGGAGGGAAAACCGGTCCACGGAGGAGCCCTGTCCTCCCTGTGGCATGTCTTCACCTTTCCTTTTGCCCTGAGACATCCAGCCCCCTTGTTCAACCCCCTCGGCTTCCTTTGCATAGAAGGAATTTGCTGTTTCCTGGTAACTGTTTACTTTGAAGCTGCTGCTGTAGCCAGGATGCTGTTCAGATGCAGATATTACGGCCGTGCTGCTACGGAGCAGGGCTGCTTTCTGTTTGAAGGTCACCAGGAGCACCAAGATTCACGTGCATGTATGGTTTGTCCCAAGGAGCTTTCCTTTAACGGGAGGATTTCCTACTCCCATCCCCTCTTGTAGCCTTGGTGTCAACAGAGGGCGTGGGACACAGTGAAGACGGGATGTCCACAGCAGGGCCGCAGCAGGAGCATCAAGAGGGCACAAAGAGGAGGAGATCAGGGACAGGAGAGCCGGGGGAAATCGTCCTTATTGCCCCGCAGGTACCTGCTGCCTGTGAATGCGGCAGCGTAGTATTTCTAGCTCCAAGGGAGCCCATCTGCCAGGAGTGCTTGAGCCTGGGAATTCAACCAGCAGTTGCTGGCAGGGCAAAACCTGTTACCAGCCTTCCCCTAACCAGAGTAGCTTTGTCCCCATACCCGGCAGACGGGTGGACTCCTCCCTAAACCAACACTGCCTACAGACAAGTTTTTTTCCTTTAAAATAAAGAGACACAGAGGCTTTCCTCAGCACAGTGAGGGACGGGGATGGCTGAAGCCATAAGCCTCCATAATCCTCTTCCTCACCTGCCACCTTTCATCCCCTCTCCCTTCCCGACGTGCCCCTTGTCCCTGCTCCATCTCCTGGGCTGTCTTTAGCTGCTCTTCCCTCTCCGATCCCTCGCTCCCTCCTGTTGCCCTGCTGCCAAAATCACCCTTGGGTGTCTCTTTGGACCCGTCTGGGTACCGGCCACCAGGGGACTCTGAGGACAGCTTGCTGTGCCTGGCGCCTGGCCGGGGGCTGCCCCTTGCCTTCCTTGCCCCACCTTTGCTCTGGTAGTCGCGTCTTTCAGGGCAGCTCTGTTGGAAGCTCCGGCCCATTTCTTCAAGTCCTTATCAGCTTCTCCCCTCGACGTCCCCACGTCCATACACTGGTGTGGAGTTAGAAATAGTTTTGAAATGGTTTTGGCGGCTGGTTTGACTACGCCCCCGCTCCCTCCAGTAAAACTCCCTTGCCGAGCGGCTGGTCCCTGGCTAACCCTTGGCACGCACTGCATCTGGGACCCATCTGTGGTGAAAAGCCTGGAAAAGGCATCTTGTCTGCGTGTGAAACGCCCTCAACAATTACCCAGCAAGCTGGTGCAAGCAGATTATCTCCTAAAACATGCCCTGCAGAGTCCCGGCACTTCTCTTTCCCTGGCAGCACGTGGATTGGGGCTGCTTTGGCTGTTGCAGGTTGTTTGCGAGTCCGTCTGTGGAAGAGGCTTAAAAACCCTTTTGTACACGTGGTACGAGCCAGGCTGAACCTCTCGATGCTCTTCTCCCCCCCCCGCCCAGGTTTGTACAACGTGTCCCATGATCATGTCCAATCGCTGCAGCTTTAACGCCCATCAGCGGATGCACAAAAACCGGCCTCCCCACGTCTGCCCCGAGTGCGGAGGGAATTTCCTCCTGGCGAACTTCGAGAGCCACCTGAAGGAGGCCTGTCTGCACTTCTCCCGCAGAGTCGGGTACAGGTAGGGCTCCGCAGCCTGCGCTCGGGGCAGAGGGACCTGAGGGGGACACCGGGACTGAAGGGGAGAGTCCCGAGTCCGTGGTGGGTTTCCATTTTGCAGATGGGGCAGGAATCCACATTCCTTCTCCCCACCGGTGCTGGGTGCGGGGCTGAGGGTGAACATCTCACTTTAGCCCTTCTCTGGTTATCACCCCTTAATCCTGGGGGAATTTTCCTCCTCCTGGGACCTCTTGGCCACTGTTTCACCTCAGTCATGGCTGGCAGCAATCTCTCCTCGCTCTGCTCCTTCTGATGAGCTGCCTGGGCCCTGGATCCACTAGCGATGGGCAGGACTGGTTACTCCAAACTGGGATCCTCCCAGAGCCCAGAACTGCTTTGGATCCTGGTGTCTGTTGGGGCGGGGGCTCTTCCCAACTCCCGTGGTTGGGCAGGGAGCAGGCGTGGGCCCTTGTGCTCCGGTTTGCTGTTAGCCCTCGGTGTGCACCAGTCTCTGTGGCACGGCTGAGCTCCCCATGCTGTTTGTCCCCTACCCCTTCCTCCCGCTCTCCAGGTGTCCCAGCTGCGCTGTGGTCTTCGGAGGGGTCAACTCCATCAAGTCCCACATCCAGACCTCCCACTGCGAGGTGTTCCACAAGTGCCCCATCTGCCCCATGGCGTTCAAGTCGGCCCCCAGCGCCCACGCACACGTCTACACGCAGCACCCCGGCTTCAGCAACCAGCAGTCCAAGTAAGTGTTCCCTGTGAGCTGGCGTCCCAACAGATCTCTCCGGGAGAACTGGGAGCATCCTCAGCAGGTGGGACGGTGCGGGGAAGAGCTCAGCACCAGCATGGGCAGCTGCATCTGTCTCCTTTTCGCTTCCCCGTCCCTTGGCGTGGTCAGACTGCACCCAGGGCTGCTCTCCTCCCTCTTGCCAAAGGGGTTCTTCCAAGTTTCTCTTGATCCCAACCTGGGCTGTGCCGACGGTGGTGTTTTTTCCTCCGACAGAATGATTTACAAGTGTGCAATGTGCGACACGGTCTTCACCCACAAGCCTCTGCTCTCCTCCCACTTTGACCAGCATCTGCTCAACCAGCGGGTCAGCGTCTTCAAGTGTCCGGACTGCCCGCTGCTCTTCGCCCAGAAGCGCACCATGCTGGAGCACCTCAAGGTAACGCTGCGGCCGGGCTCGGCGCTCCGTGCACAACCTGTTGATATCGATATTTTGCTAATTATCCTTCACCAGGGCCACATGAGGCTGGATTAGGGCCAACAGTTCTTCACTGACGCAGCAAGGCCCTGAGATCTGGTTCCCTTGTCCCCACACCCCGTCCCAAAGCCTGCGGACACGAGCCTGGGGATCTGGGCAGGCGTTCCTTCCAGCCTGCCGCAGTGCTGGGGGAAAATCCCGGCCCCAAACAGCTGCCAACACATTGTCTTTGCTTTCCAGAACACTCATCAGCCCCAGAAGCCCAAGGAAGACCTGGCAAAGAAGGCGACCGTCCTGCTCACACCGAAGCAGGAGCCTGTTGAAACCCCCGTGTCCAAGATCTCAGAGGATTCGTCGTCCTCCACGGAGGAGGACGAGCCCCCCAGCTCCCCGGAGCTGCGCAAGACCAAGCGAAGCCGCTTCCAGCGCAAGACGGTCAACAAGTCGAAGGGCAGTGGGTGGACGTGCGGTGTTTGCCACTCCTGGTTCCCGGAGCGCGACGAATACGTCTCCCACATGAAGAAGGACCACGGCAAGGTGAGGAGAAGGCTCCAGCTCTGGCTCTGCCAAGCCCTTGGGAATGTGGGGAGGGATGTTTGTGGCACAGAGCAGCAGAGCAGGACACAAGGGAGGTCATCCTCCCCCTCTACTCTGCATTGGTGAGGCCACACCTGGAGTACTGTGTCCAGTTCTGGGCTCCCCGGTTCCAGAAGGACAGGGAACTGCTGGAAAGGGTGCAGCAGAGGGCTACCAAGATGATTAGGGGGACTGGAACACCTCTCTTATGAGGAAAGGCTGAGGGATTTGGGTCTCTTCAGTCTGGAAAAAAGACGGCTGAGGGGGGATCTTATCAACACTTATAAATACTTAAAGGGTGGGTGTCAGGAGGATGGGACCAGGCTCTTTTCAGTAGTGCCCGGGGACAGGACAAGAGGCAATGGGCACAAACTTGAGCACAAGAAGTTCCACCTAAACATGAGGAGGAACTTCTTTACCCTGAGGGTGGCAGAGCCCTGGCACAGGCTGCCCAGAGAGGTGGTGGAGTCTCCATCTCTGGAGACATTCCAAACCCGCCTGAACGCGTTCCTGTGCCACCTGCTCTGGGTGACCCTGCTCTGGCAGGGGGGTTGGACTAGATGATCTCCAGAGGTCCCTTCCAACCCTATGGTTCTATGATTCTATGACACCCGGGCTCTTGCTGGGCCGGGAGCATGTTCTGCCGTGGTCTGGGCATTCCTTCTCCCCCAGTACAAACTCAGTTGGGGTTGAGGTTTTGGGGAGCAGGGATGTTACCTGTTCTGGTCAACAGCAAAGACCAGATACTTGTTATCCAAATGTGGGATGGCCAAGGAGAGGAAATCTGAGGCAGCGCCGAGTTCCCACCTCTGGCTTCCCCAGGCAAGCAGGGAGTCCCGCTCTCCGGCCTCTCGGCTCCCTGTGCCGTACCCACCCGCCTCTTTGTTTCTTGCAGTCGGTGAAGAAGTTCCCGTGCCACCTGTGTGAGCGCTCCTTCTGCTCCGCTCCCAGCCTCCGGAGACACGTGCGAGTGAATCACGAAGGGATCAAGCGCGTCTATCCCTGCCGGTACCCACAGCACTCTCTGAGTTTGGCTAAGGAACGGGGTCTGGTTTGAGAGGGGGGACTTTGATTTTCCTCAGTCAAGCTGTTGCGGGGAGGATAAAGCTACAGGTGGTTGAAATGTGATGGGGATTGAACAAGTGGCCTGGAAATAGGAGGGGAAGGAGGTACCGGGAAGCAGTCTGGGGTTTTATACCCTCTAGAGGGATGTGGGTGAGCATGTTTGTGGGTAGAGTTGGGAGTCAGGATGCCAGAGCCGAGCTTTCCCGGGGGAGCCAGGCCTGGGGCTGGGCTCCTCGCTGCAGAGCATCCCGTCACTGCCTCCCTGCCCCGGCCCTGCAGGTACTGCACGGAGGGCAAACGGACCTTCAGCAGCCGGCTCATCCTGGAGAAGCACATCCAGGTGCGACACGGGATCAAGGTGACCGACCAGACCAAGAGCCAGGAGGTCGTTATCGCCCGGATAGGAACCGGCGCCATGCAGGTACGCGGCGTCTGTGGTCTCTTGGGGTGCTCACAAAGGGCTGGGGCCTTGCGGAGGTTTCGGGCAGGGTTGAAGGCATCGCCCTGAGCCCTGGTCCTGCCTCCACACGTCCTGCAGTGCCCGGGACCGGCAGCTCCCTCCCTCTGGGAGGCCCAGCGCCTGCTGGGTGGGTGCGGGCCCCATCTGGGCGCAGCTTGCTTGGCTCCCGCCTCTCCCTGCCAGCACGGCAGGGACGGAACTTGGCTCAGCCTCTCGCTGTGCGCGGGGAGAAGGCAAAATGTCCCCTCTGGCTTAGAGCCAGGGTGCGAGGGACGAAGGCGCCTGGCACGAGGGGTACAGGCGACTCAAAAGCTGTTGTGAGAGCCCCTTGGCTGGGGTTACTGGCAGGGACACAGCTCTTGGGACCTTTATCCGAGCAAACCTCTGCAGGAGCCCATTGGGAAACCCCCGAGGAGGCTGGGTTCTGCCAGGAGCTGCTCAAATCGGGCATCCGTTAAAGCTGATCCAAACTGTTCGCGCAGGTGTCCAGTCGGAAGCGGAAGCTGTCCTCGGACGAGGGTGACTCGTGCAGCGAGGAGCCTGACAGCACCACCCCTCCCTCCAAAAACCCCAAGGGCGACCGCAAGGCTCCCTTCCGCTGCCGAAAATGCGGTTACCTCGCCAGCAGCTCGGCCGACTTCCAGGAACACATCCCCCAGCACCGGACTGACGAGAGCTCCCACCAGTGCCGGGAGTGCGGGCTCTGCTTCACCTCCCAGGTCTCCCTCAACCGCCACCGCTTCATCACCCACAAGAAGAAGAAGGGAGCGGGCGAGATGGAGGAGCCGGGGCCCCGCAGCCCCCTGGAAGGAGGCGCCCAGCACGCGGCCGACGGGAAACTCTCCTGCAAGGTGTGTGGCCGCTGCTTCGACAGCCAGCTCAATCTCAAGACACACTTCCGCACCCACGGCATGGCCTTCATCCGTGCCAGGCAGAACGCCAGCCCCGAAAACTAGGGCCCTGGCAGAGGGGGAACGAGATACCTGTATATAATCAGCACAGAGCTCTTTGCGACGGAGGCTGCCCGTGCCCGCCTGGGCTCCCCCTTCCTCCCTCCCTCCCTCCTCCTCCTCCTCCCGGGCAGCGTTTTGGATAAAGGAGCTGTGAAGAGAGATGCGGCACGATCCGACCTGACTCCGTGTGCCCGGCTCGCCGAATGGGCTCGGCTGGCATCCCCCGGGGACGGGGATTTGTCCCACCCCGTTTGTGGCCAGGAGCCGGGGGAAGGCAGGATTTCGGCTGCCTTGTTGTCCCGGAGCTGAAGGGCAGAGTCTGGACTCGCTGCCCCGCTCTCGGGGAGACCAAACGGTTTGTTCACTGGTCGCTGCTCTGTCCTCAGGTGGGGACGTCACCCACCCCACAGCCGCTCTGCGGGGAGGGACAGTGGCCTTCCTCCCGCGGGGACGAGGACGGGAGAGTGACACCTCCCACCCCGCGGCCAGTGTTGGCAATCCTGAGTCGCCGGCTCCTCTCTTAGACCGCGGGCTCTGCCCGGCCGCTCTGTGCCATGCGGGAAGCCCGGCCGAGGCTGCGGCAGCCCCTTGGGGAGCAGGGGGGGACTTTGCCATGGCAGGACAGAGCCATCTGTGCTGACAACAACGTCACAGCAAAATCCACCTTTTTTTTTTTTTTTTTTTCCTTTTTTTCTTTTTTCTTTTCTTTCCCTTTTCAATGTCCCCTATTTTGTATTTTGCCGGGAGCCGTGGGGAGAAGCCGGTTCGACTCGTGGCTGGTCGCCATCGTCGCAGAGATGCCCCGTCCCGTCCCTGGGGCTCTGCTCGCCGGCCCGGTGCCCCCACTCCCCCTTCGCCACCACTTGCACTAACCTGAGGTGGCACCGGGGCTTCGGCCGCTCCTCGCCTCGTGCCCAGGATGCTGCGCGCAGGGCCCCGGGCTGGCAGCCTTCCTCGGGGAGGAGGAAGAGGAGGAGGTTTCATTTGTCAGCGGAAAAACCGAAGCCAAGAAAAGGCCTCTGGGTGAGATCAGCAGGAGCCCGGTGGCACCGTCACCCCCCCGGCAGCGAGGGGAGGGGGGGGGGTTCTCCCCGCACCCGAGCAGGATCGGTGCTGGCCGCTCTCCGGGCGAAGGAGCCGTGAGGAGGGAAAAACTGCCGCCGAATCCCGTTACAGACTGAAACGCTGACGGTGAGTCTTGGGGGGCTTTTCCCAGGGGCGCCGACGTCACCCGCTGCTGCCCCCCGCTTCCCGCCCGGCTCCGGGGGTCGAGGGCTCTGCTCGGGCTGGGCTTTACCGGCTGCTCCTCTTCCTCGGCGCGGCACGGAACGGCTCCCGGGGCCGAACCCAGCTGCCCCTCGGCCACCACCAACCGCGTCCCCGCGCACGCGCGTGTGCCAGAGCTGGGCCCCGGCACCGCGGGGTCCCACCTGCGCCGGGGGCTGGCACCGGGGCTGTCACCGGGGCCCCCCATCACCTTTGGGGAAGGAGGAAAAAAAAAAAAAACAGCCGGCAAAGGAACTTTTCTACGTGTTCCGTTCGTTTAGCGCCTGTGCTTGGGGTAGGGTGTTTGTGTGAGTAATTATTTCAGTAACTTAACTTGGGGCTCCTTCTTATTTCCCTGTGAATAACCTCTAACACGCTGTGTAAAGTTGTATCATACACTAAAAGTGAAAAAAAAAAAAAAAAAAAAAAAAAAGAGAAAAGCTACTGTTGTGATTTTGGGTTCTGTTTTGGTTTGGTTTTGGGTTTTTTTGTTTTTTTCCCCCCTTCTTATTTCCTGCGGTGGGGAAAGCTGGTTTGCCGGGGTTGGGGGTTTGGTTCTTTTTTTATTTCCCTTTATTTTTATTTTTTTTTTCTCCTTTTTTTTTTTTTTTTTAAAGCGCGCGGGGAAGGGCGGGGGGGGGGGGGGGGGGGGGCGATCCTCCCCCTCGCTGCAGGTGGATTCAGCTGAACGGGCACGAAGCCGGGGGGGGGAGCTTTTAAAATAAAAGGAGAAAAAAAAAAAAAAAAAACAAAAAACCCAAAAACCAGCAACCGGCGCTTCCCCTCCCCCAGCCCCTGGGCCAGGTCCTCCCCCCCCTCCCCCCCCCCGGCTGTACCGCGTGGGGCTGTGAACGTGTAAATGATGTTTAATAATGGAGAAGAACCTAAAGTTTCTACGAGTTTTAGAGGAAGGAAAAGAAACAAAATTGCTTTGTAATCTCTTGGGTTTCAAGCACTTCAGTGCCTTTAGAGCGACTTGTGTTGGCGCGGGGGGGGGGGGGGGGGGGGGGGCGGGGGGGGCGGCTTCTACTCTTGTTTTTAGGGGTTGTGATTCTGCTACATTAAAAGTTCGGGCACTGCGAGAGGCTCTCAGGTATCCTTTATTCTTGTAGTAATAATGCAATTAAACTTTTAGTGGTTTAACCCCTGCTGTGCCCTGTCTTGCTTACACGGCCCCGGGGGAGGGGGGGGGGCAGCTGTCCCCCGACCCCGTCACAGGGGGTTGGTCCTGCCCCAAAAAGGGGGTGGAAGGGGCTGAGCACCCCCCCCCCCTCCCCCCCCCCCCCTCCCGAATCCCCTTGGGGCTGCTCTGAGCGCACCCCCCCCCCCCCCCGCCCTGCTGCAAAGCTCGGGGGGGGGACGACGACACCCCCCCCCCCCCCCCCCCAAACGAGGTGGGTGATTGCCCGTGACCACGGTTTTGGGGTTCCCTTGGCATGGCCCCTCCCCCCCCCCCCCCCAGTCCCTGATTAACACCCACTTCCCCCCCCCCAGCCCCGCTGGTTCCTGGCCGCCACTGTGTTTAAAATAGAATGTTTGGTTTTTTTTAATGCTAAATAATCAACATGACAAATAATTAGTGCTAAACAAAGAGCCGGAGGATAGCGGGGGGGGGGTGGGGGTGGGGGGGCTACAGCCAGGGAGGGGACAACGCTGCTGGCGGGGGGGGGGTGTGTGTGTGTGTCACCATCTGACCTGCAGGGATGGGGGGGGGGGGCGGGGACGTGGGGGGGTGTCACTGCTCTTACAGCAAAGAAAGGGACTGGGCGGGCGGGGGGGGGGGTCGGGGGGGGGCTGAGCCCAGCAGCCTGTTGGGGACGGGGAGGGGGTAAAACTTTTGGGCCGCCGTTTTTGCCTTCCCCGGGCCGGCGGCGCTGGCTCTGTGTCCCCCCCCCCCGCCCCCCGCAGCCACATCTGCCCCCGGGGGGGGGGCTGGGGACGGGCTTGGCGCCCCCCCCCCCCGGGATGGGACCAGGCTCCTGCCCATCCGCAGGCCCCGGCCCTGGCGTTTCTCCCGCTCAAACCCACCCCAGGGGGACACCCCCCCCCCACCCACCCCCCCCCCCCAAAAAGGCTGCCAGGCCGAGGGTCGAGGCCAGGAAAAGCAACCAGAAATTATTGCAAAGGGAGGGGGGAGAGTCACAGTCCGAAATTCCTGGTACAGAGTCAAAAAAAAGAAAAAAAAAAAAAAAAAAAAGAAAAACCCCCAACCGCTTCCCCCCCCCCCCCCCCCCCCCCAAAACGCTTGAAAGGGGCACGAGGCAGCGCTGACACCCCCCGGGTGGGCACCGGCCTCGAGGAACCCCCCCAACCCCTGACGTACCGAAGCGGTGACGGACGCGGGGAGGGACACGGGGACGTTGGGCTGCGGTGAGGGGCGGCGGGGGCGGGGGGTGCAAGAAACAAAGGAAGGGGCCGAGGACTGGCGGGGGGGGGGTGGGGGTGGGACACGACATGCGGGGCCGGGGCCCTCCGGGGTCACAGCAGACAGCGGCGGGCGGGGGCCTGGCGTGACTCCTTCCCGCCCCCCCCCCAACCCAGGTCCTAAACGTGTCATGGGACTGTGGGAGCGTTCACAGGACACCGACGGGCGTAACACTGACGGGAGGCGGCGGCGCCGGGCAGGGCCAGCGCCTCCCCCAGGCCCGAGGCCCTTTGCTGGGCCTCGCCCGGCCGCTGCCGGCCCCGTGCTGCCGCGACAGCGACTGTTACCGCATGATCCGTTTCGCTTTGATTTTTCACCAGTGGGTTTTTGGTTTGGTGTGTTTTTTTTTTTTTCTTTTCCTGCTTCGACTGCTTTTTTTCGTTGGTGGTTTTTTGTTTTTTTTTTTTTTTTGTTGGGTTTTTTTTTTTTTTTTTCCGTCCTTGTTTCATTTTCAGTGAAGAGTCTTGGCAAAAAGCAGCCCTGGGAAGATGCTGAGACTCAGGGCCTCCTTTTTACCATCGAGGACCGAGACCTCGGCCCTCGGGACAAAGCTCAGGCCCGGGCCGGGCACGGAGCCATTGCGGGAGAGGGCAGCCGCGGCCATCACATGATGCCGTTGGTGAGGTACTGGAAGCCGTCATAGAGCTTGGTGGTGATGGAGCGCATGCTGCCGTCCACCATCTGGTCGATCAGCAGCTGCAGCTGCTCCTCCGTCATGTTCATGTGGAACCGCTCCTTCAGGTTGCGGATGGTGGAGGAGCCGTGGAAGCAGGGGAGCTGCGACCCTGCGGGGAGGGAGGAGCGGGGTCTGGCGCGGGGGCACGGGGGCCAGCGCAGCCCCCAGGGGATGGGTGAGCTCCGGCCGGCGCGGCCCGGCCTTTGTCGCCGCCTCTGAGGCTGGTTTGTGGCACGGGGGAGTCACAACCCGCTGCCACCGAGGACGCTGGCGCCTGGTCCCGCACTGAGGGAACGGCAACCCCCATCCCTTTGGGTGTGTTTTAGGCTTCCCCAGGAGCCTCTTCTGCTACGAGACTCCTCCAGGCGAATCCAACGAGTTTTCCTTCACACGCAGAGGGTCACTGAGCCATTCCTGACCCTCTCTGCAGCCCGGCCCCTCCCACGCTGTGGCCCCTCTTACCTTGCTGCATGATCTCCACGATCTGCACGACTTTATCCATGTGCTTCCGCGCAGCGATGAGACCCTGCAGCATCAGCATCTTGTAGTAGTTGAACATGTCCCCGTCCAGGCCGCCCATCACCTGGAAGGGAGAGGCTGGTGGGTGCAGGGCAGCGGCTGGAGAAACTTGAGGACAACCTGAGCAGGGGGACTGTCAACAGGAAGGGGCAGGATGGGATTTTGGGGGTGGGGGGTGGATTTCACTTCTCTGAGTGAAGCCACGCGGCAAACAGAGCTTTCGGCTCCTCGGCTGGCTCTGAGGAGCAGCTCGGCTGCGGCTGCAGAGCTGGCCAAGAACCACCGGGGGTTTGCCAAGGTTTGACTGTGCCACCCCATGCCGTGAGACCACCCCTCACTGTCACGGCCCCCGCGCACTTACGTCCACAAATTCTGTGGTGAGTTTGAAGGCAGATGTCTCAAAGCCAAGATTCCTGGGGGAACTGGAGAGGATGAACCCGAAATCAATGTGGATTATGTGTCCATCCGCATCCAGCAAGATGTTGCCGTTGTGCCTGTGCGGGAGAGGGAAAACTTCCCATTAAACTTCGCAAGCGCGTGCACGGCCCCAGGAGCAGCAGCACTCGTGGCTCCCAGGATTTCCCTGCTGTATCCAGGGGCAAAATGTCGAATCCCGGTAGAAGACACAGCAATACGGCATGGGCACTCGCCTGTCCTTGACCTGCAGGAGGTAGCACACCAGGCAGTAACCGGCACAGCTCTGCACAAAATTCCTCTGGGCCGTCAGGAAGGATTCGGTATTGTAATTGCCATGTTCTTGCAGGAAATAATCCAGCAGCGAAAGCAGGGATTGCTTCTTGATTTGGTGGATGGACACAGCATTCACGACTGGCTCAATCATGCCGCTGTCGGCGGAGATGACGAGGATTTTGTATGGCTTGATCCAGAGTGGGACACGCTCCTGTTCCCAGATGGACTGTGGGGGAGAGCGAGAAAATCCCTCAGGACCCCGGGCGGCCCCAGGCAGCCGCAGCCCCCGCGGGCAGCCCCGCTCCCGTCTCACCTGCAGCTGCTTGAGGACCTGGAAGGCGAGTAGCTCCTGCCGGAGGTCGTCCCCACACTTGACAATGACGGAGAGGAGGCGCCAGGAGGGCAGGTGGCCATAGGGGGACCCTTCCCGGATCCTCCTGCAGGGAACGGGCAAGGATGGGAGCACGAGAAAAGGGAGGGTGGGCAGCGAGTCAGCCCCAGAGGTCTGACATCAGGGGCTCGGGGCAGGGAAGGCCTTCGGGAATGCTCAGTTGGGACTGCAGCAGAACGAGCTCCGGGGCCCAGGACTGCAAGAACTGCACACCGAGCCCTCCCCAAACTATGGGGCAAATCCCACCCAAGCCAGAAGCCGTCTCCGAGAAGAGCAGAAGGGAATGAACTCTCCCTGAATCCCCCAGCCCTTCCACCAGTATAACGTGGCCTAGACTGGCCCCCCGATTTCTGGAGCCCAGAGGGCTCTGCCTCTTGCTCGAGTTGGAATTTGAGGGTTGGCCATAAACGAACATGAATGAGTTTATTTTGGGACAGGCCAAACTCTTCTGACGTAAAAGATGCCTATAAATACTTGGCAAAGCCCCTCAAAGCCTAACCCAAGAGCAGCAAATCTGCCGTGGATTTTCTCCCTCCTCCGGCGCACCCACTGCTCGCTGCCCTCTGCCCCCCCCCGCCCACGGCAACACCCCCACCCTGGGCACCAGCAGGGCCTAAAGTCAAGGCCACGGTTATCGACTGGGCAAATCACAGAGCCACTTCCTTGGATTTCTGGGACGGACAAAGTCTCTGCAGCACCAAGACCAACCCAGCACATGTGCCCCTTCCAGCCCTACCTGACTTTCTCCTGCCAGGGCTCCTTCAGGGCGACAGCGGAGGGGTCCTCGGGGTCCCTCTTGAAGGAGGTGGGGGTGTGCGCCAGCTGCTCCGAGAGCCGCCGCCTGCAAGACACAGAGCCGTTGAGCAGCGAAACCCGTTGGCGAGGGAGAAAGTAGCACCACCACGTGCACCCAGAGTCTCTTTGATGCAAAGCACTTTACAAAACTCATGGATTCCCCCCAAACCTGGGTCATGTCCACCGCTTTGCCGGCAGGAAAGACGCCAGCGGCCGAGCAGGGGAGGCTGCACCAGCCCAGAGCGTCTCTTACACTGCCCAGGGTTTGCATGGCCCCTCCTTAACCCGTGCAGATCATTTTTTTCACCGGGAATCTGGCAGAGAAATTTCACGCCCTGTCCTTACTCCATCCGAACTTGGAACCCGCCGCAGTAAAGCCGGTGCCTGGGCTGCTCGCGCCACGCCAGCCTCACCTGATGTCTCCAGCAGCGATGAACACGGGCTCCCGGCTCTCCTGGCTGGTGATGCTGTCCACAGAGAACTGGGAGATGTTGTCACAGCTGTTGGTGTGAATCTCCGGCAGCTGGGAGGGGAAAGGTGTAAGAGGTGGGATGTAGCGGCTGCTGGAACGCAATTCCCACTCGTTTTTTACCCCAGGCAGGAGCTGGGATGGCACCGCCGCCTGGAAGGGCCTTCCCTTCCCGCGCTGCTGCTGCGCCGGATCCCGGCAGCACCTCGCAGCGCCAGCAACGGGACAAACCCTCCTGGCACCCCCCCGGCCCCACCTCCACCTGCAGCTCCACGATGTCGTCCACGGACCAAGCCTCGTCGTCGTTGTCGTAGTTGGGGACGGTGGTGAAACTGCTGGTCCTCTGCTCGTGCGTGATCCCGCACTCGGGCAGGTTCTCAGCCGAGCGCGTGCTCCGGATGCGGTTCTCGGGGATGCGAGCGGGCACATTCGCTGTGTCGAAATTGTCACATTCAAGTACTTCGACGTAGATTAAATAGGGAGCCTGGGGGAAGCAAAGCCACGCGTCAGCAGGGCACGGCCGCTGAAGCGCCAGGCGGCAGCACGACGCTCTCTGCTCTTGCAGGGTGCATCCTTTTCCTTTTTGGCATCCGGTTTTTGGGGCAAAGCCGTACTATTCCGTAGATGTCCAACAGCCCCCAGGGCAGGGCTGGACCTCCCAGAGACGCCTACAGCGCACGTTTCAGGGGCTGGTTACTCTCAGGGGTATTTCTCCCTCTCCCAGCTGCCTGCACAGACCTCTCTCCCCATCGGTCCCAGCCCTGGCAGTGACGGCGCAGCCCTCGGGATGCGGGAGATTCCCCGAGCACACGTGTGAAGCATTTCTTTCGCTCCACGCCCAACCAGGGACCGCGCCGAGGATACAATAATCTGCCTCTCGAGAGCAAAACCCTTCTCCGTCCGCTCGTACCTTGTCCTTGGAGTTGAGGACGACTGCCTGGGTGTGGGGCACCCGCACTACGTGATGGTCGAAGCCAGCCGTCGGCAGCCAGGCGCGCGCCGGCAGCTTGTGGTTCAGCAGCGACAGCTCGGAAATGAGCCGCTGGGTCTTCTGCTCTTTGGTGGGCAAGGTGGCCAGGCGCTTCCCGATGGCGATCAGGGATTTGATGAATTCCCTCTCAGGGGCAAGTCTGACAGGCTAAAGAGGGTGGGGGGAGAGTGTTACAAAGGCAGCAGGGCGATGAGATGCTGGCGGTTTTGCAGTTGGGCTCCGCAGTCTAAAAGCACTGGGGTAAACTCCAGATAAAGAGGCTCTTCCCATCCCACCCTCTTCCCTGCTCTCGGATGATGCTCCCATCACTAGAGAGCCGGGCTCATCATCCAGCAGAGCAGGGTGGGATCAAAGCACTTTTTCCCCCTCCCTGGCCAGAATTCCTCCTTCCTGGGACTCCGGAGTTGCAATCCCCACCCGAACCCCCGGATCCCTGAGACTCTGGACCCACCATCCCTACCCGAACCTCCGGATCCCTGAGACTCCAGATCCAGCATCCCCACCCGAATCCCCAGATCCCCGGCTCCCCAGTGGCCAGGAGCCCGCAGCCAGCAGAGGGAGCGCGGATCGGCCTCATCCCCGGCTCGGCGCCGGGTTTTTTCTTGTATCCTCACCCCGAAGCCTTGATCGTGGCTCATTCCAACCATTTTGCAAAGATCAAACTGCGATTTGGGAAGCCCCTTGGACTCGGGAGTCCCCCGGCACCCCACGGCTGAAGCCGAGCTCTCTGCTCGACTTCTTCAAGCTTTTAAATCACAACAACAAATGATTACGGCTGATTTTTGTCATATAAGATGCAGAATTAAACTTGCAAAGTGTTCACTGGACAATCATGCTGGAAATGCACATGCAAAAAGCTACGGAGCGTGAGAAAAGGAAGCAAAGGAAAACGTCGGAGAGCCGGGAACGGCTGCACAGCAAAATGAAGAGATGGTAAAAAAGAGGAGAAGGATCAGTCTGGTGGTTCCCTTTTGGGAAAGGGCAGGTGGGAAACCGTTTGTATCTGTAGTCCACGTCAAAAATCCTTCCCAAAACCCTTCCTGTCCTTTCCTCCACCCTGCTCTCCTGCCCACCCTGCCAGCGAGCGCAGCAGAGGTGTCCCCAGGCCAGGAGGCAGCTTTTCCACGGCACCGCAGCCAGCAATATCGCTTCCGCCTACCCGGCAGAGGATAAATATTTAAACCCCTGCCCCAGCTGATGCTCCGTCTCCCAAGGGACTGAAAGTGCCTGGTCCCGGCTGGACCCTGCCCTGCCTCGGCTCCTGCCACCCCCTGCCCCAAGGCTGCCTCAACCCGCCCCGGGACTGTTTCCCTTGACTGCATTTCATCCCATTTCTGCAATAAACCGTTAACGCTATTCAAAGGATGCTCCGCTCCTCCCGGCACCTCTCCCACCGAACCCCGGGGGCTGCCACGTCCCGGCTCCTCCGAGGACCTTCTGCTCTCCGGGGGCCGTGGGTTTCCAGCTCCAGCATGCAGTTGACATCGTCACTCAAACAGCCCCGTGTCCCCACCGAGGTCTCTCTGCGTTACTTGGCAGAATAATTTAATGAAAGAGTCGCCGTGTGGGAATTCAGGACTGAGCCCAGGTGGGAAGGTGCCCACGAGCAGGAGCAGACCAGGAGCCAAGTCCTCCTGGCTGAGCCCTGCCTTGATCTCTCACAAGCACAGGCAGTTTTTAAATCCCTTCTTCTCCAGGGATCCCAAACCACCTCCTGCAGCATCTTCTCCTGGCTCTACAGCGAGCGGAGCGAAGCTGTGCCGACCCCGGGAGCGCCCCGTCGCCTCCGTGACCCATCTGCATCTCCGATGTTTATGCTCTGGTTGAAAACCTTCAAGTCTCGGCTCCTCCAGCCAGAAACATGTGGCCGTGAAATGTCCTCCCCATCCTGTCCCGTTCCAAAGGCGTCCCACCGAGTGCTGCTCCGGGAAGTTTCGCATCCTGTTATGGAGAAGCAGCTTTGGAAAATGGCATCAGCTGAAGCAGGGCTGTCCCTGGCCCAAGCCATTGCAGGAAACGCCATCTCCAGCCCGGCCGGAGAGCTGCAGAAAGCCCGTCCCACCGACGCTGGGCTGCAGAGAGCTGCGTTTGCCCTGGTTCTTTAATATCATGGTCCTGAAGCCAAGCGAAGAGAGGACGGGAGATGCTCTTCCCTCCTCCGACCACCCGAAGGCTCCTTCTGTTGCTCTCATCCAACATAAATATTTACTTTCTACCATTTTACTTTCTACTACAGCAAAACATTTCACTGGCAGCGCTTCGAAGAAACAATATTCAAGCTCTTAAATTAGGCAGGGCTTTGTGTTTGTGTTTTGCTAAAACACGCTCCCAGCGCCGGGCAGGGACGATGACACGGATCCGGTCCTGGCTACAGGACGGGCAGAGGAGGGAGAGCCAGTGTCGGAGTCGTGTCGGAGGTGTCACAACGTGGCGAGGCCGGTCCGGTTCTCCCAGCCATCACGCCTGGGTGGTTTTTGTCCAGGTGGTTTCGCCTGGGAGAGCTTAAAGCATCTCCAAAAGCCAGGAGGGTTAATTTGGGACGCTTCCCAGCCTCCAAGCGGGATGCTTTCCAGCTGCCGAAGCGTTTTCTGCTCTTCTACCTACCTCTACCCCGAGGTCCCACCTCTCCTCGGCTCAAACCAGCATGTTTTCTCATTTCAGAGCATTTATACAGCAAAACCCTGGCTGTCCCCATCCCTGCTGCCCACAGTCCCTCGCTCCCCGGGGAGCGAGAGCCCCCCCCCCGGGTCTACCGGAGCTGGGAAGCGCCCAGCGGGGCAGAGCTGCTGCCCGGCCCCTTTGGCTTCGCTGCCAGCCACCAGGGTTTCGGCATCGGCGCTGGCAGCCGAGACCTGGGAGGATTTATAAACGCCGTGATCATTCGGCTCGAGCCTGTAGCAGGTTTATGAATTTGGCATAAATGGTTCCAAAGAGCCCCAGCTGCTGCCATCACCATCTGCCGTGGAAAAACCACCTGCAGAGCCAGGGGCAAAAGGTCTCCTGCCCCAGGGGAGAGGAACAGGGTGCTGGCTACCGCCCAGGTGACAGGGAGATGGGTGGCACGGTCACGGTGGAGGGGATGGCAGCAACAGCCATCGCCGCAGCCAGAGGACGGCAAGGACGCTCCTGCGATGCCCTGGGACCAAGGAGCCTGCAAGTGCCCTGCTGACGCCGAGCCTCAAAAAGCCACCGGAGGAGGAGATGTCGCTGCTTTTCCTTGTCCGGGAGGAGCAGGAGGGGGGAAAAAAAAACCAAAATAAAACAACTTACCTAAATTTGGGTGGTAAATCGGGACTCAGAGCCCGGGTGTCCTACCTCCCACCCCACCGCCAGCACCCGCAGCTGCCCAAGGATCCCGCTGTCCCTTGCACCTCTCAAAAACCATGGAGTTGGAGGAGATTTATAACAAATAAAACGTTATTTAGCCTGCACCGGGGTGCTCAGGGGTAAAATCCTTGTGCCTGTAAGCGACCGCAACGTCAATGCTCCTGCCCGCACCGTGCTGGGCGTAAAAGGTGTGAAAATCTTCCCTTGGCAGGCACAGAAGGACGAGAGCTGGGTATGGGACAAATAATTCTTTTTAAAGGCTAAAAAGGCTAGAGTTCAGCACGCAAACCCCGTCCCAGAGGATGGGGCTCCGCAAGGCACCACTGCCCCCGGGTAAGTGGTTTTGATCATGGACTACACATTCAACGTGTGGAAGCCCACTGGGAATCCCAGACGGAGAACACGCACCCGCCGTCAGGAAAACGACACAGACGAGGAAGATGCTCTTGATTTAAAAAAAAGAAACCAAAACGTAATGAAAAAAGGCTCATTTTGAAAGAAAAGTGCTCTATAAGGGAAACGCTGGGTTTTGATTGAAAGATCAAAATTTAACACACAGAAAGGTGGTGGTGGTGGGAATAATGATTCGTGGAAAAAAGCAAATTAAATCCCATCTCGGCAGAGGACTTTTAAGTAAAATTCAAGGAAACAGCATTTCCTCTTTCATCTGCGGACGCCGCCACGCAAAGGTCAGCGACTGCTCGGACCGAAATGGGCAGCGTCAGCCCCGTCTCTCCCCGGCCTCCGCCGTTCGGTGGTGGCACGAGGGTTTCTCGGGGAGGAGGGGGGGGAAGGTGGGGGTAAAATGAGCACCCAGGGCCCCCCCTCCAGCCCTTTGGGGCTTTCTGCTTTGTTTTAGCCAAACCGGTGCAAGCGAATTTGCCCCAAACTCTGTTTCTGCCGGCGTTTTGCTGAACAAGCAGGAAAGGTTCAGTCGAAGCCGGCACCGCCGTGAGCCCGGCTGCGGTGGCACCAGGTGGCCGGTGTGTGTGTGCGCGGTGCCGGGGGTCGGGGCGGGGTGACACCGGCTTTGTCCCCCTCGGCGAGGGCTCAAGTGGTGACAGACACCGTGGGGGGGGGGACAGCTGGGGAGCAGAGCTGCTCGCGGTGCATGACCATGGCTGGGGTTTTGGTGGCAGAGAGGAAATGCTGCTGTGGCGGGGAAGGCAGGCAGCCCGGGCGCAGGAACGAAACGGGCCACTTACGGGAGAGAATGACTTATCGAGACTTTCCGTACTGGAGGAGAGCTCCTGGGAAACGGAGGAAAGGGGGTTTGGTGGCAGTTTTTGGGTGGTGGTGTTTGTTTGAAAGGAGAGAGAGGAAGGAGGGAGAGGGGGAGAAAAAGCAATAGTTTAGCTCCAGGTTCACAACCACCACTTTTCATTTCATTCTTTTCTTCCCCACCCCCCCCACCCCATCATAATTTTGCTGCCTTGGGTAGGAAGCGGCATCTAAACCTGCACGTGCTGCTTCCAGAGTAACGCGACAACAATTTCCCGGATCTAAACCAGAGCCGCCTCCGGCCGAGGCTGCTCGTGGTGGAACCAAACAGGGAGCAGGACCGGCGACTCATCGGCAGATCCTACGCTAAACGCCCGTAAAACCCCCCCAGATTTTTTTCCCCCGTTTACATCCTTTAAAATATCCTTTACCCCAGGAGTGTAACTCAGGTTTTGGCTCTGACTTTCTTGGCTCAGAGCAGCGGCGGAGACGGGAGCTGCTGGGGCAGGCAGGGATGCTCGTGCTGGTATCTGCCCCGCCACCAGCCTCTCTCCATCAACAAAACCGCGTTATTTTTCTCCCCTGGACTCTAATTCCGCCTCTTAATTTCAACAGATAAAATTAACCCCCCCGGAAACTGTCCTAAAAGTTAAAAAACCCCCCAACGATTAAACTATTTTCAAGTTGACGAGAGAGTTTTCACCAGTGGAAGGGTTACTTTACGGAGCAGCATCCCTGCGCAGCCGAGCGAAGCCCTGGTACCACGCGCGCGAGCCATCGGCCACGTTTCCCACCGTCACCCAAAGCCACCCTGTGCGTCCTCCCTAAACCAGCACCTTCCATCTCCACCCCAACCGCCCGCCACCTCAGCAGCGCCGCGCTCGGGAGCCCACACCGCTGTTATTTTCACGCCAAAAAGAGAGGAAAAAAAAAAAAAAAAATTGGAGAAAAAAAAAGAAAAACCAACGGAGCTTCGCGCCCTTGAGACCGGTGCGTGTAATGGATTTTAAAATTCACTTCCCAAAAAAGAAACAAATAGGCCTTGGGTTTAGTGTGTTAATTACAGGGATACGCTCATTCCACCAGGCTTAGTCTCACCCTAAGAAATAACAGTCTTTAAATTAATCGTTTCCGCGTGACCACGTAAAAACCCAAACAGCGCCGCGACCCCCGTAAAGCTCACCGAGAAAAAAATAAAATATCTATCTGGAGCCCGGAGGGTGCTCTGGGCTCACGTTGCTGCTTCCTTCCCGGGCATCAGACTCATTCCCGCATCTTAAATCAAGATATTTCAGGGCCGGTTTCCCCCTGTTTTGTTGTAAATAAGAAAAAAATAAATCTCTGACCAGGAGATCAACAGCGGGAGGTGGCTGCGGGACGGTGCCGTCGGGAGGTAAGCGGAAAAAGCTTTTAAAAAGCAGGGCTTTGGGAAGCACCGTCCCACCACAGAAAATGAGCCAGAGCCGGGGGCACAGCGGGTTCCTCCAGCACAAAACCTGGATCCAGAGAACAGGAATAACAAACCTGGAGTGGGAATTAATTTTTTTTTTTTTTTTTTTTTTTTGCGCTTAGCGTCTGACCTTCCAGCATAATCTCAGCAGCTTCGGACGTGTTCGGAGCCGGTTCCTCCCCAGCCGCCTGCGCTTCCAGCAACGCCATTTCCTGGGCGGCTCTGCTCCCCGGCTCCGCAGGACGAGGAGCCGCCAGGGCAGGGAAAACCGGGACAGAGCTTGGCCTGAACCCACCAGCTTCTCCCAAGAGACAGGGCTGCAGGAGGGCCCAAGGGCTCCGGTATTCCCTATTCCCCCTCATCCGGTGCAGTGCGGCTCTGCCCGAGGACACAGTGGGGCAGCAGGACCCACTGGCCACCCAAGGAAAAGACATTTTTGAGGCCTCTATTCGATATTCGATGATTTCCCCAGCAAGGTCGGGTAGTTTTACGGCAGCCAGCCAGCAAACTGTAATAAAAAAGCGCACTACGGAACACAGCTTGTGGGGCGAGACCTGGCCAAGCTTGGGTTCCTCCAGAGGCTTCCTACGTCCCCCAAACCTTCCTCCCCTGCAACAGCTCCAGCCACCACGACGCTTCCTGCGACCCCTCGCCAGGGACCGGGGGCTGCTTCAGCCCGGGGCGCGCTGGCTGGTGTCACCAAGGGGCACAAACCTCTGCAAAGCAGCCGATTCGGCAAAACATAAAGAAGTTTGGCATGTTCCTGGCTTCTCTCCGCAGCATTTGCTCGACGCTTCTGAAAGCTCCTGCTGGAGGAGACGAGGATCCCACGAGACTCATTTCCCCGGGAAAGCAGGCTGGAAGGAGCGGGGAAATGAGCACAGTCGAAGGGGAGAACTTTGTAGGGTGGGGTTGATGGTTGGACTCGATGATCCCAAGGGTCTTTTCCAACCTTAGATGATTCTATGATTCTGTGAAGGGTGCCGGCAGCACGGCTCCTCTCCCTCGCAAAGTCGCTGTACGGATGAGCCCTTTCCCAAGCACGGGCGAGTTTCCAGATCTGTCACTCGGGAAACAAGAAGCCTCGAACGTTTAATCCCCTGGGCTCAGGCGAAATGCAGGTGCAAAGGGGTGTTCATGGTCAGTCGCAGCCGTCGCCGGCTCCCTCCCCTCTATCCATCGCTCCGCTCGGGACAGGGCTCATCCACAGCCTCCGTCTCCGCAGGGTTCGCTTTGGGGTTTCAAGGCTAAAATTCTTCGTCTTTCTTAAGATGTAGGAACATTCAGCACAAGTTCCTACCCGGTAAACGCACCCTGTCGTACCGATAAAAATAACTTCATCTCTCTTTGTAAAGCCCCATCAGCGCTTTCACTTCCACAAATCCTTCGCAGAAGGACTTCCCTACCTGTGACAAAACTAAAACGGATGTTACAGATGGTGGTGTTTCGTATCTTAAAAAAAACACTTTAAAACCAAGACGGCTCTTGGGAGGCAAACGCCTCACCAACACTGCCCGTTATTATGGGGAAAAGGAGGCAGTTTTAGCTAAAAGACACGAAAACGGGATGCCTGGGCGAGTCAGAGGTTGCAGCCCGAGTGACCGCTCTCCCCGTGGCCGAGCGGGAGCCTGGCAGGCGGGGGGATGATAAGGAAAAGATGCAAAACCTCCCAACTCGGACCCGTCCCTGGGACCTGGCAGCCATTTGCCACGCCGGCATCGAGCTCGCCGGTAGCCACGCCGCTCTTAACACGGCGGGGAAACAAGCCCTGTCAGAAAAAGCACCTTTGCCAGCGCTGCTGAAGGTGCAGTTCCAGAGGTTAAAGGCCAACAATGCTCCTCCACACCCCGAAGGGCCAGGGCAGGGCAGGGACGGGGGCTAAAATGCGAAAGAGCAGGGTCAGACGCGTTGGGCAGCCTTGAATCGAAAGCACCTTTCAGATCCAGGAGTCGCCCGCGAGCGCACGTGCTCCGATAAGCGAACCCGTGCAGAAACGTGGACATAAACAGATTTGCATATAAACCCTCTCAAGATAACGCTGATGCTGCTGTTGAAAGGGAAAGAAAGGGAAAGAAAGGGAAAGAAAGGGAAAGAAAGGGAAAGAAAGGGAAAGAAAGGGAAAGAAAGGGAAAGAAAGGGAAAGAAAGGGAAAGAAAGGGAAAGAAAGGGAAAGAAAGGGAAAGAAAGGGAAAGAAAGGGAAAGAAAGGGAAAGAAAGGGAAAGAAAGGGAAAGAAAGGGAAAGAAAGGGAAAGAAAGGGAAAGAAAGGGAAAGAAAGGGAAGGAAAGGGAAGGAAAGGGAAGGAAAGGGAAAGAAAGGGAAAGAAAGGGAAAGAAAGGGAAGGAAGGGAAGGAAAGGGAAGGAAAGGGAAGGAAAGGGAAGGAAAAGAGAAAAGAGAAGAGAGAAGAGAGAAGAGAAGAGAGAAGAGAAGAGAGAAGAGAAGAGAGAAGAGAAGAGAGAAGAGAAGAGAGAAGAGAAGAGAGAAGAGAAGAGAGAAGAGAAGAGAGAAGAGAAGAGAGAAGAGAAGAGAGAAGAGAAGAGAGAAGAGAAGAGAGAAGAGAAGAGAGAAGAGAAGAGAGAAGAGAAGAGAGAAGAGAAGAGAGAAGAGAAGAGAGAAGAGAAGAGAGAAGAGAAGAGAAGAGAGAAGAGAAGAGAGAAGAGAAGAGAGAAGAGAAAAGAGAAGAGAAAAGAGAAGAGAAAAGAAAAGAAAATACCCCCCCCAGCGTGGGCAGCGCTTGCGTCGCGTGAAAGCTTTGCTCTTCCTCCACCACCCACCCGCACACCACGGCCCCGAGGTAACAACGAGGCGCTGGCATTTGAGAAGCTGCCGTTTCCAGCGCTCCCTCCCCGACAGCCAGCCTAGATTCTTAACTGATTATTCAATTAGCAGGTTTCTAATTAATTTTTTTTTTTTTTTTCCCCCCCTCCCCACTTGACTAGTGGAACCAGTTCAGCCAAACATTTCTGTTCGCACGGAGACACCGGTCTGCCTGTCTCTCTCCACCACCAGCCCGGCTCTGAGCAGGCGCTGGGTTCAGGCTCGCAGCTAAAGCAAACCATTCCCATTTAGAAATAACTGGGTTTAATCCAGCTGGTATTAAGAAAAAAAAAAAAAAAAAAAAAAAAAAAAGAAAAGGATGTAAAAAGCTGTTTTTCCCTCCCTGCTCAGCATATTTTGAACCTTGACCTTAGCTCCTGAATGGATCTGAAGGATGATCCACCCCTCTCCAGGCAGTCAGCGGGATTTATTCTTCCCACCTCCGAGGTTTTGGGAGTTAAACCACCGGTGGGAGGCAGAGGGGGGCCCAGGGAGCATCCTCCCTGTTTCACCTGGGTGCAGGCTCTCAGCTATAAACTTTGGCACCTGCCCTAATATTAAAACGACTTAAAACTCCAGGACTCGCCGTCGCGGTCCCGGCTTTCTCAGCCCCATCTCGCTGCGCCCTGCCACGCTGGCGGGGCCGCCGGGGTCACCTCGCGGAGCAGGAGGGGAGATAAGGGCCGCGTATGGGTGACTGGTGCATCCCGGGGAGCCAAAGGGCTCGCAACCAGCCTCCGCTTTAACCCGGACTCGGGGGGTTTCACCTTTGAAATGTCTTTTCCAAAAGCAACAAAGAGCCAGCCCTAGGAGAAAGGCGAAGGAGGGGGGGGGGGGGGGGCAGCAGCGCATCCCGGGCGCGTTCACCCCCAAAAATGCCAATTCAGACAGACCCTGGGGGTGCTCGTCCCCCCCTAGAGGGGTGGGGAGACGGGAGCGGGGAGCGGATCACTGAGGTGCTGCGGCAGGAGCGGGGGCAAAAAGGCGTTCGCACGCTGCAGAGGCGGCACGACCTCTTCGTGCAGCAAAAGCTCGGCGGCCGGCGAGGGCTCGCTGCGCCCACACAGCGGCTCCCGCCGGGCTTGCGGAGGAGGCAGCACTAAAAACAACCTGCTCCCCCCCCCTCCTCCCCCCCCATCAAAGCCAGCAAGGCCCGAGGTTTGCAGAGCTCGGTGAAACGACGGGGATCAGGCAGCACCATGACTTTCCCTGCCCCGAGTTCAGCCCCTCCTCGCCCCAGCTGGTATCTCCAGAGGGTTCTGGTTGCTTGGCCCAGCCACGAAGGGTTTTACTGAGGTTGAAGCAGCGGTTCTGCCCTGGGGGAGGTTTTGCTGCCAGGTCGCTGCCTGCAGCCCCGCCAAAACCCCGGGGAGCCGGCCACGATGTCCCCGCCATGGCCAGAGTCCACCCCACCGAGGTTTCACCAGGCACCCGGCCCAACTCCACCGGGTTCCTGCCCGGCGCGACCGACCCAATGGCACGAGCAGGACCCGCTCCTGCCGCAGACAGCGAGGGTCTCGTCTTGGAAATGAACATTAACAGGTAAAAAAAAAAGAAGTAAAACATCCCCATTGTGTAGCACCAGGATGGCAACCTGCCCCCATGTCTACAGCACGGGGATCTGGCCGCGGCCCTCTGGCATCCCAGTGGAGCACGCAGCCAAAGCCACCCAACCGCCCCGTCCCAGACCATCTCCAACGGACACTCCTCAGGGCTCCCCTGGCCTCCAGCACCAGCCTCAGGTTACAGCCGGATCCTCCCCTCCTGGTCTCACGTTGCTCAGGTGGAAAATTCAATGCCGAGCAGCTCCCGCACATTTAATCCACCCTTTGTCTGTAAATAGATCGGAGAACGGGACACACCTGGACTCCGGCAAAATACAACCACCACCCTGGAAACCAGGGCTGGAGGAAAGGCTGAGGCCATCCACCCCGAACCGGAGCAACGCAAGGCAACAGGAGTTTCCAGCTTGCGGCTTTTCCTTTGCGTGCCTTTGTATTAATTGAAAAGTAATAAATGCAAAATAAATCTACACCATTAGAATCATAGAATCATTTAGGTTGGAAGAGACCCTTGGGATCATCGAGTCCAACCATCAACTCCACTCTACAAAGTTCTCCCTATTAGAACCGTATCGTGGAATTATGTTACGGATGCGTAACCTGGTGAGGAATAAAACCCCACAGTGTGAATGGCGCTTGAAATAACCCCCCCCCCCCCCCGCCCTCCGGCCCGTTCTTACGGTGGTTACGCAGCGTGAAGTGACAAGTGGAACATAAAGCCCTCAGTGGGAAGAATTATTCTCTAGAAACAAAGTGCCAGGGCTGCAGGCGACCGCCGGGGAAAAGACGGATTCACCCCAGGGCTGACTCCGGACTTTGCTAAGAGCCGTCCCCCACCATGGTCTAAAACCAACGCAAGCGGTTTTTTGTTTTGTTTTGTTTTGTTTTTTTTTTCCTTAAGCAGCATTAATACCTGCTTTGGGTCTGACTCAGCTAATCCGGGAACGGCAGGTACCCGCGGGCCTTCGCAGCGAAGGGCAGAGGCACCTTTAAGAGCCTAGAAACAGGGAGGACCTGGCACCGCGCTCCAAGGAAGATGTGGAGCAACGGGCAGAGGTCCAGCGGAGAAATAAAACCCCAGAGGTCTAGAACAGGCGGCCTACAGGAAATGTAGAAGAGGCCAAAATTGTTCAGTGGAGAGAAGATTGATGGGAGCTGGGAAAATAACCCCCAAATTGTTCAGCGGAGAGAGGAGCGACGGGAAAATAAACGCAACCAGACGCCCTCCTTGGTAGAGCCAAAAAGCGGCTTTGGGACTTGGTGGCAAAGGGGAGACGAAGCCTGGATGTGGGAAACCCTCACCGGGACCAAGCCTGGCCGGCAGCCCTGCGGCAGAGCCTCCGGCGTGGGCAGAGATCGCAGGACGCTTCCACAAGAGTCTTTCAGGGACAGATGAGACAGACCTGTCCTTCTCCGTACCCCTCCTTTCCCTGCACCTCTTCCTCCAGCCCTGTCCCCTACGGCTTTTATTTCATACCTACGCCCACCTGCAAAGGCACCAGCCCAATGCTTCAACTTCTCCTCCCTACAACTCTTCCAGAGCCGAGTCCGATTCTCCCGCTCTTCAACAGCCTCTGGTCACGGGTCAGGAACAGCCACCTTCTCCGCGAAGCCCGTTCTCCACCCTCTGCTCCCCTCCTCTGTGCCCGGCCGGCCTGACCCCATCTGCAGCAGAGAGCGCGTCATCCACGTTCACACACCGCACACAGAAACGCGGCGTTAGCAATCCAGGATGGCTGAAGAAATGCCGTGTTTTACCCCTGGCTGGGCTGCATCTGGGTGGTTTTTCCTTCCCCCCCTCTCCCCCCCCAACAATTTGGGAAGAGCCACCCAGCCACCGCAAGACCAGGCACCGCAGGCAGCGCTCCGTGAGGAGATTCAGGTGTCGCAGCCTCCCTTAATCCGGACCAACAACTTCTTGCTTTTACATTCCAGTTTTGCAATTTTTCGCAAAGAGAGAAACGGCAGTTTCTCGGGAGGCGCAGCAGAAGCGGGTTCCCGACCCACGGCGAGGATGTTGGCGGCAGAGACACAGGAGCATGAAGGGAATACAGAACTCCCAGCTGAGCACGCATCAGATTTTATTGCCCTAAAATCTCTAGTTTAAGAAAGTTTGGGCAACAAGCTATGGGCTGGTCCCGACACAACACAATTCAGACATGCGGGGGTTTCCTGGACCGAGCAACTTGTAGATTAAAGTATCTTAAAATAGTGAATTCCAGAACTTGCTGGAATTTATGCTGGACCTGCCCAGCCCCACCATCACCTGGCCAGCTCTGGGGATTGCCGCTTTCAAATAGGAGGCCGTAACATTCAGCACTTAAAATAACACTGGTCCAGGAAGCTGGCTGGGGATGTTCGGAGGCCAGGAAAATTCTTGCGGCACCTCAAGTATCCCTACTGCTGTGCGCTGTTTAAACAGCTTGCCCCGCCTCCGGATCAAAACACATTTCCAACATTGCCAAGAGAAACTCTTCGCCACGCTGCCTTCATCCATCATTTATGCAAAGCTTGGGTTTCCATTATTCGAGTGGCTGCAGCCGGCGTGAGCAGGAGAGACCTCGGCGCGTCCTGCTCTCCATCAGCCGGTTGTTTTCCGACGGGCAGAGACATGAAAGATTCATTTACCCACCGGCAAATGCTGCGACCCCGGCTCCCAGCTGGGATTTTGCCCAAGAACCGCAGGGAGCGGGACAGGGTGGTTTTAACCTGAAACCAGCCCGGACGGCGGCCGCTTCACGCCTCCAAAACCTCCTTCAAATCCTTACCCAAAGGAGACTTCCCCGCGCCCAGCAGACACCACGTGGCCCCTTCCAATGATTTATAAACCAGCGCGAAGCTGAGGGAAAGGGGGAATCTCGGACAAGGCAGGAAAGCCAAGAAATACTCCACCGTTACGAAAACAGTCACGAGATGTCGAATGTCTAGACGGAGCCACGGGGAAGTCGGCTCTCGGGGTCTCGTCCACGCGGGGATGACCCAGGGAAGGAGCTACGTGGATGATGGCGGCTCTCAACGGCTGCTGAAGGTCCCCCCTGGGACCAGACCTTCGGCACCGCGGTTTTACGAGCCATTTCCCAGCCTGGTGAACCGCCTCCCCGGGGAGCATTTCAGCTTCTCCAGGCAGGGCAGGGGAAGAGGCTTGGCTGGCTCAGAAAATCGGCGTTCAGCAGCACCTCACCTCCTCCGCCCTCCTCACCACCTCACTTTAGCTCATGCTAAAAACCATCAGCCCTTCAAAACAAAACAAAATAAAATAAAAAAATTCCCTGTTTCCAGCTCTTTTCCCTCCAGGCCCCACTACCAAGGATGCCGCTCATCCTTTTCGCTCCAAAAGTCTCTGCATCAGCAGACGTGCGAAATGAATAATCCGCATTTTCTCCGGGAGAAGCGCTGACTCTCCAGCGAGCGCGCGCGGAGTCTCGCAGCACGCACCACCGACACGGGAGCTCAGCACCAAAGCAACTTTGTGCCGATAACTTTTCGACACTTCAAAATAAACGCCACGAAGCCCACCGGAGCTATTGGGGTTTGGAAGATGTGGAACAGGCGTGTGCCCGAGTTTACCTATTTAATCATCGTTTGCTTTGGCGTTACACCGCATTAGCGCCCAACCCTGCAAACTGGAAGTGTCTCCTCCACGCAGCCCGGCCCCTCCAGCAGGGAAAGCCTGGCTTTCCACCGCCTTGGAGCTGCGAAAACCAGCCAGAAATCCAACGCTGAGCTAGGCACAGGGCAGCGACGGCGGCCAAACCCCACGGCTGCAGCTCTCGGCCCTGCAGCCAAAAGGCCTTGTGCCCCAAGGGCTCGTTTTGGCCACGGCGCGGGGACGGCAGAGGCGATGAGTTTATCTGCTCTCCTCCTGCTCCCGGCCGCCCAGGGCCCATCCTGCCTGCAAATGAACCCCAGCGTTGCTAAATGTGAACAAGTCGGGACAAGGAGGAAATCAGATTTCCAACAGCGATCTGATGGCTGCAAATTGCGAAACAGAGAGACCATCCCTGTTGCCCAAATTGCGTGGGAATTCAGCAGCGCAGGAAGCGATTCCAACCTCCTGACCCAGCGTTCTGCCTTACCTCGAAGCCGTCTAGTGCCCTCCCTTCCCCTCACACCAACAAAATTCCCCCTCTGGAGCCCCAACACCCTCAAGCGTGACCCACTGGTGCGTCTCAGTTTGACCCACGAATCAGAACTTTGATCGTTTGCAGCAACTAGGACAAAAAAAAACCCCTCTGCGGTTAAGGGAGGAGCTATGAGATGAGAACTGAGGTGGGAGCACGGCCCCAGGAGCATCCCCTCCCGGGCAGGCTGAGCCCCGGAGAGCCCTGGCATTACCTCTTCCTCGCTCTCGACTTTGGGATTGCTGGCTGTGCGCTTCAGATTGCTGCTCAGGCTGATGGTAACGGTGGCGTCCGACTTGGACCTCTGGTGAGTCCTTTTGGAAGGAGACAGCCCCATATCGGGCGCTGGGCTCAGCGACGGCAGCTCCCTCTTCTTGTAAGCTGGCTTCAACTCGTCTGAGAGGATGAGTTTCCGTAGCTTGGTCCCGCGGGAGTGTCGCTGAGTGGAGATGTGCATGTCCGAGGAGTAGGCACCCAGCAGCAGGGCACACTGCAGGGAGAAGTTGATGCTCTGCCGGCAGCGGTGCACAATGTAGGGCTTGATCGCATCTCCCACATCCTCGTCCATGTGAATGTACATATTCAGCAGCTGTGGCAGGTAGAAGTCCACATCTTCGTTCCTAAAGCAGAACAACCTATTCCCAATGTAAGCCTGCACACCAGGTTCCTTTGAATTGTACAAGTATGAAATGGCCATGGAGATATCAAAGAGTTTGGATTCAAAGAGCCGGAGGAGCCAGGACTGCTTAGCAGAGTTATTCTTCTGCCGCTTCCGGGCAGTTTTCACAGTGTTGGCCACGGTCTCGTCCTCCTCCTGGATCTTAGAGGCCGTGCCAGGCGGATCGTCCAAGCACTTGATTTCACAGCCCTCCACGATGTCTCCGTTGGCCAAATCCACCGCGGTCCGTGGGGCGCGCTCAGCCTCGCTGCCATCGGCCGGTTTTGTCAAGCTGTCGGAGGAGACGCTGTGCATCAACTTGACCTTCTCCAGGACCTCTTCGCAGGCTTTCTTTGCCACCTCGGGGTCGATGACCGCCAGCTCCCCGACACCTTCCGTGATGACGCTGAGGGACGTCCCGCCATTCCCTTGGGGCGCTGAGCCGGGCGCCTGGTCCACGCCTGTCCCTTGGGCTGGGTCTACCACGGAGTCTCCCATAGCAGTGGCGGGTCTGCGCGCTTCAAAGCTGAAAAGAAAAAACAAGACACACCAAAAAAAAAAAAAAGAAAAGTCAGGGACAGTCTGTGGAGGAGACCTGCTTCCAGCCTGAAGGTGGGAAATCAGGAATCTGTGCTGGGATACAGCTCAAGGGACACAGAGAGCTGAGGTTTGGTGCAAACCTGTTCAAGAAGCCTTTCTCTAGAGAGGGACGTTGCCCCGAGCCAACGCAGGCAGCGCCAGCTGGCCCAGCGCAACCCCGAGCTGGTCACGTTGGGGTTTAAAGGTCTTCTCGGTGAGCTCCCGCTCAGGCTTGAGAGAGAGCTGTAAGCATCTATCAGCCATTACACAAAATCTCCCTGTTACCATGACGATTAAAAAAAAAAAAAAAAAAAAATCGAGCAAGCCAAGAAGAGGAAGGGGTGTGGGGGGGGAATATAAATAAGCAGGTTTCTTTATGCTCTCCAGCCCAAAGGCATTCTGCAAGGCTTGGGACTAGAAGGCTGTGGGTTGGGTGGAGGCAGTGGCTCCGCTTCTCGCTGGAGCAGGTGGATTTTATCCCCCGTGCTCAGGTTTTTGCTTATTTTCCCTCCCTGCGGGACGGAGGGTGGCAGCGGCACACGGTGCTTCGATGGTGAAATCCCCCCGTCGGGGCCGGGTGAGCAAAGAGCCGGAGCAAGAACTGAGTTTGTTGTAACGCGGTCCCTGTTTTCAAAGTCCAGACGCCGCTGCCCGGATTACGTACCCTTGCCAACGATTAGCACTTAATTACGTTTTAAAAAGAAGATAAACGAGGGATTGAACACACTTCCCGGTTTCTCATCTCAATAAAAAGAGCAACGGTGCATCTCCGTGGATAACCAGCACGAATAAAGGCGGCCGGTGCCAAGTGAAATCGTCCTCTAAAAATAAAATAAGGCACTCTATTCAGTCTGCCATCATTACTGCGGCTCTGACTGCTTCCCTTTATTGCTCATACGCTACAACAAGACAGCTCGTGATCAGCAGAAGGGCACAATGCCTTTTACAAATGTTGAGCGCTGCAAGCAGATTGCCAATTCCCTCCTGCTTTTCACGTCCAGCACGGTGGAAAAAATTACTGTCTTTGGAAAAGAAGTTCACTGAACCATTTTCTGCCTGTCTGTTCCCCCAACAGACCCCCAGCCCCCGTTCTGCCCGCAGAGGCTGCGCTGGCGGGTTCTTGCAACGAGATATTTCCCCATTAATTTAACGACCTGCTTATTTTTACAAGCGATTACAGCCCCTGCCGCGGGAGAAAGGGGCGAGGAAACCCACGGCATTTCTCCCTAAATATTCCAAGCCAGTAAAAATGAGGTCGGTGCGTCCACATGCGAGCGCCGCTTCCCAGAGACCCGTTTCCTCTTCTTGTTTTCAAAGCACTTTAAGCTCTAACTACGAGGTGACAAAAGCCTGACCAAAGTTCAGCAGTCTGAACCGATATGAATAGCATCTTTCACCCCGTCCGCACGGCAGCAACACACAACGTTTTCCTCTGTGCTTGCCATTCCCTTCCGCACAAATCCCGCATGCTTCAAATATTTGTGGTCATTAGATCCTAAAGACCCTGCAAGCTGAAGGAAGTTGTTTTTCCTTCTTAGTGAGCCCAGCCTTGCCCCACGAAAGCCCAGATGATCTAATTTTTAAGTTAACGCCGTGCCAGCAAAAAGGAGATCCGTCGGCGTAACTCGGCCAGGCGGGATTTGAAGAGGAATGGAGCGGAGCCGAGTCCAAGGCACAGCAGCCCAGAGCTTTGCTCGTGCAATTCTGGGGTCCTTCAAATGTTCACATCAAGACAACCGGGATGACAAACTGATGAAAAATAAAAAAAAAAAAAGTGAGCGGTGGCATCTGCCGGAGCCCCAACGGCGGCTCCGCAGCCCCGCGCCGGGTGCAGAAATACCTGCACAGAAATACCACATTTTCCCAGCCCTGACTGGTTTATCCCATGCAGGGAAATGTTTTCGACATCCTCCTCGCCGGGCTGCAGAGGGAGGAAAAGCGTGAAGGATCCCGTTAAACCTCCCTCCCTCCAAACCCGGGGAGGGCGGGAGAAGCCTGGTGCAGTGGGAGAGCACAGGCTGTAACCCTCGACGTTAAAGCTCCTACTCACGCAAGGTATCCCCATGACTCCGAGGTGTCCACGGCGCAGTCACCGCCAGCCCCAAGTCCCCGATGCCGTGGTTGCCGTATCCCAGCCGGGCAGGCCCGGAGGGACCCGCGCCCCGGCTCCGCAGCGGCGAGGAGCCGGCCAGAGCTCGCAGCCGCTGAGTGGGTTAAACTTGGATTAAGGAACTGCGCAAGATAAATCCACCCACGGGCCTGCAGGGTTACCTCCGCACCGCAGGCACGGCTTGGAAATCCGCGCGTTGCTGGTTTGTTATTATTATTTCGCTCTTCAGCCCCCCCCCCCAGACACTTACACAGATGCCTTCTTCGGTGCCATCCCGGCAACGTGGCAGTTCGGAGCCCACCAAGGACACGTCTCCACTCCTGGTGCTCCCTAAGAATCCCAGCGAGGGAATTCACTCCCCGCCTCCCGCACCTCTCCGCATTTTTCCGTGATTCACATCACCATTTGTTAAATGTATCACAACGTACTATTTACCTCTGGAGGCTCAGCATAACTCCCCTATTCCAAATCGCTGGTCTCAACAGGGATAAAAACCCCATCAGCTGCACACAATGAAGCAATCCAGTCTGGAAAACAGGCCGAGCTGAATTCATGTGGTTCATCCTCCACCCACAGCCATAACGGGCCAAGTTTCTCTCTGGTGGAACAGCCCTGAAGTCGGTGATTAAATATGAAATAAAGGGAAGTCCCTATTAGCACAGACACTACCAACGGAGCAGCCACCTGTCGGTGCAGCGATCCCAGAGCACCGTTCTTTCAGGAGGGGACAAAAGCAGAGGGAGATCTAAGGGAACAGAGCTGTGGCTTTACTGGAAAAAAAAAAAAAAAAACAAACCAAAAAAAACCAAAAAAAAAAAAAGTCTCGCTCCTGCCTGACTTGAATAAGAAATATTAGCCCTGGCAACCAACCAGGAGGACAGGATGAAGTCTCACCAAGACATCTGGTCTCTATTACACTGCATTACTTTTTGTTTTGCTCAGCACTGACGGCCTTCGACATCTTGCTGTGCCTTCGGGAAGGCCACAGGAGTTGGGATGGGGGCAGAAAACATCGCAGCGGCGCCGGGGGGCTGGCGGAGGACGGACAGTCAGTGCCCCTGGCTACGGTCAGGGGAGAGTCCCCACTCCTCAGAGCGGCCCTGCTCCTCGGAGCGCCCCTCCGGACCCACTGCAAACAGAGCGAGTCAGTGCAACTCCTCAGGTGACAGCTTAAAGGTTGGGGAAACTGAGGCACGAAGGGACTGTGACTAACTGTCCCTGAGGACAGACTCTGCCCATAAACCTCCCCTGCTGCACAAGGGCTGCTTCGGGGCTATTCTCCAACAGAGCAGCAGCATCTCGCCGTGGAGCAAATAGCGGAGGGAACGCAAATAAGTGAATTTGCAGGAAAAAAGGCAAAGGGGAAGCCCTGAGCCAGGGACCATGCCGATCGCTGGTGCCACAAAGAGACAGGCCAGGCTCCTCCGTCCAACACAGCCGCCCCCCACCAGGACGGAGCAGCCCTCAAGAGCCTTTCCCTGGGGCACAGAACAAGCGTCGGACAAGCGCGGCTCTGCTCAGCTGAACCGGTGCCTCAAACCAGTACGTCAAAGCCCCGACGCACCGGACCAGCTGTTTTCTTAATGAAACAGCAGGTTATGAGCAACGCTCTGCTGGAAGAAACAGCACCAGCAACAGCAAGAAACGCAGCAGGAGAACGACAAACTGCTCGACTCATTAAAGAACGGCTCCCAGCGCTCCTCGGCCTCTTGGCTCCTTAAGGGAGACGCCACTAACTCCCTGCTCTGAATGTCCATCCACAGCAAATTATTTATAATTTGTCTCTCTGGCATCTTTCCTAGGACGCCACTCCGCCTCCCCCCGCTGCGAAGCGATGGTCCCCGGGCCATGGAGGGGACGGAGGTGCAGGGAAAGAGGGAAAGCCCCCGAAACCGCACCGCCAGCGCTTCCTTCTTTCCCTCCTCCCCTGCGAGTGACACAGCCCCACGGGAAGGAGTCGAATCCAGTGATTTACTTATAAATTAACTTCGCCATTAAAAAAAAAAAAATATATATAATTGTGGGAGTGCTAAACTTTCTCACCTCTGAGAGAGGCTGGGAAGTGCCCCAGCCCTTTGGAAAAGGCGGGTTTTGCAGCAACAGGCGTCGCCTCGCGAGGAAGCCCTTCGCAAGCCCACTCCACGCATACCACAGCGGCGGCTCATCCGCTCCTTACTCACACAAACACATCCAACTCCAACCTTTCGTCCTCTTCCCTCGCACCCCTCCGCCCCTGGCGAGCAGTTAATTACCATCCCTGAGCAAGCGAGGACACAAACCCTGCCATCCCAGCGACCTGTTTCCGAGCTCACCAAACCCTGGAGCAAGCCGTGCCGGCCAGGGCCACCATGGGAAGTTTCCTCCTCCCAGTGATCACAAGGCACTTTGCGCCTGAACGTTCCCACACTCGTTTATATATGTAAATTCACTATTTCGAGTCACTCTCGTTACCCATAGCCACGTCTGAGTCTTTTCTCTAAAGCAGGGCTTGAAATAAGCTGTCTGGATGGGACTTAAAATGGAAGGAGAAAAGGCAGGAGCTCACATCCCCGGCTCGGGCTGCGGGAGCGGCTCTTGCGCTGCCCATCCAAGCACAGACCCTGAGCTGCGTGATAACAAATCAGCTGTGATTTAAGAAGCACACGACCCCGGCACAGACTGAAATCCCATTCGGATTTCTAAGCAAGAAGTCAGAGACTATTACCTCCGCCGGGCAGAGGCTGCAGGTTGAGACGCGGGCCCTGCAGGAGCAGACAGACCCCTCGGCATTCGCAGGAGTCGAGGGCGGTCTCCGACACGGCCACCGGTTCGTGCGGAGAGCAACAAAGTCCCCAAGGGGAGCTCAGAACCTCGGTGGCACTGAAAAGCCCCTGCTCGCCCAGCCGGCACTGAGAGCAGGATGGCAGCAGCGCCGGGCCAAAGAGCTGGAAAACAGCGTTTCCACCCAGTTACTTCCCCACGCTGCTTCTCAAAGTTTCATGACGGGTCAAAGTAGGGGACAGCAAAGGGAGCGATTAAATATTATTATTATTTATCGTGCCTGAAGTCACTAGCAACTTGAAGCAGAAGTTTCGGGGGGGGGGGGGGGGGGGGGGGAAGCATCGATGAATTATCAACCCACGGCCAAGGCATGGATCTGGACGAGCCGCTGCTCACCAGCCCAACGCGTTATGCAACATCTCCGCTCTTTAAGTAGATATTTTAAGCAATTACAAAGCGCGAGGGGCATCAGATGGCTCTGGGGGGGGTGGGGGGGTGGGGGGTGGCGCTGGCAAAGCCTCGTCAGAAATGACAGTCTGACGGCGCAGAGAAAATCAGCTGAAAAAGCCTCTGAACGCGTCCCCGAGACCTTCCTCCAGCCGGCCCACGCCACCAGCCCGGCGGCATCCCGGAGGGGGGATGCGCTCCGGGGCCGGCCCCGAAGGCGGGGAGGTTGGTGCAGGGGGATGCGGGGATTCGGGGGCGGGGGGGGGGGGAGGGGGGGTCGCCCGCGTCCCCCGAAGGCCGAGGCGGAGCAGCGGTACCTGGTGCGATCCCATCCCGCGCCGCCGCCTCTCCGCTCCGGAGTGCCGACGCACGGGGCAGCGCAGGCGGCTCATCCTGGGGGCAGCGGCTCCGCGGGGCTCCGGGGACGATCGGCTGGAAGGGAAAGGCTGGGGGGGGGGGGAGGGGGGGGAAGAAAAAAAAAAAATTAAAAAAAAAAAAAAAAAAGAGGAAAAGATGAATTTCCTGCGCGACGAGGCGCGCCCGGCCCGCAAAGCCCCGACCGCCGGTGCTGGCGAGCCTGGGGGAGGTGGCGGAAGCCCCGGCCACCCCGGCAGCCTGGCCCGGCTCCCCGGGAAGGGGCACAGGCCCGGGGCCGGTGAGTGACCTCCCGCGGCAGCCGCAAAAACCGACCCCAGAGACCCCCCTTCCCTTCCCTGGGCGCCGGTGCCGCCGGGGCAGGGGCCCAAAGGAGGCGGCGGGGGCTCGGGGAGGGCGGCGGGGGGCGCGTTGCCTCCCGGCGGAGGGGGGGCCGGTTCCCGGTGCCGGTGCGGTGCTCACCTGCGCGGTGCCGGTGCCGGGTGGGAGCGGGGCGGGCCGGGGCGGCGGAACGGGGCTGCGGGGGTGGCGCAGGCCCCGGCGGCCCGGGCTGCCCGCGGCGCCGCCTGACGGGGCTGAGAGGCCGCGCCGCCCGCGACCGCCCCCTGCCGGCCCGGCGGCACCCCCGCGGGGGCGTGGTCTGAGCGTGGGGGCGTGGCCTAAGGGGGCGTGGCCGGAGCGGCGGAGCCGGGCGGCGGCGGCGGCGGCGGCGCCCCGCGGGTTTCACCGAAAAACGTCGGTTTTTTTCCCCTCGAAACGCGGCTCCGTTTCGTCACCGCCCCCCCCGGAGCGCGGATCCCCGCGCCCCCGCAGGGAAGGCTGAAGCAGCGCCCCCGTGCCCACGAGTCCTCCCCCACGGCCGGAGACCCCCGCGTCACCCGCTCCGGCTGCTTTGACCCCACCCGCAGCTTCACTGCCCCTGGGCCGGGGCTGGGCAGAGCCCGTGGGACGGGATAGGACATTGGTGTCACCCCCACGGGGTCCCACGCACCCTCCCACCCCACCCACTCGGGGTGTCTGGACCCCCAGTGCAGCCCCCAACCCCCGACAGACAGGACAGACAGAGGGACAGAGCGCTAGGGTTTTAATGCGGGGTGCACAGCAGGGGGTCCTGGCGTAGGGGGGGCCCCTAAGTGCCAGGGTGGGCGCAGAGCCCTGCCCGCCCTGGTGAGCCCCCTCGGGATGCGGGGACACAGCTGGACGTGTCCAAGTCCTGGGAGGTGGCAGCAGCGGGACCGGTCCCCACCTGTGTCTGTCCATGGGGCTGTGTGGGGGTGTCCCCTCCTTCCCGGGGGGTGCAGGAGCCCCTGCTGTCACCTGGGGGGCACCTGGCCTGGCTTGGGCTCCGCTGTGCTGTCTCCTCCTCTGGTGCCAGCTTGCGGCCATCAGTGACCTCAGCATTGCTCCTGCCATCCTGGGTGACACCGACCTGGGTGGGCAGCGAGCCCCCGGCCGGGCTGTCCCCAAGGGGGCTGGTGGCACTGCCAACGCCAGGAGAGCCACCGCCATCGGCACTGCCATGAAGCTCCGTTGTCTCCCCTGCGCCACCGTCCTCCGGCCTCTTCCGTGGCCGCCCGCGTCTCCGCTTCGGCAGGGCAGTGGCGTCACTGCCAGCCGGCTCCGGGGGACGCTTGGTGGCCTTGGGGTGCTGTGAGTCCTGGGGGCCGGGACCCTTGCCGCCCCCTGTGCTCCATGGGTTGGCGGGGCTCTCGCCCGCAGGGACACCCATGCCGGGCAGCAGCACGTTGAGGACGGGGACGGCAGCTGGCTGGCTCAGCAGCCCCGCTGGCCCGCTGGCCCCCGGGGCCAGCCCCAGGGGCAGGGAGGGGGAGGCTGTGCCCACCGGCAGGGGCAGGGCCACCTTGACGGTGCCCCCCAGGGGGGCGGCCGTGATTTTGGGTGCCAGGACAGGAGGGGAGGAACGGATGGCGGCGGCACCGGGCGCCGTGGGTCGCTCCCCCGGCGCGATGCGGGGCAGGAGCAGGGGCAGGCGGGCGACCAGGGCGTTCACCTGAGGGCTACTGGCCACCTTGGGGGGCTCCGGGGCCTTCTTCTTCTCAGGCCGGGGTGGGCCGGGGGGCTTGGGGCCACTGTCCTTCTTGAGCTGCAGGCAGAGAGCGGTGTTGGGAAGAGGGACGTTGTGGCTGATTCCCTGAGTGTGCCCTCCCCCCCACTGTATGGGGGATGTGGGGGTCCGGGCTCCCCCCAGCTCTGGGGTGTCTCACCTGCCCCTGGCTCCTGTCGCCGCTCTCAGGGGTGTCCAGCCCGTTCTTCTTCGCTGTCAGCGGGGGCCGACTCTCGCGGTGGATCTTCTCTGTGCTTTCTGCAGGTGCACAGAAGGTGACAATGGGGGGACACCCCCGCTGCTCACCCCCCGTGTGGGCAGCTGGAGGGGGGACACCGCATCCCGCGGGGTCCCCGACAGGACTAGCAGGAACAGGGCTCCGTCCCACCCACCTGAGACCACCATGGCCATGACCAGGTCGGCGCGGGCCGAGCGGGCGCTGATGATGTGCTGCTGGATGAGGAACTGGGCCACCTCCACGATGTTGTTGAAGGAGCGTTTGAGGATCTTCTCGGCCCAGTCGCAGGTCAGGGCGCAGGCTGCCTCCATCACCTCGCTGCTGTAGGACTGCACCAGCTCCGTCAGCTCCGACTGCTGCCGGCAGGACAAGCCGTGAGCCCCCACGGAACCAGATGGGACACCCGGATGCAAACGGGGCCTGATCCTGACAAGCGCGGGCAGGCAAGTCCTCGACCACCCCGGGGGAGGCTCATGGGACAGAGCAGAACCTGCTCCCAGAGAGGGCATCCCTCCACCTTCGTTAGATCTAATGAGCAAGGAGCTTCGTTACCCCAGACTGGCGATACCCAAGCCACGTAGGCAGCGGAGGACTTACGGTCTCTGTCACTTTGAGGTCCAGGCTGGGCAGGGGTGGCAGGCTGACCACCGTCTTCCTCCGGATCCCGCTGTAGCAGTACGTTTGGCAGGGTTAAGGCCTTTCGCTGTCACACGGCCGGGACGCATCGGGTCCCAGCTCGAAGGGTGCGGCTGCGGGGCTCACGACAGGCTTGTCCTGGAGGGGTGACAGCAGCCACCAGCTCCCCCCAGCCTGCCCCAAGCCTACAGGGCAACTCTGAGCCCTTCTCGGACAACCGAGCTGAACCTTCAGGAGCCGAAAAACAAGGCAGCTACAAAATACCACCTCATGCACAGACTTATAAATGGGAAAAACTGGAGAAGAAGTGCTGGTGCCACCAGTCCGAGCAGCTTCCCCAGCCAGCCGGGCTCGCAGAAGGATATTTAGACTGGCCTCGGCCTCCCAGCCGTCGGGCTTTGATGTTGGGGAAGATCTCCCGGATGATCTTGCCGAAATTGGCAGCGCTCAGAGGGCGAGAGCAGAGGTTGTCGCAGTATCGCCTGCCGGGGAGAGCCGTGGGTTAATGCCATCGAGCCCTTCTGGAGGGGCTTACAAACTGGAGAGGGACCTTTTACAAGGGCATGTAGTGTTGGGATGAGGGGGAACGGCTTCAAACTGGAAGGGAGAGATTTAGATGAGATGTGAGGAAGAAATTTTCCACTGCGAGGGTGGTGAGCCCCTGGCCCAGGTTGCCCAGAGAAGCTGTGGCTGCCCCATCCCTGGAGGTGTTTAAGGTTGGACGGGGCTTGGAGCAACCTGGGCTGGTGGGAGGTGTCCCTGCCCAGGGCAGGGGGTGGCACTGGGTGGGCTTCAAGATCCCTCCCGACCCAAACCATTCTGTGATTCTCACTGCCCTCCGGACGCACCCACTTCTCCCTGCTGATGTAGCTCCTTTGGAGAGCCCAAGGTTGGGCTGGGCCATTCCCAAAAACCCCCAGGCACCCACTGCCCTCCTGACCGACCTCCCCGCCAGCTGCGCTGGGGAAGCCTGGCCCCATGAGAGGCTCCGGGCGCCAGGCCGGTCCCTGCACTCACTTGTAGGCGTCGTAGACATCCTGCTTGGGCAGGCAGGTGTCCGTGTGCTCCTCCAGGTGGTTCCGGATCCAGTTGCACGCGTGCATATACTCAGCCGTGCTCAGCGAGCTCAGGTCTAGGCTACTGCTGCTCCGTGGGAGCCCGAGACAAACACTTAATTAGTGCAGAAGTGGCACAAGCACGACAGGAGAAGGCAGAGCTGTGGTTATCTCCCCCCGGCCTCTCGCCATCTGTGTCCCCCACCACCACCCTGACAGCCCCTGCTCTCCCCGACACGGCCCCGGCACCCACCTCTTCTCCCCCAGGCTTGGCCCCGACGGCAGCTGGAGGTAGAGGTAGAGCTTGTCGTTGTCTGAAAACTTCTGGACATCTTGCTACGATCAAAGGGTCCACAGGGAGGAGGAGAAGGGACCAGAGACAAAGAAAGGTTAAGGATCCAAAGGAAGCGGGTGCAGGCAGTGCTCCCGTTACCCTTGGAAGGGCAGTAACTGCTGGGGCATTGAAAGCAGAGCAGCTGTGGCAGCACGAACGCAGCCTGCATGCGAGGGAGCCAACTAAATGAAGCCACAGGAATGGCCCCTCCAGGGGACAGGGAAGGGTTGTTCCACAAGGGACTGAGGGAGTGGGTGCCACCCCCCTGGGCAGGGTGACCAGGGGCTTCTCGGGGCGAATCCCCGCAGCCAGATCCCGACCCACTGGGAAACGAGATCAGGCAAAAGCCCGGGGACAGCTTTGCTGGAGAGGAGAGAGGTAGAGATGCGCCGTTCCCGCACCCTCAGCCCAACGTGCCGCGGAGACTCACCAGGATGGAGTTGACCTTGCTCTGCACGGATTTGCTGGGCGGGACAGAGAGGAAAGGCCTTAGCGCAGCGCAGGACGGCACCGCAGCCCCCGGGGCATCCCACAGCCCACCCAGCTCCGCCACGGCCACTGCCCAGGGCTCCCGAGGACAGCACCGTCCCCATCCCTTCCACACCCCCCACGGGCACCCTGGCAGTGCCAAGACGGGGATGCCGGTGCACGGACAACCCACGGGTCAGCGCAGCTCCTTCTCCCTGCGCACCCACAACCCCGCTCCAGAGCTGCATGCTCTGCTCTAACCCCAGCAGAGCAGAGTGGGCATAAAACCACATCCCATGGGCTCGGAGCAGACTCATCTGCGCGACCGTGAAGCCCTGAATTGATTTTGCACCCAGAACAGGCAGAAAAAACCCAAAACAGGCGGCAGCAGGGCTGCACTCTGTGTACAGCACCCAGCACGGGGCCGAGCAGGGCGCACCAGAGGCCATGGCACTCTGCAATGCTCATCCCTTCGGTCCCTGGGGCTGCCAATTAATCGACCTTATTAAATTAACCCGCATTTGATAGTGCTAGGATTAACTGGAGGAGCTGCCCTTACGAGATGGTGCTCTTCAGCTCCTGCAGCAGCGTGCTTGACTCGGTCGTGCCACCCTGGGAGCTGCCGGGGGACAAACTTCCCTTTTTGGCAACGCGGGTGCTCAGCTCTTCGTCAGCCATGACATCTGGTTCCTGTCGGGAAGGTGAAAGCCAAAAACTCAACCAAAAAAAAAAGGGGAAGAAAATCCCTTCAGAGCTCCGCGGCCCAGAGCTCACTCGCCCTCAGCCCCCGTCCCGTCCTGGCCCGCAGATGAGCCCCGGCTCCATGGGCTGAGCTCCGTCAGCTGGACATGAGCGACAGAAGATACAGAAATGTCCCCAACGGTCCCAGGGGGGACGTCTCCAGCAGTAGAGACTGCCACTGGCTCTGGGTACCCCGTTCTTGGCAGAGGACAGGGGTGCTGGGCGACACTGGGGAACGGCCCTGGCCCGGTGTGCCCCCAGGAGGTCCCTGTAGGGCTGGGGGTGCTGAGGGGGACCGTGACAGTCCCGTGGATGGTCCTGAATGCAAAGCCCCGGGGGCGTGGGGACAGCAGAACAGGGATGATGGGGGCAGCAGAAGGGTAGGTCCCCAGGGAGATGGGGACAGGGACGTCAGCAGGGCAGAGGTCCCCAGGGGCATGGGGACATGGGACAGCAGGAGGGCAGCTCCCCAGGGACACGGACACCAGCAGAGCAGGCCCCCAGCGGCATGGGACAGCAGGAGGGCAGGTCCCCAGGGACACGGACACCAGCAGAGCTGGTCCCCAGTGGCATGGGACAGCAGGAGGGCAGGTCCCCAGGGACACGGACACCAGCAGAGCAGGTCCCCAGCGGCATGGGACAGCAGGAGGGCAGGTCCCCAGGGGCATGGGGACAGGGACAGCAAGAGGACAGAGGTCCTCAGGGACAGGGACACCAAGAAAACAGGTCCCAAGGGACAGGAGGAGGGCAGGTCCCGAGGGGCATGGGAAAGGGACAGGAGGAGGGCAGGCCGACGGGGGCACGTCCCCGGGGACAGGGACAGCAGGAAAGCAGGTCCCCAGGGGCGTGGGGACAGGGACACCCGCAGGGTAGGCCGACGGGTGCCAGGGGTGCCGGAGCTCCGTGACAGCGCAGCCCGGCCCGTGCCGGGTAGGGCGAGGGGGCCGGCGACAGCCGCGACCGGGGCCGGGGAGCGACGGGCGGGGCCCGGCGGGGCGGAGGTGGCACCGGACGGGACGACCCACCTGCGGGCGGCTGCAGCCGGGGAGAGCCCGCCTCAGGCCGGGCCGGTTCGGGCCGGTCCCCTCCCGTCCCCGCCACGTGCCGCTGCCCCGCGCGCAACAGGAACTGAAAGTGCTGCGCCCACCGGGACGCGCCCGCGGGCTCCGTCGGCCGCTTTTTTTCTGATTGGCCGCCGCACCTCCGGTGCGCTCTCCTTTAACGTGATTGGTCACTCTGGCTTTCCTACCCGGATACAAGCGGGGTCGGCCTCCTGAGTGGCCGCGGGCGGGCTGAATTCTGCCTAGTAACAGGCTTCTGATTGGCGGGGCGGGAGAAGGAGGAGGAGGAAGCACGGGTGGAGACGCGCCCGTGCGCGTGCCACGCGGGGGTGCGCGCGTGCAACGTGCGCGTGCCGGCGTGTAGCGTGCGTGTGCACGCGCGTGGTGTGTGGGGGCGCCTCTGGTGAGAGATAACCGGTTGTTTGGCTTAAATTAGTGAGTTTTAATTAGCGTAAAGGGCCCAGGGGCAGGGCGCGAGGGGCTGGGTGTCGAGCCCGTGGCGTCCAGAGAGGAAAGTTAAAAGTTTATCACGAAGTTTGGGCCGGGGGGTGGTTGTGGCGGGTGTGAAACGCGGCACCGCGTCCCGCATCTCCTTTTGCCGGTGCTGCCAAAGTCCAGCCCGGAGCGTATCCTAAATTAACCTATTCCTGCTGAAGTACCACCCCCCTGCGAATAATAAGCATGTTAATCAGGTGCCCCCCCCCCCCCAAAATGGGGGGCTCCGGGGATGGGTGTGACCGCTTGGGGTGGGGCAGGCTGCTCCTCCCAACATACGTGCGTGGAACATGCGCTGAGCGTGCGTGGCACGGGTGTGCATGCAGCATGGGGGATGTGTGCAACGTGCGCGCGCGCGTCCGTGCAAGCCGCGGGCTCCCACGCTGGCGGTAGAAACCAGGTTTGCTTTTTTTTCAGGAGAAAACATGGAGCCAGGAAAGGAAAAAATCCCGTCTTTAAGGAGAGGTTTGTGGTGTTGTGCCCCTGGTTTGGTCACACGTTTTGTTTTCCGGCTCCTGGAAACAGTTTAAAACCAAGATTTGAGGTGGGGAGAGCTGCGGCAGAGGAGGAGGAGGATGACAACCTCTCGGTTTTATTTAAGCAAGTGCGGGACGCACGGATCTGAGCGTGAGGAGCTCCCCCAGCCCTCGTGCGCTGGGGTTTTGGGGTGCGGAGGGGCTTCGAGGGTGTCTAGACCCAAATATCGGAGGTGCAGTCCCCGCCGGGATAGCGGATCTCGTGCGCCAGGCAGGGCCCTTCGGGCTCCTTCCCAAAATCCACCAGGAAGCTCCTGTTGACCGTCAGCCCACCCTGCTCTGTGTCCACGTCCAGCTGCAGCATGACAGAGCCGTCCCTGCAGGGCAGTGACAGCGGGGAGGCTGGGGGGGACCTGCCCTGGCCCCCAAGGAGCTGCCAAAATTTGCTCCCCGGGCTGCAGGGTCTGCGCCTCCCGCCTGACGAGCTGCCACCATCGTCCTCGTTTATCCAGGTGTCCTTACCTGGGGAGGTTGGGGTAGAACTGCCTGTCCCAGGCGCTGTAGAGGGACGTGGTGACGTACAGCCTCTTCCCATCCAAGCTGAGCTGGATCATTTGGGGTCCCCCCGGCACCCTCTTCCCCTGGGAGCGGGTAGAAGAGCAGAGGTGCTGCAGGACTGGGGGACGCCTCCGCCTTCCCCAGACCGGCGGGATGCTGTGCCCATCCCATGGGACGTGGTGGAGGAGAACCTCCCAGACCCGCTCCCCAGTGCTGCCCAGGCTGGGATTTTGGGGGGATGACTGAGCTCACCTTGATGAAGAACGGGTCTGGCTGGCTCTGCAGCTCTTTGTCCCCGCACACGGTCACGGGTCCTCCCTTGGTGATGCTGCCACCCACAAAGACCTGCAAGAGAACATAGGTCTGGGTGACCGAGACAGCGAGGAGGGGCTGATCCCAGCCCAGGAGATGGAATAAAAGCACTGGGATGCGACCAGGAGCCAGCTGCGTCCTCACCTGTCCCACCAGCTTGGGCTGGCGGGTGTTGGAGATATCGTACTGGCGGATGTCTCCGTGCAGCCAGTTGCTGAAGTACAGGAACCGGTCATCCAGTGAGATGAGGATGTCGGTGATGAAGCCTTGAGGAGGGTACCACAGAGCTGCACAAAGGGCCGGCAGCACCGGCAGTGCCCAGGGGAGCTGGGGAGCACCTCGGCACCCAGCCCAGGGGGGCACTGACCTGGCATCTCCGGCAGGAGCCATCCCTCCACCTTCTTGCTGGGGACTTGGATCACCTTCTCGGCCGCCCAGTCTCCTTGCTGCAGGGACAGAACATGGCCCGGGGGGCTCAGTGTGCGCGGCAGAGGCAGGAGAAGACACGACGCTGGGGTGGATGCTCCATGCACGTGTCCACCACCTCTAGTCTCTGGCGGCAGCTCAGCTACTTTGCCAGCTGTGGGAAACCTCACCTCTGGCTCTGTGGAGCCATGGGGGAGATGGGCTCTGGGACATGAGTAAGGGCTTTGGGGGCCAAAATCTTGTCTAATTTTCCAGCTGGATTAGCTGGTTTGGTGAAAGATGTTTTCTCTCCTCACCTGGTTCATCATTACATACAACAGACACTGAGAGAATATTGCTCAGGCTGTTGTAAATCCACAACAAAGGTATAAATAAATCTCCTTTAAATTAAATCACTTCAGCCTAAACTGCTGCCAGTCAGAACAAGTCCTGTGGAGAGATTACCCCAAGCCAGCTCCTCTTCTGGGCACAGAGAGGCCGTGTGCGCATTGGTGGGGAGCGGAGCCGGGCTGGGAGGACGGTGGGGGTTGCGGGCAGAGGGATGCTGCGCAGAGCCGCGTGGCTCGGTCAGCCGAGGGGCAGCAGCCCGTCTCCACCAGCCCCCGGGGAGCACCTACCTCCGTCTTGTAGAAGCGGTGGATGGCGCTGCTGATGGTGCAGCCCACGAAGCCCTCGGCGGCGTCGGGGTTGTGGAGGAAGCGGATCTCCAAGGGGGCCGCGTCCTCGCCCACGTCGATGGCCTGGACGTAGGTGTGAGTGGTCCAGTCCCAGACGTTGAGGCGGCGTCCGTAGCGCCCTGGGAGGGGGAGTCGGAGGGGCTGCTGCGAGGCGCAGGGTCTCGAGCAGATGTGCCACGGGTTCCTCAGCCCTTTGCGCTCCCCAGGGGCAACCCCGTGGTCCCTGCACAAGCACACGCCGGTTGCTTCGGACCTTGGCAAAAGCCACGGGAAGGTCCCCAGCATCCAACGGGGACCATCTCGCTAGGACAGGGCTGGGCTGGGCAGTTTAACCTTTGAGGGGGAGCTGGGCTGAGATGGGACTTCACCCTTCATCCCTACGGCCAAAATCCAAACCCACGTGCAGCTCAGCGGCAGCTTTTATGGACTGTCTTGGGTTGAAGCTCTGCTGCTTGCATCTAAAGGGTGTTCACAGTAAATGGGCTGGGCTCGTCTTTTTTAAATCCACACAATCGCTAGGAATTGGTGTGAAATTCATCTTGTAAGCAAACGATCTTGCACAATTTTACCTACACCCATTAGAGTGACAGCTCTCACTGCCAAGAGACGAGGGTTGAAATCTGGCCCTCTTGCGGTTCTGCCCAGCATCTCTGGCCTGCAGTATTTAAACAACCATTTTCTCACCTTTCTTCAGGTCATTTGGGTCAAACCCATATCCCAGGCATTTTGGGATTCCCCATTCAGTGCTGATCAGGACGTTATGGCGTGGCTGGTACCAGAAGTCGTAACCCATTGGGGGGACCTTGTCCCCTTTCTCCCAGTTCCCCTTGATCTCGAAGGTCTCTCCATCCAGCAGAATAAAGCCGCCTGGCGCAAAACCAAAACCACATTGGTAGTGAGGAAATCATCCAGATTAACAGCTTACGTGCTGTAAAACGAGCAGCAACAGACAGATCAACTCTTGCTGAATAGGCAAAGCCACCAGGATGTGGGGACTGTTCCTCCTGTCCCAGCACCGTCTCCCTGGGGAACTGGGGGGGACTGGGGTACCTTTCCCGCTGCCGGCTGGGTCTCCCAGGGTGCTGATCATGATTTCACCGCTGCCCAGGCAGTGGGAGGTGTGGGGGTAGCCCAGGTTGCACTTCCAGAAGACGTCCTCTGGGTTGACAACCTGCCGGGGAGTTGGCAGTCACCGTTGCGTCCCCTGTGCCAGGCTGTCCCGGGCAAGCAGGACACTGGTTCACAAACCCGGTGTCACCCCCCCAGCGTGGCCGAGCAGCTGCTGCCTGGCCTCAAGATGGGACTTGCCGAGCAGCCAGAGGGGCTGAGAGCGTGTGAGCTGGGGCAGAGTGTGCACGGTCCCGCATCCCCCGGCGTGCTGGCACACAGGGTGGCCACGGCGCTCACCGGAGAAGCCAACTGAGGCCACTGGCGAGGCACTTGCACACCCAGGCGTGGGACAAACCACAGGTAGGTGCCCGGGGCTGCTTCGGAGACACATGCTGCAGGCGAGACATGGGCTGTAAACCTGACAAGCAGTGCTGTGCCTGGCACCCAGCGTGCCCTCGTTGCCTCCAGTGTGTCCTCGTCCCCTCGAGTGTGCCCTCATCCCCTCCTGCATGGAGCCGGATGGAGAACTCAATATCTGCACATCATCAGGAGACCATCCAACTTCCACAGCCCTGGGAGGGGCTGTGCATCCTCATCCAGACATCAGGGTCCTGCTAAACTCTTAGATGTACCCCGAAGCCTTTTTGCCAAGCTTTTCCCGCAGCCAGAAGCCACGGTCCCAGATCTTTAACCTTTAACGTGTATCGGCACCACCTCCCGGGTACCTTGAAAAGCCTGGGAGCTCGCAGGTCAGTTCCCACGTCCACCACGTAGATGCGGGAGGAGATCAAGCTGGGGAGGATCAGGCGGTTCCGCTTCTTGGTGGCGTCCCCGAAGCAGCTGCTGCAGGCGTTCCAGCCCGAGTGGTGCAGCTCGTCCCCCAGGTTGGGCATGGCCAGGCGGTGGATCACCTGCAAAGTCCCAGCCCCGCTTACACCGGTCTTTCCCCTGCCGAGTGCGGGATCGCAGGCAGAGCGGGGAGCTCAGCGTGTCACGGACCCCACCGTAGTGTCAGGATGCCCCCAGTGAGCCTCACCCCACAGAGGGGAGCGATGGTGCCCAGGGGATGCTAAGGATGGGGCGCAAAGGGGATTTTACATAAATCTCATAAGCACAAGAAGGCTCAGACTCTTGGGGAGAACTGCACAGGCATCACCAGCAGGTTTGGGGAGCACGAAGGACAAGCACTGAGCTGTTTCCCGGGCTAGTTTAGGACCGAGATAAAGCGTTTGGTACCTGGCAATAGTGCGGGGATTTGGGGTTGACATCCACAGTGGCCAGAAAGTCAGGTTTCTTTCTCCCGGTGTTCCTGTAGATGCAGGGCACATACACAATCTCCTCCCGGGGACCTTTCAACACAGAAACATTGCATGAGCATCAGCAGATGGAATAAAAACCTTGTTCGATGGAATTTGATGGAATAAAAACCTTGCAGGAGTCTCTGTCCAGAGAGGGTCTCCCTGCCCGGGAGCCGGTGTGTTCCCCTCTCTGTATGGAGCAGCCGGATCCCCATCTCTCTGCTGTACCAGGGGCACAGCCTGGGCTCGGCTGGGAGGGGGCTGCCCTCTGGGCATTTGGGCTTGTTCAGTCTGAGCGTGTCCCTGCCCTGGGAAGGGAATCTCCAGACCTCAGAGTCCCTGAGGAAGTCCACGCCTTTGGGATCACCCCGCCTGCGAGGAAATGCCAGCCCTTCCCCAGTCCTATCAGTCACGCAGATCAAACCACGTCTCATTTCCATCGCATCTGCACAGGAGAAACCTTAAAGATAAGCAAATGCTATGGTAGAATACTTGCCAGACTAAAGTCAAAGGCAGAAAGCCCTCCAAGCCCCGGTGCAGTCCCATAGTCCAAGCAGTGAAAATCTACCGTGACGTGATGGCACAAGAGCTCCCTGTTTGCAGGGAAAGGGAGCCTCTGGGAAAGGGAAAGGGCTCTGCCCTAGGGATGTCCCCGCAGCAGCAGCGGCTTTGCCCCTCTCCCTGCTCCCCAGAGAGAAGCTGCTGCTGACAACGAGTGCCATCAGCTCTGCTGGGAAACGGCTTTGCTCCGGGACCTGGGCGCTGCCCAGCCTGCAAACAAGAGCATTCAGACCCCATGGTCCTTATCGCTGCAGAGGTGGTACCCGCTCGCCGCCGCATCAGGATAAAGGTCTGCCAAAGTGAGGGCTAGTGGGGAAGAACTGGTTTAGGAAATGCTGAGGAAGAGAGAGCGGTAGGAAACAGAGACAGAGAGGTGATTTGGGACCTTTGGATTTGGTCCAGAGCAGATAATAGCTGGCTCTGCAACACGGTGCCTTTATAAACCTTTATACAGCGGTGCCTGTCTCAGCCGAGGGGTCCCGTCCCTGCGGCTGCAGTGGCACCAAACGTCAGGGAATGGGATGCAGCCAGAGAGCTCCCATCCTCATACACCCCCCCCCCCCCGAGTCATCCAAGGGACACGGAGGAACTTCTCACCACCTGCTGGGCAGCCCAACCTGCCAGAGGTCTGCACGGAAGAGCTTTTGGGTGCCAGGGTTACTTGGCACCGCTGAAGCAACCAGATAGTTCCCAAGGGAACTTGCCAGAGTGGCAGAGTCAGTGGGATTTGTTTTAAATCACTGTCCAGCCCTGCCAACACACAGGGATGTTTTAAAGACTCCTCTCTCCATTGTTCTCCTGGTTCAAAGATGTTTCAGGGATAGGACTGACAGATCATGAGCAAGCTCCAGAGCTTTCTAAGGTTCCGTGGATGTGTTTGCTAAGCCCTAGAGAAGGGGATTAAGGGAGGGATAGCTGGAGATGATGCATTCATTGGCCTCCTCACATCAGAGCATTGGTGTTTCAGCAAAGAGTCCAGACGTAAGGAAGCAGCCCGTGAGGCTGGTTTTCATACACGAAGGGTTTGCCATGGTGTGATCCCAGCCATCAGGAGCAGAGTGCAATGAAAAATCAGGATGGGCCCCTCTCCCTCCCTACGTTTAGCTCTGGTGCTGGTGTCATGGAGCTATGGCAACACAATTGCCCCTGAAAAACTTAAACATCCCATTTGGCTTTGCACAGGGAAGTCACAGGTGACTTTGCTGCAGGCTATGACCCGTCCCAAGCCATCATGAAAACTCAAAAGGTTTGTTCTGACACCAAGCTGTCAGTATGCCATTGATGTTTGGCTCCAGGACAGGCCTGAAGCAAAACCATCGCTTCCCTAATGCTTGCTAGGAGCTTCCTCGGAGAATGGAGTTAATTGATAACGCCCTCTTCAAAGCATTGTTTTAATCTTCACCTAAATCGCAGGCAGTACAGGGCTCTTCCCTGCCCGCCCTGGATTTCACACTTGCCTTTCATCGCGTCCAGAGGCGAGGCAAAGCCAGGACCACACGCTGCACACTTTTCTGCATTGAGAAGAAAGAAACAAACAGAAATTGGGTGACAGTGATTTCTTTTAATCCTCTTTTTTGGAGGAACCACTCTCTGGAGTGGCTGCACACCCTCCCCCTTTATGGCAATATCCAAACCAGGTCGCCCACGGGCATCCAAATGATCCCCAGGAAGGTTTGAGGCTCTGGGCAGCCAAAAGGCCAGTGATAAAGTCTCCAGGGCACTTCGAACCCTGCCCGCCTCGTTCTCCAAAAGACTTTAAAACTGCTGAGAAAACTGTTCTTAATGCAGTTGAACAACAGCTGTTAGGAAACAACCACCAGCACCAAAGGGACGCCTTCTCCCCATTTACAATGGCAAGCCTGAGGAGAGGGAGGAAAACCCCCGGCTAAATTGTATGACTCGGCTTTGCTGCGTCAGCTTCTTATTTCTTTTTATTCTTATTTGTTTTATCACTCGTATCCCTGCTGCTCCAGGGAAGCGCTCCTACCCGAAGCATTGAGAAACCACCAGCTCGCTTCTCCCTTCTCCTCCGATGACTCCTGCAAAAACAGCCCCACCAAAGCCAGGCCGCACGGAGGACTCCCGGCCATGGTGTATCTGACTGCGGCAAGCACAGCCTCTACAACTGCAGCTCAATAAGGGGAGAACAGTTAGAAGACTTTTAATCACAAGCTTACCTAAACCTTTCCTGGCTCTTTCAGTAGCTTGAGAAAATAAACCCTTTCCTGGCCAGAGTGAACACCACCTTTTTACTTTATGCTTTCTGGGGGTCACAGTAACAAAACGACGAGAGCCAGCTCCAGGGGAGTTTAGGATGACCCCGGAGCCGAGCCCACGGCCAGAAGGCAGCAAGTCACCGACAGCCCCAATCCTTCTCCTCTTGAGAGCAAGTCAACGGAGAGATCTCCTACCTGTGCTGGAGGCTGGGGTGGATCTCGCCTGCTGGTGAGCAGCAGCAGAAGACGATACTGCCTGCATTCTGACTGGTAGGAGCAAGGCAAGAGAGAAGATGCAGCTTCGTGGGGCTTCAAATATATAGGGAACAGGATGGGGGAAGGAGGGTTTCGAAAAAGGACGCCAAGGGGAGGATCCACATGCCTCGGGCTGTGGGAGGCACCGGGGCAGCCTTCAGCGTCTTACAGCGCTGGAAACGTGCAGGGAAGCTATTTCAGTACTACAAGAACCTCCTCCCCTGCCAGAGGGGTAGGGAACGGGGCTGTTTCTGTGCTGCACCCTGCACACAGTCTTGCACACTGGAAAAACAGGGGCTTTGAGCCCTGCAGGGAAAGCAGGCTGCTCCTCTCCTCCCATTCCCTGCTGGAAGCGGTGTCTCGAGTAGGGCCGACGGGCTGCCCCTGATGAGCGATGGGCGAGCACTGCGTTCCCAACCACAGAAACGATTTAATGAGGTTGCAGATGTTAATCACGACTGCAAATGAAAAGCGAGGACCGGGTTTCTTTTAATTGCAGGATGAGTGTTTACTGCGGGATGTTAATTTGCTGGTGGGGAGGGGGGCAGAAGCGGCGTAACCGTCTTCCCCACAACACGTCTGACTTAGTCAGAGCCTGTTCCTGCTTCTGGCGGCGAAGCTGGGCATCAGCTGGCTCGGCTGCGCGGGGGGGGCTCGCCTTCGCAGGCACATCTTTGCCAGCAGGTTGCTGCCTTGTCCTCTCCAGTGCTTGCCCCAGACATAGACTCGGAAACCAGCAAGCTCAGTCCATCACGCTGCTATCAGAGGCTCTCAGCCCACCGCACCTGACGATTGCTGTCAAAAAATGGACGGCCTTGGCTCAATCTCCCCCGCACTCGCCTGCTTGGGCTCGTCTGGTTCTATTCGATGCTCAACACCCTGCTATGGAGCACACCGCAGATTCACACCGGTCAGCACATCCCCCTGTGTCCCACCTTGCCTCTCACCAAGGAAAGCTTCTCCAGGAGGCCCCAGGGCTTACATGCAAAGCACGAGGCATGTATGAGCAGCAGCCCAGCTTCATCTGGACCTCATATGCACCTTCCAACCATCCTGCATAGAAATGTCTCTGCTGCAGGTCAGCAAGATTCCCTTCGGGAAGAGGGTTGGTGCCAGTGCTGTCTGTCCCCATGGGCAGATGTTGGAAGCAGCGAAGGACTTGATGGGTACTGGCACCAGGGAGAAGCATATCTTCCAAATAACCACTAGAGGGAACAGACCAAGCCTCCAACCTCAGGAGAACTCATGCCCAAGCACGAAGAAAGGCCCATGCTCCCTGAAACATGGAAATCAGGACCCAAAGACCTGGGAACAGGCAGCACCCCAGGGAAACCTCTCACCTCCTGAAACTAAAGCCCCTGTCTAATGTCATCCTCTCTACTCAGTGAGAAGAGGCCCCACAGGGGCCAGTTGCCCCCCGAACTCTTGGCTGCCTCAGTGAAGCTGTGGAACTGTTCTCCAGAAGGAAGTGGTTTTCTCCAGGGACCATTAAGAGTGCACAAGAGAGCTGTAGCAGTATGTTTCGCCATGGGAAGTGTGAAGGAAGAAAGTGAAGGTCTTTTCTTTTGGGGTAAATATGTAGAAAGCTAAAATGATAAGGATTCACATTATATCCACATTTTGGCAACCTTTGGGTTTCAGGAAGACTAACAAACAGGCACTCCTGGCCAGCCAGCGTTTCTGTCATAGGGATTTCTAAACCCCTGACCTAATGATCAACCACCGCTGAAAACGTTACAGAATGGCTTCAATGCAATAGGACGCATAAATATCCAGCTGGTGCGATGAGCAATTTTATTCATGTTTAAAGCAGAACACAAGAGCAAACCAGTGTCAGGAAACAGGCACCTCTTTTCAGAACAAAGCACTTCATATTCCTTCAGCGGTGACACAGAGCGACCCAAGCGTGTGCCAGGGAGCCAGGACAGCTCTCGTGCCAGGGGAAGACCATCCAGGAATGGCCTGGCTGAAGAACAGCAACTCAGACGAACTGGGCACTTCACTTTCTGCCGAAAGGCACCGTGCGTCCTGCACATCTCAGCAATCGCCCTGGGCTCTGCCCTGGGAATCATGCCCAGGGATTGCTTTGCACTGAAAACAACTCTGAAACCGTGCCATGTGTCTCTGTTCACTGCTCTGCCCGAACCAAACCCTCGCAACAAGGCAGAGCTTCCGTAGCTCATGTTAGCAGAAATCTAGACTCCAGCAATGAATGGGGACCCCCCGACCCAACTACCCTACGCTCTTTTCTTAATGGCTGCACTACAGGAGAGAGAGAAGAAGGGAGTCTTTCGCGTGGCGCCTAGGCCAAGATATCGGAGGTGGAATCCCCAGAAGCAAAGTGGATCTCATGGGCAAGGCAAGGCCCGTTGGGTTCCTTTCCAAAATCCACCAGGAAGTTCTTGTTCACGGTCAGGCCTCCCTTCTCAGTGTCCACATCAATCTGCAGCATGACAGAGCCTTCCCTGCGAGGGGACAAGAGCGCAGCCATTACAGACAAGCAAACCGTGGTTCTCTTCAAGAGATCCTGCCCTTCACCTCCTGCTCCTTTCTCCTTAACAGCTTGGCTTCCACAGGGAGAAGGGAGCGGGGGCCAGGTTCCACTAGTGGCACACACCAGCGCTCACATTTTTTTCCTGAATTCTCAATGGGTGTGAGCAAACCGCCAGGCACGGCGTGCCAGGCTGGCCGGAGCTTGCCTTTGTGTTGGAGGTCATCGTCTGCTTTGCTAAAGCAAAACATCTCTGCTCAATCAAAACATCCCCTTTCCTCCCAAACGTTCCTCACCTGACCATGTTGGGGTAGAACTGCTTGTCCCACGTGCTGTAGAAGGAGTTGGTGACGTACAGCCTCTTGCCATCCAGGCTGAGCTGCAGTTTGCTGGGGCCGCCGTACACTCTCTTGCACTGAAGGCACAAGGGACAGCAGTCACGTTACCGCCTTCTTTCTTTCAGCAGCCAAGCACAAGCAGGGGCAGGGGAGCAGAGCAGAGCGGCTGCCTCCTCCCCAGCACAGGCCAAGACACCAGATGCTGCGGGACACGGGCACCGCAGGGGAGACCGACCCCAGAAACCCTGAGCAGAGCCAAAGCGCAAAGGACACCGGAGGGCAAAGAGGCCGCAGAACTTGCCTTGATCACCAAGGGGTCCGGCTGGCACTTCAGCTCTTCGTCTCGGCACACAGTCACGGGTCCGCCTCTGAGGATACTGCCTCCCACAAACACCTGTAAGCGAGGCAGTGGGAGACATGTTGCCCTGTCAGCCAACCACCACCACATCCTGCCGAGGAACCCAACAGCGCAAGCCCTTCTGCTCCTGCCTTACCTGTCCCACCAGCCTGGGCTTGCAGGTCTTGGAGAGCTCGTACTGGCGGATGTCTCCGTGCAGCCAGTTGCTGAGATACAGGTACCTGTCGTCCACTGAGATGATGAGGTCGACGGTGAAGGCTAGGGCACAGAAACCAAGAGCTCTAGAGAAGGCAGCATCAACAGGAAACCTGCCTCGCATCGAGCCCCAGCCCGCATCTCTCCCTGCCATTCTCGATGGCATGCCTCCGGCACAGGAGACCTGCCCCAGTGCACGGGCTCCAGCCAGGGCAGCAGTGTCTTCCTGGGGTGTGCACAGCCCTCCAGCCCCCCCCAACAAGCCCTCCCTCGTGTTTATGCAGCGAGGCTTGGAGGGGCAGCCAGGGGGCTTGGCCGGGCTGCACAACACAGCACTTGGGAGGAAAAAGGGAACTCCAGCTCGGGGCACACAAACCTGGCATCTTGGGCATAATCCATCCCGCCACGTCCTTGGCCGGTATCCGAATCACCTCTTCTACTGCCCAGTTGTCTCTCTGCACAAGAAACACAGGCACCGCGCCATGAGCACTCCCCTGCCTGCTCAGGAAAGGTCTGGGTCTCCCCCGGCTCCTGACAGAATACTTGCCTCGCACTTGTAGAAGCGGTAGACGATGCCGCTCAGGGCACAGCTGACGTATCCCTCGGCAGCATCGGGATTGTGGAGGAATTTCACACTCAGGGGCAGAGAGTCCTCCCCCAGGTCAAAGCACTGGATGAGGGAGCGGCAGGACAAGTTCCACACGTTCAGGCGGCGCCCATAGACCCCTGAGGAAAAGGAAAACCGAGTCAGACAAGTGGTGGGGGGCTACCTGTGGACACTAACCCCTCCCCAAAATGCTCACAGACGCCATAGCCATGGCTATCAGACTGGCCAGAAGTAGCCGAGAAACTGCAGTGATTTAGGGAGCTGCAGGAGAACACAGGGACCAGGCGGTCTTAAGGACAGACGCTGCATGTCGTGTAGCAGTGCCTGCAAAATGGGCTGTTCGGGCAGAAATCTGCCTGTCCCCTCTCTCTGCCCTCTCGACACCCTCCCATCACCTCGGCGAGTTCTGGCTCAGCACCCGCATCTGTATTCCCTCACCTTTCTTCAAGTCACTGGGACAAAATCCACGTCCTGCGCGTTTTGGGACTACTCCGGCAGAGCTGATCAGAACATTGTGGCGCGGCTGGTACCAGAAGTCGCATCCACTTGGGGGGGCCTCACACTCGTTTTCCCAGTTCCCCTTCAGCTCAAAGGTCTCTCCATCCAGCACAATAAAGCCACCTGTGAGACAAAAGGGGATGCGTGACAAATCACATTCTCCACTTCCAAACCGGTCAGTTTCTTTACGGAGTTATTACGGGGCAAAGTACCTTTCGCATTGCCAGCTGGGTCTCCCGTGTTGGCAATCAGAATATCGCCATTGGGCAGGCTGCGAGGTACGTTGAGGTATCCCTTGTTGCACTTCCAGAAGACATCCACTGGCTCAATCATCTGAAAAAGGTTGACACACACACACACACTTCAGCCGCCGGCTGCTCAGCGCATTTCATACTCCCTGGCAGAGCCTGTGGCCACCTGAGACTGCGGAACATCTGTGACACTTGCAGGAGCTTTCTTTCCAAGAACGCACACCGGCCAGGGCCTGACCCTCCTCGGAGAGGAGCACAGAAGCCTCTCAGATCCCCTCTGCACAGACAAGAATGCAGCAACACCGAACTCATAAGGGCTTGTCTGTCCACCGCACCATTTGGGTGGGGGGAAGGCGTGGGGCGTTGCCTGACTTCCCGAATGCAACAGGTACACAGAAAGGAACACAACGATGATCAGAGCCGCCGCTGGTCCCAAAAGGGGAGAGCCGAGAGGGAAATGTGACCCAGCTCTCTAAACTCAGGGTGGAAGAGAAGATGAAGAGAGAACCCTTCTTCCCTGTGTATTATTCCAGAAGCACCAGTTCCCAACTCCTTCCCAGAAACTTGACCTGGAATCACCTCAGCCATACCTTGCACAGCTTGGGAGCCCGGCACTGTGACCCCACATCCACCACGTAAATGCGGGAAGAAATCAAACAGGGAAGAATCAGCTTGTTCCTTTTCGTTGTGACATTGTCAAAGCAGGTGCAGCCAGCGCTCCACCCCGAGGAATGCAGCTCGTCTTTGAGGTTGGGCATGGGCAGGCGGTGGATCACCTAGGCAGTCAAGGGAGAGTTAGGGGTCGCGCAGGAAGGCAGGGAGAAATGGGGACCCCAATGCAACCAGAAACTTAGAGGTGATAACGCCACTCCCTGCACCAAAGGAGATCTGTGGAAAGGCTAAAACTTAAACGTGACTGATCAATTCAAAGATGCAGAGTAGGTGTAGATAACCTGCCTTTGCAGCCTGCAGACAGCTAAATGCCGATGTCCCATCACAGCAGGCAGGCTGTACAGTGCACGACAGAACATCTCTGCCATTGCAGCACAACAGAACCGTGCTGAACGCTGCACAAGTGCTGGATCCCCTACACCTCCTGCGTCCCTAGAGACCATTTTCCACGCTGAGCAGATACTGAGAAGGTGATTCGGAGCATGTGCTCAAAAGCTCACTAGCAGCACCAAGATGCTCGGGAAGTGAGTTGGGAAGTGAGTCAGAACCGACCTGTCCCCAGGACACAGCAATGGAGAAGAGTCAACTAGAGCCAGGCATACAGAGGACAGCAGAAGATCATAAATGTCATGGATCTGACACACAGAGCCAGCAGCCAGTCACCAGCCCAATCAAAAGCCAAGACACAGGTACCTGGCAATAACATGGAGACCTGGGGTTGAGATCGATGGTGGCCAGGAAGTCGGGTTGGTCGATGCATGTTTCCCTGTAGGTACAGGTCACGTAGGCGACCTCCTCTCTAGGAGCTGGGTATAGAGAAAGCTTCTGTTAAAACATGCCATCAGCCAGCCAGACAGGAAAAGTAAAGCTTCAACAGACTCTCAGATCAGACTGAACTCATTTTTCTGGATGCTGAAACCTCCCTCCTTGCTCACTGACAACTGCCCAACCCTGGTTCCATTACTGACACATTCAAAACAGGCTCAAGAGGACTTGCCTTTCACAACATCCGGGCAGGTGGGGTAGTCGTAGCACTGACCTCTGCATCTCTCTGTTTTGAGAAGAGAAGAATAACGTAAGAAAGGTTCACGTCCTTAAAAGGTGCCTATTGAGAAAACTCTGTCCCACACAATAGACCTTCTTCTCCCAGATGGGGACCTCTGTGACCAGTATCTCCTGTTGTTACGGCACTGATATATCACAGAGCTTTGCTTCTCAAGGCAAAAAGATCCCCTGGAAGCAGATCGGTAGTGAGACAAAAGAAACCTCTGGTACCAGTGGGACCAAACGCCAAAGTTCAGCCCCAAATCTCTCCTCCCTGCAGCGCGGCAGAGGAACAAACCCACCAGTGCCCAAGCGGGACTCGCTTTCAAGGCAGGATGTCTGCAGCCTCCAGGCGGTGGCTGGAGCCAGAGCCAGGACGGGGCTACAAGGCTTGGAGCTGCTGCGGGGAGGCTGCAGAGCGTCTCTTACCCATGCTGAAGGCCGTCTGGGTCACTCTCCTCAAGAGCAGAGGTGCTGGAAGCGGAGCTGCAGCTCGCTGTCTGCCTCGCTGGAGGGGGTTGTGTTGTGCCAAGGCTGCTTCGAGGGGGCCTTATATCCACGGCAAAGGGGTGGGGGGAGAAAGCAAACTGCCAAGGGAGGAGCCATCGCTCCTGAGCATTTGGGAGGTGCCAGACCAGCGCTGTGGCTTGTTTCCGCCTTGCTAACCACCAATCTAGAGGAAAAATCTGCTGCTCCATGCAGGTCTTTTCCTTCAACACAACCACCCGTATCTGATCCTGGGGCTCTGCTGGTTTCCAATGGTCTTGGAACTAGAACTGAAGTCCCTGATTGCGTCTCCATGTCACGGCTTCCGTCTCTGCCGGCCACGGGGACCTTTCCTCGGGCCGAGAGCAGACCGCACTGATCGTGTTCTCCACTGACCATCGCTCCACTGACCATGTTGCTGAGCCGGCTCTTATCCTTCCTCCTATCAGTTTTAATTAGAAAACTCTACACCCCACAGCTTGGTTTTGTGAGGGCTGCCAAAGACGTCACCAAGGAAAGCCAAAGAGGATGACCAGCAAACTTTGTTAATGAGCGGAGGACTAATGAACTCTTTAATTAGCAGGTGTGCAGGTGCAAGAAGACGGTGCAGTGAGACACGCGCGCTGTGACAGCAGAAGTGTGCAAAGAGGCATCAGCCGAGTGCCTGACATCGCCTCTGATGGGGCAGGAGCAGCTCCTGCATCCTTGGGCCTGGCTGTGCTTCCCGCCCGCCGGGAAACAAGGACGGCAGCGCCTCAGGGACAACACCCGAACCTCCTCTGAGGAGGACACCTAGCTCTGGACGGGGAGCTGCTCCTGGACTGAGGGCTTCCTTCTGCTACGTAGGGAAATGCCAGGCAGCCCCCCATGTCCCCAGCACCACTGCTGGCCTTTCAGCCTCCAGCTCACCTCATGCTACTGCGTGCTGAGTTCTGTTCTGCCCATTGCCGGTCTCAGCTGCTGGACTTGTAGTTCTCGTTGCTGGATGAGAGCTGCGGCTGCTTCGTCCTGTCAGGCCTGAGTGTCCTTCAGTGGGCAGCATGCTCTGGTCCCCATTGCCTGGAGCACGTGTTCGGGAATCCTGCCAGCCTGGAAACTGAAATTTCCACTCTTTGTGGAAGGAGTGAGACCAAGCCTGCATAAAAAAAACCCAAACACGTTTTCCTTTCTACTACCTGAAACAAGACATTTGGCAAGCTGGGCCCACCTGCCTCTGGGTAGTGCACTAATTATTTGAGAAATTGCTTAAAACTGGGCACTGGTGCCGGGTGCTAGGCTACTCCTGTGTCCGCCTGTGGCTTGTTTAAAGTGCTGTTCTGGAACCAGAGAGCCATTAATTACAGCCCCAGTGAGATGGGCTATCTCTTCTGATAGAGATCTCCCGAGGGCTGCCTTAATGGCGCTGTCAGATGTTTCTGCATTCCTACATGGAGCAATTACTTATCCCGTGTAATTTGCCCACTGATTGAGGAGTTCTTCCACAAGATATGATACTTGTTCCCCTACCACAGCGCTTGGTGTTTTCTTCCTGCTTTAGTTTGGCAGCTGGTGGCAGCCAGGCTCATGGTCATCTCAGGAGGGGACCCTTCTTCCAAAATTCTTCTGTCCAACACCTCATTCCCTTTAATGGAGATCTCTGCTGTTCCTGTGGGTGTTTCGTGGCAGTTTAGTCTAGTTTGCGTGTAACTGAACAGCACGGGTGCCAGGCACTTTGCGGTGTTACTGCGTGCCGTGGGGCTTTGGGTGTTCATAGACCAGCCTGGTGGGGAGAGGAAGGAGCTGCTGCTCAGGCACTGTTTCACTGTGCTGAGTTGCCCTGGATCCTAAAGGTTCCTATTTTCCACAGCTGGACTGACTTTCCATGTGGAGATGCAAACCTGAGAGGCAGCAGGCATCTCTTGACCGTGCAGGTGCTGCATCAACAAGGGCACAGATTGTATTTCTTGAGGCACCCGTTTCTCGCCTGATGTCTTTTCTAGCTGTTTGGGAGATGCGGGCGGTCACCTGAGTCTCTTCTGATGCCAGTGCTGTTGGAGCCCCCTCTGCCCTTGGAGCGCCATTCCCAGGTCACAATCCGTAGGAGCTCAGAAAGTCTTTATGGGCAGAGGCACCTCTGGGCCTGGCTTTTGGAGTCGACGCCAGGGAGCCCGTGTCTTCAGCTCAGCCCTCAGACAGAGACGTGCCTTCTGTCAGGGTCCAGATTTCAGAGGTGCCTTTGGTGGCCTCCATATGTTCAAAGCTTGTCATTTCACTGGTGGGGCCGATTATCTCACTGGACCTCTCATCCCTGCTGTGGAATTTGCAGCCACTGCACATTTGTATGGCAGCAACCTGGGTATGGGGGATGGCTTTAATTAGCTGAGTCTCGGCTGGGACCTGGAGGCCTCCAGAGTGTGGAGGAGACCATTGGAAACCAGCAGAGCCCCAGGATCAGATACGGGTGGTTGTGTTGAAGGAAAAGACCTGCATGGAGCAGCAGATTTTTCCTCTAGATTGGCGGTTAGCAAGGCGGAAACAAGCCACAGCGCTGGTCTGGCACCTCCCAAATGCTCAGGAGCGATGGCTCCTCCCTTGGCAGTTTGCTTTCTCCCCCCACCCCTTTGCCGTGGATATAAGGCCCCCTCGAAGCAGCCTTGGCACAACACAACCCCCTCCAGCGAGGCAGACAGCGAGCTGCAGCTCCGCTTCCAGCACCTCTGCTCTTGAGGAGAGTGACCCAGACGGCCTTCAGCATGGGTAAGAGCCGCTCTACAGCCTCCCCGCAGCAGCTCCAAGCCTTGTAGCCCCGTCCTGGCTCTGGCTCCAGCCACCGCCTGGAGGCTGCAGACATCCTGCCTTGAAAGCGAGTCCCGCTTGGGCACTGGTGGGTTTGTTCCTCTGCCGCGCTGCAGGGAGGAGAGATTTGGGACTGAACTTTGGCGTTTGGTCCCACTGGTACCAGAGGTTTCTTTTGTCTCACTACCGATCTGCTTCCAGGGGATCTTTTTGCCTTGAGAAGCAAAGCTCTGTGATATATCAGTGCCGTAACAACAGGAGATACTGGTCACAGAGGTCCCCATCTGGGAGAAGAAGGTCTATTGTGTGGGACAGAGTTTTCTCAATAGGCACCTTTTAAGGACGTGAACCTTTCTTACGTTATTCTTCTCTTCTCAAAACAGAGAGATGCAGAGGTCAGTGCTACGACTACCCCACCTGCCCGGATGTTGTGAAAGGCAAGTCCTCTTGAGCCTGTTTTGAATGTGTCAGTAATGGAACCAGGGTTGGGCAGTTGTCAGTGAGCAAGGAGGGAGGTTTCAGCATCCAGAAAAATGAGTTCAGTCTGATCTGAGAGTCTGTTGAAGCTTTTCTTTTCCTTTCTGGCTGGCTGATGGCATGTTTTAACAGAAGCTTTCTCTATACCCAGCTCCTAGAGAGGAGGTCGCCTACGTGACCTGTACCTACAGGGAAACATGCATCGACCAACCCGACTTCCTGGCCACCATCGATCTCAACCCCAGGTCTCCATGTTATTGCCAGGTACCTGTGCCTTGGCTTTTGATTGGGCTGGTGACTGGCTGCTGGCTCTGTGTGTCAGATCCATGACATTTATGATCTTCTGCTGTCCTCTGTATGCCTGGCTCTAGTTGACTCTTCTCCATTGCTGTGTCCTGGGGACAGGTCGGTTCTGACTCACTTCCCAACTCACTTCCCAACTCACTTCCCGAGCATCTTGGTGCTGCTAGTGAGCTTTTGAGCACATGCTCCGAATCACCTTCTCAGTATCTGCTCAGCGTGGAAAATGGTCTCTAGGGACGCAGGAGGTGTAGGGGATCCAGCACTTGTGCAGCGTTCAGCACGGTTCTGTTGTGCTGCAATGGCAGAGATGTTCTGTCGTGCACTGTACAGCCTGCCTGCTGTGATGGGACATCGGCATTTAGCTGTCTGCAGGCTGCAAAGGCAGGTTATCTACACCTACTCTGCATCTTTGAATTGATCAGTCACGTTTAAGTTTTAGCCTTTCCACAGATCTCCTTTGGTGCAGGGAGTGGCGTTATCACCTCTAAGTTTCTGGTTGCATTGGGGTCCCCATTTCTCCCTGCCTTCCTGCGCGACCCCTAACTCTCCCTTGACTGCCTAGGTGATCCACCGCCTGCCCATGCCCAACCTCAAAGACGAGCTGCATTCCTCGGGGTGGAGCGCTGGCTGCACCTGCTTTGACAATGTCACAACGAAAAGGAACAAGCTGATTCTTCCCTGTTTGATTTCTTCCCGCATTTACGTGGTGGATGTGGGGTCACAGTGCCGGGCTCCCAAGCTGTGCAAGGTATGGCTGAGGTGATTCCAGGTCAAGTTTCTGGGAAGGAGTTGGGAACTGGTGCTTCTGGAATAATACACAGGGAAGAAGGGTTCTCTCTTCATCTTCTCTTCCACCCTGAGTTTAGAGAGCTGGGTCATGTTTCCCTCTCGGCTCTCCCCTTTTGGGACCAGCGGCGGCTCTGATCATCGTTGTGTTCCTTTCTGTGTACCTGTTGCATTCGGGAAGTCAGGCAACGCCCCACACCTTCCCCCCATCCAAATGGTGCGGTGGACAGACAAGCCCTTATGAGTTCGGTGTTGCTGCATTCTTGTCTGTGCAGAGGGGATCTGAGAGGCTTCTGTGCTCCTCTCCGAGGAGGGTCAGGCCCTGGCCGGTGTGCGTTCTTGGAAAGAAAGCTCCTGCAAGTGTCACAGATGTTCCGCAGTCTCAGGTGGCCACAGGCTCTGCCAGGGAGTGTGAAATGCGCTGAGCAGCCGGCGGCTGAAGTGTGTGTGTGTGTGTCAACCTTTTTCAGATGATTGAGCCAGTGGATGTCTTCTGGAAGTGCAACAAGGGATACCTCAACGTACCTCGCAGCCTGCCCAATGGCGATATTCTGATTGCCAACACGGGAGACCCAGCTGGCAATGCGAAAGGTACTTTGCCCCGTAATAACTCCGTGAAGAAACTGACCGGTTTGGAAGTGGAGAATGTGATTTGTCACGCATCCCCTTTTGTCTCACAGGTGGCTTTATTGTGCTGGATGGAGAGACCTTTGAGCTGAAGGGGAACTGGGAAAACGAGTGTGAGGCCCCCCCAAGTGGATGCGACTTCTGGTACCAGCCGCGCCACAATGTTCTGATCAGCTCTGCCGGAGTAGTCCCAAAACGCGCAGGACGTGGATTTTGTCCCAGTGACTTGAAGAAAGGTGAGGGAATACAGATGCGGGTGCTGAGCCAGAACTCGCCGAGGTGATGGGAGGGTGTCGAGAGGGCAGAGAGAGGGGACAGGCAGATTTCTGCCCGAACAGCCCATTTTGCAGGCACTGCTACACGACATGCAGCGTCTGTCCTTAAGACCGTCTGGTCCCTGTGTTCTCCTGCAGCTCCCTAAATCACTGCAGTTTCTCGGCTACTTCTGGCCAGCCTGATAGCCATGGCTATGGCGTCTGTGAGCGTTTTGGGGAGGGGTTAGTGTCCACAGGTAGCCCCCCACCACTTGTCTGACTCGGTTTTCCTTTTCCTCAGGGGTCTATGGGCGCCGCCTGAACGTGTGGAACTTGTCCTGCCGCTCCCTCATCCAGTGCTTTGACCTGGGGGAGGACTCTCTGCCCCTGAGTGTGAAATTCCTCCACAATCCCGATGCTGCCGAGGGATACGTCAGCTGTGCCCTGAGCGGCATCGTCTACCGCTTCTACAAGTGCGAGGCGAGTATTCTGTCAGGAGCCGGGGGAGACCCAGACCTTTCCTGAGCAGGCAGGGGAGTGCTCATGGCGCGGTGCCTGTGTTTCTTGTGCAGAGAGACAACTGGGCAGTAGAAGAGGTGATTCGGATACCGGCCAAGGACGTGGCGGGATGGATTATGCCCAAGATGCCAGGTTTGTGTGCCCCGAGCTGGAGTTCCCTTTTTCCTCCCAAGTGCTGTGTTGTGCAGCCCGGCCAAGCCCCCTGGCTGCCCCTCCAAGCCTCGCTGCGTAAACACGAGGGAGGGCTCGTTGGGGGGGGCTGGAGGGCTGTGCACACCCCAGGAAGACACTGCTGCCCTGGCTGGAGCCCGTGCACTGGGGCAGGTCTCCTGTGCCGGAGGCATGCCATCGAGAATGGCAGGGAGAGATGCGGGCTGGGGCTCGATGCGAGGCAGGTTTCCTGTTGATGCTGCCTTCTCTAGAGCTCTTGGTTTCTGTGCCCTAGCCTTCACCGTCGACCTCATCATCTCAGTGGACGACAGGTACCTGTATCTCAGCAACTGGCTGCACGGAGACATCCGCCAGTACGAGCTCTCCAAGACCTGCAAGCCCAGGCTGGTGGGACAGGTAAGGCAGGAGCAGAAGGGCTTGCGCTGTTGGGTTCCTCGGCAGGATGTGGTGGTGGTCGGCTGACAGGGCAACATGTCTCCCACTGCCTCGCTTACAGGTGTTTGTGGGAGGCAGTATCCTCAGAGGCGGACCCGTGACTGTGTGCCGAGACGAAGAGCTGAAGTGCCAGCCGGACCCCTTGGTGATCAAGGCAAGTTCTGCGGCCTCTTTGCCCTCCGGTGTCCTTTGCGCTTTGGCTCTGCTCAGGGTTTCTGGGGTCGGTCTCCCCTGCGGTGCCCGTGTCCCGCAGCATCTGGTGTCTTGGCCTGTGCTGGGGAGGAGGCAGCCGCTCTGCTCTGCTCCCCTGCCCCTGCTTGTGCTTGGCTGCTGAAAGAAAGAAGGCGGTAACGTGACTGCTGTCCCTTGTGCCTTCAGTGCAAGAGAGTGTACGGCGGCCCCAGCAAACTGCAGCTCAGCCTGGATGGCAAGAGGCTGTACGTCACCAACTCCTTCTACAGCACGTGGGACAAGCAGTTCTACCCCAACATGGTCAGGTGAGGAACGTTTGGGAGGAAAGGGGATGTTTTGATTGAGCAGAGATGTTTTGCTTTAGTAAAGCAGACAATGACCTCCAACACAAAGGCAAGCTCCGGCCAGCCTGGCACGCCGTGCCTGGCGGTTTGCTCACACCCATTGAGAATTCAGGAAAAAAATGTGAGCGCTGGTGTATGCCACTAGTGGAACCTGGCCCCTGCTCCCTTCTCCCTGTGGAAGCCAAGCTGTTAAGGAGAAAGGAGCAGGAGGTGAAGGGCAGGATCTCTTGAAGAGGACCACGGTTTGCTTGTCTGTAATGGCTGCGCTCTTGTCCCCTCGCAGGGAAGGCTCTGTCATGCTGCAGATTGATGTGGACACTGAGAAGGGAGGCCTGACCGTGAACAAGAACTTCCTGGTGGATTTTGGAAAGGAACCCAACGGGCCTTGCCTTGCCCATGAGATCCACTTTGCTTCTGGGGATTCCACCTCCGATATCTTGGCCTAGGCGCCACGCGAAAGACTCCCTTCTTCTCTCTCTCCTGTAGTGCAGCCATTAAGAAAAGAGCGTAGGGTAGTTGGGTCGGGGGGTCCCCATTCATTGCTGGAGTCTAGATTTCTGCTAACATGAGCTACGGAAGCTCTGCCTTGTTGCGAGGGTTTGGTTTGGGCAGAGCAGTGAACAGAGACACATGGCACGGTTTCAGAGTTGTTTTCAGTGCAAAGCAATCCCTGGGCATGATTCCCAGGGCAGAGCCCAGGGCGATTGCTGAGATGTGCAGGACACACGGTGCCTTTCGGCAGAAAGTGAAGTGCCCAGTTCGTCTGAGTTGCTGTTCTTCAGCCAGGCCATTCCTGGATGGTCTTCCCCTGGCACGAGAGCTGTCCTGGCTCCCTGGCACACGCTTGGGTCGCTCTGTGTCACCGCTGAAGGAATATGAAGTGCTTTGTTCTGAAAAGAGGTGCCTGTTTCCTGACACTGGTTTGCTCTTGTGTTCTGCTTTAAACATGAATAAAATTGTTCTTCGCATCAGCTGGATCTTCACGTGCCTTATTTCATTGAAGCCTTTCAGATTTATTTCGGGAGTAAACAAATACCAGCAGCGGTTAATGATAAGATCAGGGTTTTGGAATCCCTTAAGACAGGACACTGATTGTGCAAGAGTGCCTCTTAGTCTTCCTGGAAGTTTCTGGCAGAAATTGTCTTTGCTTGTGGTTTTTTTTGTGTGCGTTCTTGCAGGCACATGTTTTATAGGGAAACTTGGCAACCATTTGTTATTTTTCTGCCCCAAATGAATGTACCTTGTCAAAGCAATGTAGTGCTCGTCAGACCAACTCTTTGGTTCTAGTAGGGCTTACTTTAAGATCTGGGACGGACTGAAAGAGCATGTTGAGCATAGACACTCTAGCGCAGCCCCTTGTGTTTGTTCAGTGGCTGGCTTGCTGCTGGTGAGAATGTTGGTTTCAGCTTGATGAGACCACATGGACAGCGTAGTCTTAACGCAGTCAAGGCAGAGTAAAGTTAGGGATTTTCACCCAAAGTACTCTGCATACGCTTTACTTGATGGTGGCAAAATGACCTTAGGCCCTTCGAGATTCTCGACAGACTGTCCTCTTTCACCCTGAGTTTTTCACACAAGCAAGATGTAGTCATTGGAGGTGGAGATCGTCCTCCTGTTTACTGTGTGCTGTGTAGGATGTCAAATCCCACTCGTGTTGCACAGGACAGCAACCGCTGCCCTCCAGAACCCTGCTGCGCGCCCACACATCTTCCCATTAGTCCCATTTGCCTTGAGCAGCTTCACAAGGGTACAATTTGTGGCCAAAACCACAATTAGTTTGGAGGCTGCAAAAATTAGGATATAAAGAGGATCCTTCTAAGTTTTCACCTTTTATGTGTTCACCTTGGAAGAATACAACTTCATTTATTCCTTCACACTTCTCATGGCCAACCATATCACTACCGCTCTCTTGTGCACCCTGGGGTGCTGCTGTTCAGCATCACAATCGCTGGAGCGTGACACCCTGTTCCGATCCTCCAGAGCTGCCTTGTTTGAGGGCCTTCTCAGGGGACGGCCCTGCCATTGCGGTGGCTTTGGAATGAGCCTTATCTCACCTACCTTCAGACCCTACAACGCACACGTCTCAGGAGAGGTGCCTCCTCCTCTCTGCTGGCTGCAGGGAGTCTGGCCAGCAGACATCCCCGTGCCAGTGCGCATCCAGACGGCTGGAGGTGGCTGTGCGGAGTTCACCCTGGAAACCCCTCCTTGGGATGGGGCCAGGCACCATCCACACGAATGCAGGGAAGAACTCCCTCACCTAATGGCCGTGGTTGCTGGGTTGGTCAGAGAAGCTGCTGTCCCTCATGCTATCGACTGACCACCCTCTCTGCCTTGCAGGTGGTCGCACAGCGAGGTGAGGGCTCAGCCCGCACTTCGAGCTGCAGCTGGACCATGAAGATCAACAGCAACGCAGCAGAGGTGACCCAGCTCCTCCTTCCACCGCCAGGCTGTGCTCTGCCCAAGTCGGATAGATGTGAACATATTTCTGCTGGTACGAGCAAACTCTTCCACCCTGTCCGAGGCCTGTTCCCAGGTCTTTGGGTCCTATTTCCATGTTTCAGGGAGCGTGGGCCTTTCCTCGTGCTTGGGCATGAGTTGTCCTGAGGAATGTGGAACGCGGGGCACCTGCCGTGGTGTGGATGTGCCTCGTACCTGGGGAGGTGGTGAATTGCGGTGGCTGAAGTTGGATGCTGCTTCTGTTCCCTCTAGTGGTTATTTGGAAGATATGCTTCTCCCTGGTGCCAGCACCTGTCGAGTCCCCAAAAGTCCTTTTTTGCTGGGGCACAAGCTCGGAGGGAGGATGGCATTTCATGAGTAGCTGAGGGCATCCTTAGGCTGCGCTACCCATTGATGCGCCAAGTTAAGATGAGTCTTGCAGATACAGGACTGGAAACTAACGTCCTGAAAAATCCTGCTGGTGGTGCAGCCATTGCGAGTGCTCCATTCTGCCCCGGGTCCTGGACGAACCTTCAGTTTTCCCTCTCATTCCAGATAGGAGCAGAGGCAAGAAATAACCCCAGTCTATATTCAGCTCTTAGCAGCAGCAGACCCACGCGTTTCATCTCCTCGCCTCTAGTCTGCAGGGTGCAGCAGATTAATATTGAGATCCCCTAACCCTCCTGAATGCTCTTCGCTGTGTTTTTATAGCATTTGCTCATTTCAGTGTTCGGAAGCTGGGCTGAATATGGGGAACTCGCACTGAGTGTGAATGTGGCCTTTTTTTTTAATTCTTTAAGGGATGTTGCCAGGGAGATGAGGATGCAAATGTAACTTTGTGGCTGTTTCTTAAAAGTATTTTGCAGAGGAGTCATGGATATTGCAGAGTGTGGAAGAGGGGATTGATTAGGTTGTTTTACCACAGATAAAAATATTCTCTTCTGTAACAGATGAACAATCCACTGACACATATTCTGCCTTCGCATTCACAGTAGGATGAATAGAGACTGACCAGAAACTCATATGGAGAAGGGTAAATGAGTCCTTGGAGGTGGAACGTGAAATGTTTAGGTAAACTGCTCAGTGTGTGTATTCCTGGTTCGCATTTCCGTCTCCATCAGGGGAGGAAGGTCAACCATTCTTGATTCCATTTGTTGTAAGCGTGGCGTCTGATGTGCCGTGCTCGTAGGGACTTTTGAGGAACGCTGCTCGTGCCCATCTTCAGGCAGAGGCAGGAAGAGGAGAAGAAGCAGGTCCTGCCCGTCCGTCCTCCCCAGCTGCGTGGTGCTGCCACTCCTCTTGGTGTCAGATGGAGCGATTGTGCGGTGGGAGGAGGCAGCTGAAGGATCTGATCCGGCGGAACACGGCGCTGCCAAAAACGTGACTCACTGTCCATCTGCCTGTGGCTGCCCCTGGCAGGGCCCTTCAGAGGCAGCCTGAAGTCACTCCTCCTTACACGGCGTCTGAAATCACCACCTAAGGATGTGGGTTTTGGAGGGGTTTGTCCGGTTGTAGCTGTGGGCTGTAGTGGGGAGGGGTGATCCCACCACTGCCGTGCCTCTGGCCAGATGTGCTGAAGGGCACTGCGTGTACCAGGTGTGAGTCCAGCAGCCCTGTGACATTTGGTTTGTCTCAGTGAAGTGGTCAAGAGATCCAGGGTGGTGGATCTTCGCTTTGCACAGGGTTTTGAGCGCTCTCTTTCTGTTTCACATGCCTTTGGTGGACCCTTCTGTGCTGGAGCCATTTGTGTCTTGCCGCCACCTATGTGCCGTGAGCTGTGCCGCCTGCCATCGACTTCTTGCTGCTCCCCGGGGGATCTGCAGCTGGCGGGGAGGTTGTCTGCCAGGAATCTCACCGTCCTTCTGCTCTCCCCTCTGCCCTGGCAGGAGGTGAGCTCAGCTGGTTTCGCTCTGTGTTCGCCCGCGCCTACAGCTTCTCTGTGGCTTATGCTGGGAGCCGTGTCTCCTGAGCCTGGCTCACGAAGCCCCATGGCTCAGCCACGCAGGGCATGCAGCAGCTTTGGCAGGGCGCAGCGTGGCATCTCGCACCCGCGCTGTTGTGTTGCGCACTCTACTATCTACCCCTTCTCATCATATACACAAAATCAGATTTGATCTCCTTTATGAGGCTGCAAATCCCGTTTATCTTCTCAAACCCTGTCTCTTTGAACAGATTAGTCTGCTCTTACAAAGAGTATTCTATAAACCAGTGTGTCAGTGGCAGGATCTGTCTGGCCCATCCTTAGACCAGGAGGCTCTGGAGGTGGACCCATGTGTAGTTGCCTGCACTGCCTTTATGCCCATCAAGAGGGAAAATGGCATCCGGGGAGTATGTTCCAAGCCGTTCAAGTTGGCCATTTCAAATAGATCCGATGAGTGACAGCCAGAAAAATTATCTTCTGATTTATCCTGTCCTGAGGGCTGTTTGCCTAAAATGCTTCAAAGCATCATGAACTTTTGAATCCAGCGTTGAGGGCACTGGAAGCATCTTATCTCTGGCTTCAAAAGGAACATCTCCAGCTCTCTTATTTATTTAGATAGCTAATAATGCCCTCGTCTTAAAGTGTTCATTAGCATGGGGTGTGTAATCCAGTTCCTGAAGGAAGGTAGGACTTCAGCTTTGAGCTCTCCACATGCGTCAGCCAGAGATGTGCTACCAAACAGAAGCAACAAATGGTGTTACCCTCACTCAACGCCTAGAGGCAGTCCCAGTGCAGCAAGGCTTAAGTGCAATAAGGTCCCCTTTTCTCCCTGTCTCTCGGAGTGGAATAATTCTGCCTTTGACTTGGCTGAGTGATCCACCGCCTGTCCATGCCCAACCTGAAAGATGAGCGTCTCATCTTAACAAAGCAGCCCTCGGGAGATCTCTATCAGAAGAGATAGCCCATCTCACTGGGGCTGTAATTAATGGCTCTCTGGTTCCAGAACAGCACTTTAAACAAGCCACAGGCGGACACAGGAGTAGCCAAACACTTGGTCTTTTCTCTAAGTGAGGAGCATCAAACTGCTGCAACTGCAAGAACTCGTGATTTGTTTAGCAGAAATCCATCTCGGCAGTATCAGTGCAAGGGGCAAAGGCACCCAGGAGAGGGATCATTACGTACCACAGCTGGACACCTCCATGCCACCAGTTGATGTAGGGTTGTTACTGACAAGCTGCATCCCAGGTACATCAAGGTTCTCTGTAAGGCAAGGAGAAGGTGTTAAAATAATATCATGGATGAAAGGGGAAAGCGTACAAAGAAATAGCTCAAAGCCTTATTTTATTGACCATGAAAGAAGTTGAGAACTTGGACAAGAGTAACCACACAGAAAGAAAAATCAGACATGTAACGTAGGCACTTCTGGATGGCTTTTCCACAGCATTAGAGCAGCCCATTAATGGAGCACGGTATCCACCCAGGGCCTGAAGATCCCAACAGAGGAACCTTTCCTGGACATCAGAAAAACTAGCAAACATAAGGAGGAAAGGATGCAAGGGAGGCCAGAAGAAAGAGGCATCAAAGAGCACATGGGGTGTTCAACTGCATCAGGCCGAACTGGATTGAGGCACTGGGCTCCACATCAGATTTCAGGGGTAAGTGTAATACCAGGTTTAATGCGTACAGGATGTCACCGTCTCCAAAGGGAAGGAGACTCAGTGAAACTGCATATCCATACTGGACAAAACAAAGAGGACAGCCCAATGCCACAAGACCCAGAGTACCGAACATCGGCTGTCTTTCCACTCTCATGTCAAACACTTCTACTGGAGCTGTGTGAGGTGAAGGACGCAGTGATGCCTCCAAGGGCTGTGCGCTGCTTTCTGAGCCTGGCAGGATACTGCTAGATTTCTTCTCCTGGATTACTAACACTCACAGCCCTTTTACAGGAATTCGCAAAAGGAGATGGTTTTATAGATATGTGGTTCTGAACAGGACCTTCTGGCATTGCTTTTGCAGGAGTTTGCACATTCCAGCCTTCCAAAAACTGAAAAATCCAAAAAAAAAAATTTTTTTTCCATTGGATTTCGGGTTGGAATGTTCGGATTGGGATTTTTTTGGATTGGGTTTTGAAGTTGGCTTTTGGGGGTTGGATTTTTCAGTTTTTAGGGTTGGATTTTGGGCTGGAATGTTCGGGTTGGGATTGTTTTGGGTTGGGTTTTGGAGTTGGATTATTCAGGTTGGATTTTTCAGTTTTTTGGGTTGGATTTCATGTTGGAATATTCGGGTTGGGAATTTTTTGGGTTGGGTTTTGGATTTGGAGTTTTGGGGTTGGATTTTTCATTTTTTTGGGTCAGATTTTGGATTGGAATTCCAACCCAAAATCCGACCCAAAAAATTTGTTTTTGGTCGGATTTCGGGTTGGAATGTTTGGGTTGGGATTTTTTTGGGTTGGGTTTGGGAGTTGGATTTTTGGGGTTGGATTTTTCAGTTTTTTGTGTTGGACTTCAGTTTGGAATTCCACCCCGAAATCCAACCCAAAAAAATTGTTTTGGGTCAGATTTCGGCTTGGAATGTTCAGGTGGGGATTTTTTTGGGTTGGGTTTTGAAGTTGGATTTTTGGGGTTGGATTTTCCAGTTTTTTGGGTTGGATTACGGGTTGGAATGTCCGGGTTGGGATTTTTTTGGGTTTGGTTTTGGAGTTGGATTTTGGGGGTTGGATTTTTAAGTGTTTTGGGTCAGATTTCGGGTTGGAATGTATGTGTTGGGATTTTTTTCGGTTGGGTTTTGGAGTTGGATTTTTTGGGGTTGGATTTTTCAGTTTTTTGGGTTGGATTTCAGTTTGGAATTCCACCCCGAAATCCAACCCAAAAAAATCATTTTGGGTCGGATTTCAGGTTGGAATGTATGGGTTGGGATTGTTTTGGGTTGGGTTTTGAAGTTGGATTTTTGGGGTTGGATTTTTCAGGTTTTTTTGGTTGGATTTTGGGTTGGAATGTCCGGGTTGGGATTTTTTTGGGTTCGGTTTTGGAGTTGGATTTTTTGGGGTTGGATTTTTCACGTTTTTTTGGGTTGGATTTCGGGTTGGAATATCAGGGTTGGGATTGTTTTGGGTTGGGTTTGGGAGTTGGCTTTTGGGGGTTGGATTTTTCAGTTTTTTGGGTCGGATTTTGGGTTGGAATGTTTGGGTTGGGATTTTTTTGGGTTGGGTTTGGGAGTTGGCTTTTGGGGGTTGGATTTTTCAGGTTTTTGGGTTGGATTTCAGGTTGGAATTCCAAGCTGAAATCCCACCCAAAAAATTGGTTTTGGGTGGGATTTCGGGTTGTAATTCCAACCCAAAATCCAACGAAAAAAACGTTGTTTTGGGTTGGATTTGGGGTTGGAATGTTTGGGTTGGGATTTTTTGGGGTTGGGTTTGGGAGTTGGCTTTTGGGGGTTGGATTTTTCAGTTTTTTGGGTCAGATATTGGGTTGGAATTCCCACACTAAATCCGATCCAAAAAATTTGTGTTGGGTAGGATTGCGGGTTGGAATGTTTGGGTTGTGATTTTTTGGGGTTGGGTTTGGGAGTTGGCTTTTGGGGGTTGGATTTTTCAGGTTTTGGGTTGGATTTTGGGTTGGAATGTTCGGGTTGGGATTTTTTTGGGTTGCATTTGGGAGTTGGATTTTGGTGGTTGGATTTTTCCGTTTTTTGGGTCAGATTTTTGGTTGGAATTCCAACCCGAAATCCAAAGAAAAAAAATTGGTTTTGGGTTGGATTTCGGTTTGGAATATTCGGGTTGGGTTTTTTTTGGGTTGCGTTTGGGATTTGGATTTTGGGGGTTGGATTTTGCAGTTTTTTGGGTGGGATTTCGGGTTGGAATTCCAACCCGAAATCCGAACCAAAAAATTGGTTTTCGGTTGGATTTCGGGTTGGAATGTTTGGGTTGGGATGTTTTGGGGTTGGGTTTGGGTTTTGGCTTTTGGGGGTTCGATTTTTCATTTTTTGGGTGGGATTTCGGGTTGGAATTTCAACCTGCAATCCCACACAAAAAATTGATTTTGGGTCGGATTTCGGGTTGGAATGTTTGGGTTGGGATTTTTTGGGGTTGGGTTTGGGAGTTGGCTTTTGGGGGTTGGATGTTTCAGGTTTTTGGGTCGGATTTTGGGTTGGAATTCCAACCCGAAATCCAAAGAAAAAAAAATTGCTTTGTGTTGGATTTCGTGTTGTAATGTTCGGGTTGCGATTTTTTGGGGCTGGGTTTGGGAGTTGGCTTTTGGGGGGTCAGATTTTTCTCATTGCCCTGTGATGTCACAAAGGGGGGCTCTGACTGCCCCGTGATGCCACAAAAGGGGGGGCTCTGACTGCCCTGTGATGTCACCAAGGTTCGGGCTCCGACTGCCCCATGATGTCACAAAGGGGGGCTCTGACTGTCCTGTGATGTCACAAAGTGGGGCTCTGACTGCCCTGTGATGTCACCAAGGGTCAGGCTCCGACTGCCCCGTGATGTCACAAAGAGGGGCTCTGACTGTGCTGTGACATCACCAAGGGCGGGCTCTGACTCCCCTGTGATGTCACAAATGGCAGGCTCTGACTGCCCCGTGATGTCACCAAGGGTCGGGCTCTGACTGTCCTGTGATGTCACCAAAGGCGGGCTCTGACAGCGCCGTGGTGTCACCAAGGGCGGGCTCTGACTGCCCCGTGATGTCACCAAGAGTGGGCTCTGACTGCCCCGTGATGTCACAAAGGGCCCCCCTGACTGTCCTGTGACGTCACAAAAGGAGGCTCTGACTACACCGCGATGTCATTACGGGTGGGTTCTGACTGCCCCCTGATGTCACAAAGGGGTCTCTGACTGCCTCGTGATGTCACAGAGGGCGGGATCTGACTCCCCTGTGATGTCACCAAGGGCGGGCTCAGACTGCCCTGTGATGTCACAAAGCGGGGCTCAGACTGCCCTGTGATGTCACATAGTGGGGCTCTGACTCCCTTCTGCTGTCACAAATGGGGGCTCTGACTGTCCTGTGATGTCACCAAGGATGGGATCTGACTGCCCTGTGATGTCACAAATGGGGGCTCTGACTGCCCTGTGATGTTACCAAGGGCCGGCTCTGACTGCCCCGTGATGTCACAGAGGGCGGGATCTGACTCCCCTGTGATGTCACAAATGGTGGCTCCGACTGGGCCGTAGTGTCACCAAGCATGAGCTGTGACTGCCCTGTGATGTCACAAAGTGGGGCTCTGACTCCCTTGTGATGTCACCAAGGGCAGCTTCTGACTGCCCCGTGATGTCACAAAGGGCGGGCCCTGACTGCCCCGTGATGTCACAAAGGGCGGGCCCGGATTGTCCAGTGATGTCACCAAGGGTGGGCTCTGACTGCCCTCTGATGTCACGAAGGGTGAACTCTGACTGCCCCATGATGTCACCAAGAGCGTAGTCTGACTGCCCCGTGATGTCCCCAAGGGCAGGCTCTGACTGCCCCGTGATGTCACCAAGGGCGGGCTCTGACTGCCCCGTGATGTCACCAAGAGTGGGCTCTGACTGCCCTGTGATGTCACCAAGGGTCGGGATCTGACTGCCCCGTAATGTCCCAAAGGGGGGCTCAAGTGCCCCGTGATGTCACCAAGAGCGGCCACTGACTGCCCTGTAGTGTCACAAAGGGCGGGCTCTGACTGTCCGGTGATGTCACAAAGGGGGGCTCTGACTGTGCTGTGATGTCACCAAGGGTGGACTCTGACTGCCCCGTGATGTCACCAAGGGTTGGTCTATAACTGCCCTGTGATGTCACAAAGTGCAGGATCTGACTGCCCTGTGATGTCACCATGGATGGGTTCTGAATGCCCCGTGATGTCAGAAAGGGGGGCTATGAATGCCCCGTGATGTCACAAAGGGGGGGCTCTGACTGCCCCGTGCTGTCACCAAATGCGGGCTCTGAGTGCTGTGTGATGTCACAAAGGGGGGCTCTGCCCCGTGATTTCACCAAGTGTGGGCTCTGACTGCCCTGTGATGTCACCAAGGATGGGATCTGACTGCCCCATGACGTCACAAAGGGGGGCTCTGACTCCCTTGTGATGTCACCAAGTGTGGGCTCTGACTGCCCCGTGATGTCACAAAGGGGGGCTCTAACTGCCCCGTGATGTCACCAAGGGTGTGCTCTGACTGCCCTGTGATGTCACCAAGGGTCGGGCTCAGACTGCCCTGTGATGTCACCAAGGGTGTGCTCTAACTGCCCCGTGATGTCACCAAGGGTGTGCTCTGACTGCCCTGTGATGTCACATAGTGGGTCTCTGACTCCCTTCTGCTGTCACAAATGGGGGCTCTGACTGCCCCGTGATGTCACCAAGGGCGGGCTCTGACTGCCCCGTGGTGTCACAGTCGGGGGGAGGGAAAATGGAGGCTGGTGTGTGGGAAGGCAAAGAGGGGGAAGGAGGAACTGCAGCCAGGGGGGAAGTCAATATGGTACGCGGCTGGTTGGAAAGGCTGGGTACTGTGAGGCAACCGCCTGCCGTGAGGCAGGACGGCGCATCTGCCAGCTCATAGCGGAGAGTAGCACTAGAATAGTGCTATAGAGCTGCTTCCTCCTCCTGGCAGGGGGCTGGGGGGGCACCCCGGGGCTGGGCGGGGGGGAGTTCGGGGGCTCCGTCCCTGCGGGAAGCGCCGCTCCCGGCCCGGCAGGAGGCTGCCGAGGGCCGGGCTGGGGGTTGCGGGGGCTCTCCCTGAGGAGAGCCTCTCCCCAGGCCCGGGGCCGCTCCTGGAGGGGAAGGGGGGGCTCCAGCCGCCCGTGCGGGGCCGCCCGCAGCCTGAGGAGAAGAGCTGGGGCTCCCTCCCCAGCGCCGCCGCCTCGTGCCCCGGCCCTTCCCGCCGCGCCTGGTGGCGGCTGCGCGCGGCATCAGGTGACGGGGAGGCGGGGCTGTGGCGGGCAAAGGCAGGTGGGTGGGAGGGAAGGGAAGGGAAGGGAAGGGTGGGGCTGAAGGTGCCAGGAAAGCCCGGAGCCCCAAGGGCTGTGCAGCGATGCAAGCGGTTTCTAGAGAGCTTTAAAACAAGCCATAGTTTTCCCTCGTGGGTCCTTGGGCATGTGTCTCAGGTAGCTTCCCTCGTGGCAACCGTCTCCGGACATAGGGTAATTTTTGTGGCCGGCCCTGGGGCGAGTGAGACAGGGTTGTTTTGAGGCTGAAGGCGCCAGGAAAGCCCGGAGCCCCAAGGGCTGTGCGGCGATGCAAGCGGTTTCTAGAGAGCTTTAAAACAAGCCATAGCTTTCATTTGTTGCTCCTTGGATACGTGTCTCACAGGGCTTCTCTCGTGGCATCTGTTTCCGGACAGATCCTCTCCTCCTCGCCGAGGAGATCAGCTCCAGTGCAGGATAGTCTGTGCTGGGGAAGGAAATCACAGCAAAGAAGGTTCGGCCTGGGGCTCGGTTTTCGAGGCTTTTAAAGCCAGGAAAAGGGGCCAGCCCGAGCCGGTACCCGGCACTTCTCGGGGGCGGGGGCGGCTGAGGAGCAGAGGGCGGAGCCACCACCCCCGACGGCAGGTGTGAACGAGCAGGGGGTGGGACCACTCTCCCCCCTCATAAAAGCAGCCCTTTGGGAGTGCAGCGACCTGGTTGCTGTGCACTGAGCTAACGAGCTGCAAGTGGGCGTTCCCTGGGTGTGACCCGAGGAACCCCCCCAGGTGCACCACGACAAGAGGGTACTTCCTGGGCTGGAGAAGGGGGGCGGCCAAGCAGGGTGTGACACAGCAGTCCGATCACAGCGGTCTGCACAGCAGTTCGTGTAGGATAGAGCTGAAAGACTGCTAACCTGGCCAGGTAGCGATGGTAACTACTCGCAAGATGACTGTGGCGTCCATGAGCTCCACAACCACCAGGTCTGATGTCGCCTCTCATACAGTACTCTTGTGGGAACATGCTACCACACAGACATCAGGCTGTAGGGTATGCCCTGCTCTTACGCCAGTGTCGGATGGCAATGATGGGCATGCCTGTAGGAGATGTGCCCAGGTAGAGGATCTTCTCCAATTAGTCGTGGAGCTCAGGGAGGAGGTAAGTAGATTGAGGAGCATCAGGGAATGCGAGAGGGAGATAGATTCCTGGAGTAAAATCCTGCATCCCATGACAGAAACCCAGCAGGCAGATAGAACCCCTGCAACAGAGAGCTCCCTATCCTCTGTCACCTCAACTGAAGGCAGTAACCTGGAGGACAGGGGGCAATGGCAGGTAGTTCCTGCACGGCACAACAGGCGCCGCACTCGAGACTGCCCAGTGACTACCCCATCTTCCCAGGTGCCATTATTTAACAGGTACAGTGCTCTACGGAGGAACCTGGATGATGATGAGCACAATATTTCTCCTACTTCTCCTACCTTGGAGCCGTCAGCAAGGTCTAGTCAGACCTCCCCCTGCATCAAAACCTCTGCGGTAAGGAAGAAAAGACGGGTCCTTGTCATAGGTGACTCATTACTGAAGGGAGTGGAAGGCCCAATATGCAGGCCGGACCCGGTACATAGGGAGGTCTGCTGCCTCCCTGGGGCCCGGGTCAAGGACGTGAAGAGGATGCTTCCTTCCCTGGTACGGCCCTCAGACTACTATCCACTTTTGCTCTTTCAGGTAGGCAGCGACGAGGTAACAAGAAGAAGTCCAAGGGCAATGAAGAAAGATTTCAAGACCCTGGGACGCCTGGTCAAGGGATCAGGAGCGCAAGTTGTGTTCTCGTCTATCCCCCCTGTTGCGGGGAATGATGAGGGGGTAAATAGGAGGAGCCAGCAGATCAATGCCTGGCTTCGAGCTTGGTGCTGCCGGCAGGACTTTGGGTTCTTTGATCATGGCCTGATCTACAAAATGCCTGGCCTGCTGGTAACAGGCAGGAATACCTTGACCTCCAGGGGAAAAAGGGTTCTAGGACAAGAGTTATCAGGACTCATTGAGAGGGCTTTAAACTAGATTTGAAGGGGGGTGGGGATGGTACTGGGCTTGCTGGTGAGGTGCCAGGGCGTAGTTGCTCAGCGCTTGTGGGCCAGTGTGCCAGTATTTCTGAAAGCCAGAAGGCACACCACATCTCAAGGGTCAAAACTACACACACAACTCCCTCTCTGAAATGCTTATACACCAATGCACGCAGCATGGGGAATAAGCAGGAAGAGCTGGAGGTCTGTGTGCGGTTGCGGGGCCACGATCTCATTGCAATTACTGAGACGTGGTGGGACAACTCGCATGACTGGAATGCTGTCATGGGTGGCTATGTCCTTTTCAGGAAAGACAGACCAGCAAGGCGGGGAGGTGGAATTGCACTCTATGTGAGAGAGCATTTGGAATGCATTGAGCTCTCACTAGGGGCGGATGAAGAGCGGGTCGAGAGTTTATGGGTGAGGATTAAGGGACAGGAAAATATGAGGGACACTGTTGTGGGTGTTTATTACAGGCCACCTGATCAGGATGGGGAAACTGATGAGGCTTTTTACAGACAACTGAAGGTAGCCTCGCAATCGCAGGCCCTGGTTCTCATGGGGGACTTCAATCACCCTGATATCTGCTGGGAAGACCACACAGCCAGGCATGGGCAGTCCAGGAGGCTCCTCCAGTGCATTGATGACAACTCTTTGACACAGGTGGTACAGGAGCCAACAAGGAGAGGAGCACTTCTAGACCTGGTACTGACAAACACAGAGGGATTGGTGGAGGACATTAAGGTTGGGGGCACCCTAGGTTGTAGTGATCATGAAATGATTGAGTTCAGGATCATGGGCACTATCCATAAAACAACAAGAAGTAAAATTACAACCTTGGATTTCAGGAGGGCTAACTTTGGCCTCTTCAAGAAACTGCTTGGAGAGATCCCGTGGGCTAGGGCTATGGAAGGCAAAGGGGCTCAAGAAAGGTGGTTGATATTCAAAGACCACTTCCTCCAAGCTCAGGATCGGTGCATCCCTAAGAGAAAGAAATCGGCCAAGGGACGCAGGAGACCTGCATGGTTAAGCAGGGAGCTTCAGAAAAAGCTCAGGTGGAAGAAGGAAGTTTATAATAAGTGGAAGAAGGGACTGACCCCTTGGGAGGATTACAAGAATGCCACCAGAGCGTGCAGGGATGAAACAAGGAAAGCCAAGGCCGCCTTGGAATTAGACCTGGCTAGGGACGTCAAGCACAACAAAAAGAGCTTCTACAAGTATATTGGAAGCAAAAGGAAGACCAGAGAAGTTGTGGGCCCGCTGTTGAATGAGACAGGAGTCATGGTGACGGAGGATGCGGAGAAGGCAGAGTTACTGAATGCCTTCTTTGCTTCGGTCTTTTCTGCTCGGCCCAGCCCTCAGAAGTCCCAGGCATTGAATAAAGTAACAGGGAAAGAAGAAGACTTCCCTTGGGTTGAGGAGGAGCGAGTGAGGGATCAATTAGATCATTTAGATATTCACAAGTCCATGGGCCCCGATGGGATGCACCCGAGAGTGCTGAGGGAGCTGGCAGAAGTCATTGCTGAGCCGCTCTCCATCATCTTTGAAAGGTCCTGGAGAACAGGCGAGGTGCCTGAGGACTGGAGGAAAGCTAATGTCACTCCAGTCTTCAAAAAAGGCAAGAAGGAGGAGCCGGGGAACTACAGGCCGGTCAGCCTCACCTCCATCCCTGGAAAGATGATGGAACAGCTTGTTCTGGGCGTCATCTCAAGGCACGTGGAGGAAAAGAAAGCTATCAGAAGTACTCAGCATGGATTCACCAAGGGGAAATCATGTCTGACTAATCTGATAGCCTTCTACGATGGCATGACTGGATGGATAGATGAGGGGAGGGCGGTAGATGTGGTCTATCTTGACTTAAGCAAAGCGTTTGACACGGTCTCCCACAGCATCCTCGTAGGGAAGCTTAGGAAGTGTGGGTTAGATGAATGGACAGTAAGGTGGATAGAAAACTGGTTGAAAGATAGAGCTCAGAGGGTTGTGATTAGGGGCACAGAATCTAGTTGGAGACCAGTGACGAGTGGTGTTCCCCAGGGGTCAGTACTGGGTCCAGTCCTCTTCAATATATTCATCAATGATCTGGATGAGGGGATAGAGTGCACCCTCAGCAAGTTTGCTGATGACACAAAGCTGGGGGGGGCGGCTGACACACCGGAGGGCTGTGCTGCCATACAGAGAGACCTGGACAGGTTGGAGATCTGGGCAGAGAGAAACCTTATGAAATTCAACAAGGGCAAGTGTAGGGTGCTGCACCTGGGGAGGAACAACCCCATGCACCAGTACAGGTTGGGGGCTGACCTGCTGGAGAGCAGCTCTGTGGAAAGAGATCTGGGAGTCCTGGTGGACAACAGGATGACCATGAGCCAGCAATGTGCCCTTGTGGCCAAGAAGGCCAATGGCATCCTGGGGTGCATCAAAAAGAGTGTGGCCAGCAGGTGGAGGGAGGTCATCCTCCCCCTCTGCTCTGCACTGGTGAGGCCACACCTGGAGTACTGTGTCCAGTTCTGGGCTCCCCGGTTCCAGAAGGACAGGGAACTGCTGGAAAGGGTGCAGCAGAGGGCTACCAAGATGGTTAGGGGACTGGAACACCTCTCTTATGAGGAAAGGCTGAGGGATTTGGGTCTCTTCAGTCTGGAAAAAAGACGGCTGAGGGGGGATCTTATCAACACTTATAAATACTTAAAGGGTGGGTGTCAGGAGGATGGGACCAGGCTCTTTTCAGTAGTGCCCGGGGACAGGACAAGAGGCAATGGGCACAAACTTGAGCACAAGAAGTTCCACCTAAACATGAGGAGGAACTTCTTTACCCTGAGGATGGCAGAGCCCTGGAACAGGCTGCCCAGAGAGGTGGTGGAGTCTCCATCTCTGGAGACATTCAAAACCCGCCTGGACGTGTTCCTATGTAACCTGCTCTGGGTGACCCTGCTCTGGCAGGGGGGTTGGACTAGATGATCTCCAGAGGTCCCTTCCAACCCTATGGTTCTATGATTCTATGATTCTGTGGTTCTATGATTCTATATGGTAAATTTTTTGCCCGGCCTGGCGGTGAGTGAGACAGGGTTGTTTTGAGGCTGAAGGCGCCAGGAAAGCCCGGAGCCCCAAGGGCTGTGCGGCGATGCAAGCGGTTTCTAGAGAGCTTTAAAACAAGCCATAGCTTTCATATGTTGCTCCTTGGATACGTGTCTCACAGGGCTTCTCTCGTGGCATCTGTTTCCGGACACATGGTAAATTTCTTGCCCGGCCTGGCTGCGAGTGAGACAGCGTTCTTTTGAGGCTGAAGGCGCCAGGAAAGCCCGGAGCCCCCAGGACTCTGAGGTGATGCAAGCGGTTTCTAGAGAGCTTTAAAACAAGCCACAGTTTGCTCTTGTGGCTCCTTGGGCACGTGGCTCACGAGGCTTCCCTCGTGGCAGCTGTATCCGGACATATGGCAATTTTTGTGGCTGGCCCTGGGGGCGAGTGAGACAGGGTTGTTTTGAGGCTGAAGGCGCCAGGAAAGCCCGGAGCCCCAAGGGCTGTGCAGCGATGCAAGCGGTTTCTAGAGAGCTTTAAAACAAGCCATAGTTTTCATTTGTTGCCCCTGTGAGACACGTATCCCAGGAGCAACAAATGAAAACTATGGCTTGTTTTAAAGCTCTCTAAAAACCGCTTGCATTGCAGTACAGACCTTGGGGCTCCGGGCTTTCCTGGCACCTTCAGCCTCAAAACAACCCTGTCTCTCTCGCCCCAGGACCGGCCACAAAATTTACCATATGTCCGGAAACAGCTGTCACGACAGGCACTGGGGAAGTTCCAGCCTGGACTCAGGAATGGATGGGAACTGGATTCCGGACAACACTGATGGGGGATCAAAAGCAGCCAAGCGGACAGGGCCTTCCACAGACGTCGGTCATTGAAGGAAGAGAGCCATTGAAGAAGCCAAGCCATTGAAGATGAAGAAGCAGAAGAATGAACCATCGAAGAAGCCATTGAAGAAGAAGGAGAAGAAGAAGAAAAGGAAGAAGAAGCAGCCATTGAAGAAGCAGAAGCCTTCAGGAACCCCCCTCGCCAAACCCACCTGACCCCTTTGGGTCACTTGACCTGTCCAGTCCTCCTCACAGGTGTGATCCCTCCATGGAGCAAACGACCAAGTCACCTGCCCCTGGTTGGGAAACCAACAAGAAAAAGCAAAACGCCCTCCCTGAAGAGACAGCCCGCTTTCATCGCCCCACAGTTCTTGTGGTGCCGGCCTTTCCTGGGGGTGTCATTCTCAAACCGCTCCAGGAAAGCTGGGGAGGGACTCTGGAGCAGGGAGCCATAGGACAGGGGAGAAAGTTTTAACCTGAAAGAGGGGAGATTTAGATGAGATGTGGGGAAGAAATTCTTTATTCCGAGGGGGGTGAGCCCCTGGCCCAGGTTGCCCAGAGAAGCTGTGGCTGCCCCATCCCTGGAGGGGTTCAAGGCCAGGTTGGACGGGGCTTGGAGCAACCTGGGCTGGTGGGAGGTGTCCCTGCCCAGGGCAGGGGATGGCACTGGGTGGGCTTTAAGGTCCCTTCCAACCCAAACCATTCTATGAATAAGGCGGCTGCACCCCAAAAGCTCAGCAGTGAGCTGCCCTACAGCCCTGGATGGAAGGTCCCTGTCCCCACTGTGGGGAGGTTTCCCGAAGGTTTAACCTCAAACCTGCCCTGGTTTGAGCCCCGCTGGGGCACAGGCGTGGTGGGGACAGCATCCCTGTCCCCTCCGGAAAGCCCTGGCTGGCCCCTGTCATGGGCATGACCCGTGCACAGCGTGGGGTGACATGGGGTGACACTGGGACAACGCAGGACGATGCTGGGAAGGCACCGCGAGCGCCCAAGCATCCCCCCGGCCCCGGGGGATGCCCAGCCCCACGCGTGGTACCCGGCCACCGGGGATGCTGGCAGGGGAGGTGATGGGTGTAGGATTAGATGAATCATCTCAGGCGGGCGCTGCGCTCTCGTGACTAAGGCACGGGTGGGCAGATGCCCACGGGTGCCTCGGGGGGAGGGGGGGTGGGGGGGCGCTGCTGGGGGTCTCCATCCTCCAGACCATCCCTGTCCCATCCAGGCACCGCGGCCACCAAGCCCCGGCAGGTGAATGGCGTTCTGGGGGGGTCCGTGCTGCTCTCCCCGCTTCTGCCCCCCAACAAGATGATGAAGGAGATCAAGTGGAGCTTTTCAGCCAGTGCTGGTGTCACCGTTGTGGTGGCAGAGTTTGGCCCCGGCAGCTTCAAGCATCCCAGCCCCAAGGACCGGTTCAAGGAGCGGCTGGAGATGTTCAACACGACGGCGCTGAAGATCGGGGCCCTGGAGTGGCGCGACAGCGGGGTCTACGGGGCTCAGATTAAACTGTACCCAGCGCTGGACCATGCGCTGGAGCCCCCCCGAAGGTAATGACCAGGTGAGGCCTCCGGGGCGGGAGGCTGGGGGCTGCCCCCGGGGAGGGCTGTGCCGGGGGGTCACAGCCAAACTGGGGGTGCAGCCACTCTGGGGGTCCTCAGCCATAGCAGGGGGGTCACAGCTGTGTTGGGGGTCATGGCAACAGTGGGGGTCCCAGCCATGTCAGGGGTCATGGCATCATGGGGGTCCCAGCCATGCTGGGATTCCTGCCACACCGTGGGTCCCAGCCAAACTGGGGGTCCCAGAAACATTGGGATCGTGGCATTACAGGGGTCCCAGCCACGCTGGGGGTCCCAGCAACGCTGGAGTCACGGCCACACTGGGGGTCCCAGCCACCCCAAGGGTCCCAGCCACAGCGGGGTCCTGGCCCCAGGGGACACCCATGGGTGCAGGCTGGGCTGCGTGCCAGGGCAGAGCATCCCGCAGGGGCTCCCCAAGGCCAGTGGGTCCTTCATCATTCCCCCCCTCCCCCAAATTCCTGCTGCAGGGCCTGGGTCACCCCGAAAATTGCCAGGAGCAGAGCTCGCCGCAGAAAGCACCGGTCACCACCGTCTACGAGCAGATCCATCGGGAGCCAGAGGACATGGCCGAGGAGGTGACATAGACCCTCAGGCGCGGGGGGGCTGCCCCCAAAAGAGGACCAGGGATGGGGGACGAGGGGTGTCTGCATGTGGGGACCCCCCCTGGCTGAAGGGCTCCTCTCTCCCTTGGGCACCCGCCGAGCCGGAGCATTGGGATTTTCCGGAAGGGCTGTAAAGTGCGTTGTGTGCCAAATCCAAACCCTCCAGCCCCTGTTTTGGCTCTGGGGGTGGGAGGCCTCATCTCGGGGTGACAGCTGGACAGACGCTTCCCCCCCCCCCCAGCAATGCCTCCGGATTCTCTCCAACCTCCTTGTCTGACACCCTCTGAGACTTTCTGGGGAGCGCAATTTGGGGGGGGACACACACACCAGGGTTCACCTCCCATGTGCCACCGCTGCCGGGCTCGGCCGGGGCTGGGGACACTGGGGAGGGCACACGGACACATCCCGGTGCCAGTTGGGCAATGCCGCTCTGGCACGGCACTGCAGGTCCGGGATGAGACCCCTGGGGGGACATTGACGCCCCCCCCCCAATCCTTCCCCAGCCCCCTCCCAGCCTCCAGCACCTCCCGGGGACCCTCTGTGGGGTCCCACCCGCTTCACCACTGCCACAGAGACACGGGGGGAACACCCTGGCATGTCCCCCCCTCCAAGTCCCATCCCATGCGGCTCCACTGGAGGGGACCCGGGTGGCATCTCCGGGGCCACGGAGGGATGCAGAAGGGACTGTCGCCCATGTGGATCCCCCAAGAAGCACCCCCCTTCCCCCTGCCCCCGCCATAGCCGTTGCCCGTGCACCATCGTGACAGAGGGGGTGTCACTGCCTGTGTGTCCAGCACCTACTGTCACGGGGTGCCTTGCTCGGCTGGACATCCCGCCGCTGTAAAAACAGGGAATAAATGTTGGTGAGATCCCAGGGGAGAGCCAGCAGGTGGGCGGGCACGTGTGTGCATGCATGTACATGTGCCTACACACGTGTACACATGTGTACATGCACTTGCACGCCTGTGCAGCCGCGCGTGGACCCGTTGCGGTAAAAGCATCCCCGGGGCCACACAAACCGCCCAGGTTTGGGGCTGCACCCTGAGAAACCCCAGCCTGCCCCCCCACCCCCCGGCCCATGCACGGGGGGGGGACGCAGCTGCTTCTCGCTTCCCTTTTCGGAATGGCAGCCGTGGCGTGACCTCCCCTTGTGGTCCCTGAGATGCCTGGGAACAGCCCGAACCCCCACATTCCCCCACTCCGAAACCTGGGACGGTCCCGCAGCCTGACTCTGCATCACAGCCAGGACACGGTGGGAGACCCCGGGGGGTGACAACCACCCCGGGGACAGCACTGTCCCCAGCTTCTTTTTTACATGCCTCCTCCCACCGTGGTGGGGGTTCTGCTCCAGTGAGAGCTTCTCAAGTGAAGCCTTTGCTGCCGGTGGGGAGGAACCGGCCAGGCCCCAGTGGGAAACGCAGCCTCGGGGCAGGGGATGGGACATCCCGGGTGTGGTGGAGGGGACATCCCTGACACGGGGGACAGGACATCCCGGGTGCAGGAGCCAAGAAATGGCAGGTGCAGGGGACAGGACATCCTGAGTGCTGGGGACAAGAAATCCCAGACGCAGGGGACAGGAGCATCCCAAGTGCTGGGGACAGGACATCCTGGGTGTGGGGGACAAGAAATCCTGGGTCCAGGGGACAGGGCATCCCAGGTGCAGGGGACAGGAGCATCCCGGGTGTGGGGGACAAGAAATCCCAGGTGCAGGGGACAAGAGCATCCCGGGTGTGGGGGACAAGAAATCCCAGGTGCAGGGGACAGGAGCATCCCGGGTCCAGAAGATAGGACATCCTGGGTGCAGGGGACAGGAGCATCCCAGGTGCTGGGGAAAGGACGTGCTGGATGTGGGGGGTCCCAAGCACAGGGGACAGCACATCCCAGGTGCAGGGGACAGGAGCATCCCAGGTGCTGGGGAAAGGACGTGCTGGATGTGGGGGGTCCCAAGCACAGGGGACAGCACATCCCAGGTGCAGGGGACAGGAGCATCCCTTGTGCTGGGGACAAGAAATTCCAGGTGCAAGGGACAGGAGCATCCCGGGTCCAGAGGATAGGACATCCTGGGTGTGGGGGACAAGAAATCCCAGGTGCAGGGGACAGGAGCATCCCAGGTGCTGGGGAAAGGACGTGCTGGATGTGGGGGGTCCCAAGCACAAGGGACAGCACATCCCAGGTGCAGGGGACAGGAGAATCCTGGGTCCAGAGGATAGGACATCCTGGGTGTGGGGGACAAGAAATCCCAGGTGCTGGGGACAGAACATCCTGGGTGCAGGGGACAGGACATGCTGGATGTGGGGGGTCCCAAGCACAGGGGACAGCACATCCCAGGTGCAGGGGACAGGAGCATCCCGGGTGCAGGGGGACAGGAGCACACTGGGTGCAGGGGGACAGGACATCTTTGTGCTGGGAGCCCACCCTGGGTGCAAGGGACAGCACGTCCTTGTGCTGGGAGCCCAACTGGGACATTTCCAAGCCAGCAGGGGCCTTCTCCCCACAGTTTCAAGCCAGGCAAACCCTCCTCGGGAGGAGCAGCCACCCCGGCGCGGCCAGGCCGTGGGGACAAGGACTCTCCCTGGTCCCACGTGTGCTCAGCTCCAGCGCTGTGCCCAGCTGGTGTTATTTACCCAGCAGCAGGCAGCAGCATCCGCCTCCTGCCTTCATTTATTGCACCTGGGGATAAACAAGAGCTGGGCAGGTGGGGACCAGCTCAGAGACCAATCTGGGGGGAGGGGGGGGCTTTGGGGGACCGGCACCAAACCCTCGGTGCAGCGGGAGGGAGAGATCCCACCGCCCCCCGAGCCACGCTCTGCGACGTCCCCGCTGATGTCCCCACGGCGGGGCCATCGCCACTCCCCTGGGAAGGTGGGGGGAGATTTGCATGTTGACACCCTCCGAGCCGGTACGTGGAGCTGAGCTCGAGGCTTCGAGCACCCGGTGTGGGAGCAATGGGGATGTCACCCGGCCACCCACGTCCCCGCGTCCCCTGGCTGCTGGTCCCGCTCCTCGTGGTGGCAGGTAGGCGTGCGGGGAGGGCAGCGGCCGTGCTGGGAGGGCACCACGGCTTTTCCAAAGTGTGCAGCCCCCATTTATTAGCCACCCCATTTTTATTAGCGACCCCCATTTCTTCGCGACCCCCATTTCTTAGCAACCCGGGGCAGGGGGGGGGAGAGAGAGCTGGGGAGCGCGGCTTTGGGTCCCAGTTGCAAAATGAACGTTATCCCCAGGGGGGTTCAGCAAATATATGAAATATTAAGGGTGAGAAAAGGATTTTTTCTCCCCTGCAAAGGAGCTGGGAACGATGCACCGGTGCAGCGGTGGATCCTTGGGGTGGGGGTGGGGGGGGTTGGAGCCGGGGGTGCTGGCTTGCAGCCGATGGGGGAAGCGATGCGGGGCGTTGCTCAGCTTCCCCTCCTCGTTTTACTGCCGGTGTAAATCAGCTCCCGAGAGGTTTATGGTCCCCGGCGGGGCTGGGACCCCGGAGCTGGGACCCCTGGGCCTGTGCCCGGGGCTGTTGGCTCCTTCTTCAGCTCTGTGGCTGCTGTCGGGCACCCCGGGCTCGGCCGAGCCACCGTGGGGAAAAGGGGAAATGAATTTTGGCGAGTTACGGAGGAAGGCAAAGAGGGGCGACCTGCCCTTTCTGTCTGCCTGTGTGGTTCCGCGAGGAGGAAGAGCGAGGTTGAAGGGTGGCTTGGCCCCAGGCTGCCTTCCTCGGGGCGGGGAGGGGAGGGGGGGGGCATTTGCATCCTGCAGCCGTTTGGGGGGCAGCTGGGAAACGCTCGGTGGGTGCAATGGGTGGGCTGGGGGCTGCCCGTGGTCTGACCTGGGTGCCCTGGGGATGGCTGGGACACGGCGGTGCCACGGTCTCGCTCCCCATCACGGCTGCCGAGCCCAGCGCAGCATCCGATGAGGTGGTACCCAAATGCATCCACACACCTCCCCCCCCACACACACACACTCCCCCCGCTGCCCCCTCTCCGCTCCCCTCCTGAACTTTGAGGGGTCCACGGCCCTGCTGGTGTGATGGGGTGACGAAACCCGAACGCCCTGTGCGTGTGGTTTGCCAGCGATGTGCCGGCCGCGCCGTTCCCCTCGCCTCGCCTTCCTCTTTGCAAACCAAAGCGGCTGCGGGGAGCGCGGGGGAGAGGTCGGAGCCGGCTCCGAAGCGTGCAGGAAGCGAGCAGCCTGCGAGCTGGGGGTGCAGGACGGGTCCTGTGGCGTGGGGATGTGGCCAGCTGTCCATCTGTCCCCCGCCTCGGGGGGAGGCCGCGTCGGTTTCTTGCAGCGTTCGGTGGCATCTCAGAGCCGTGTCCCCCCCCACGCCGTGTGGGCGGCTCTGCCGCTGGGAACGTCTTGCTGTCACCCCAGGAAGAGAAGCAGCCCAGAACCACCAACCCCCCCGCATCCCCAGCAGCGTGGGCAGGGGGGCGAGGGGGGGGATTCTGCCCCTCTGCTCCGCTCGGGGGAGACCCCCCTGCAGCGCTGCCTCCAGCTCCGGGGCCTCAGCACAGGAGAGACACGGAGCTGTTGGAGCGGGGCCGGAGGAGGCCCTGGAGATGCTGGGAGGGCTGGAGCCCCTCTGACCCCTGTCACCCCTTGCACAGTGTGGGGTGACGTGGGGTGACACTGGGACAACGCAGGACGATGCTGGGAAGGTACCGCGAGCGCCCAAGCATCCCCCCGGCCCCGGGGGATGCCCAGCCCCACGCGTGGTACCCGGCCACCGGGGATGCTGGCAGGGGAGGTGATGGGTGTAGGATTAGATGAATCATCTCAGGCGGGCGCCGCGCTCTCGTGACTAAGGCACGGGTGGGCAGATGCCCACGGGTGCCTCGGGGCGGGGGGGGGGCGCTGCTGGGGGTCTCCAGCCTCCAGACCATCCCTGTCCCATCCAGGCACCGCGGCCACCAAGCCCCAGCAGGTGAGTGGCGTTCTGGGGGGGTCCGTGCTGCTCTCCCCGCTTCTGCCCCCCAACAAGACGGTGAAGGAGATCGAGTGGAGCTTTTCAGCCGGCGCCGGGGCCACCATTCAAGTGGCAGAGTTCGGCCCCGGCGGCTTCGAGCGCCCCGACCCCAAGGACCGGTTCAAGGAGCGGCTGGAGATGTTCAACGGGACGGCGCTGAAGATCAGGGCCCTGGAGTGGGGCGACAGCGGGGTCTACGGGGCTCGGATTAAACTGCACCCGGCGCTGGTGGAGGAACATTGCTTCAATCTCTCTGTCTATGGTGAGTGGTGGGTGGTGACACCGGGTTTCCAGCCCCGGCAGGGCCAGCTCATGGGAGAGGCGATAAAAACCCTCCTGCTCCCGGCGTTACCAGCGCTCGGGAAAGGGGAAGAGAAATTGCTCGTGCTGCTGAGCATCTGTCACGGGGGGTTTTCCTGGGTTTATGACTCACCGTGATCCACTCCCACCTGCGCTTCCCCTTCCCACACCCTCTTGCTGCCCCTCCAGCACAGGTCACCCTCCCTGGGGGACCCAGGGTGTCCCCAGGGTGTCCCCAGGGTGTCCCCAAGCACAGCAGTGTTTGTTTGCACCTTAAACAGGGCCAGTGCCAGAGCCGGAGATCCAGCCCCAGTGGTTCTCCCTCACCACCCAAGGCTGCAACGTCACCCTGCGGTGCCAGCTGCCAGCCGGCAGCAATGCCGAGGCCACCTGGCAGGTGGGGACGCCATGGGGACAGCTCTGTGAGGACAGCCAGACCCTGTGCCTGGCCGTGCCCACCAGCGCCTTCAACTCCACCTACACCTGCGTGGCCCGAAATCCCATCCAGGAGCAGAACGTCTCCATCCGCCTGGACACCCTGTGCCGGCAGCAGGGTAAAAAGCCCCCCCCCGGCACCCGGTGCCACCCGCCTGGTGAGGTCCTGGCACCCACCGTGCCTTGTCCCCGCAGAGACGCATGGCTGGTGCAGGCGGCCCTTGTGCCCGGTGCTGCTGGTGGTGACCGTGGGAGCCGTGGGAGCCCTGCTCGGCGTCTGGCTGTGGAGGAAGAAGAAGAAGAGGAGGAAGAAAAGAGCCAGGGGAGGTGGGCGCTGCCGGGTCAGGGCCATGTCCTGGCAGCCAGGATCGCTCGGCAGAGCCGGGACAGAGGGAACTGGCTTCTTCCTCCGCTCCGGCTCTGCCTGCCTGGCTCTGCCGGGACCAGGGGGGCTCCAGCCCCGCCGTCCCCTCCGCTCGGCTCCCCCCAGCTCCCCCCGGCTCCCCCTGGCTCACCCCCGCTGTCTCCTCTCTCCGCAGCCGCCCTCGCCTCCCCCGCCAGCGAGGACGCTCCGCTGGAGCCGCAGTATGCCGAGATCCAGAGGAGATCCCCCCCGGAGACAGATGAGAGGGTGAGACTGGGGGGACTGGGGCCAAATTCAGCTCCTGGCCCACGGCACAGCGATGCCAGGGCCAAATCCAGCTCCTGACCCCTTTCGTGGCAATGCCGGGGCCAAATGCGGCTCATGCTGGGGCCAGGCTCCGGTTTCCAGCCCTCCCCTCCAGGCATGGTGGCCGAGGGTCCCTCCGTGTCCCCAAAAACGCCTGCACAGCTGGATCCCAGCGAAGTAGGGTCCTCACACAGCTGGACCCACACACAGCTGGATCCCTGCACAGCTGGATCCTCAGCAACCCCCAGCTGGATCCCAGTAAAGTGGGATCCCTGCACAGCTGGATCCTCACACGGTCACACTCCTGCACAGCTGGATCCCGGTAAATGGGGACCCCGGCACAGCTGGATCCCCGCACAACTGGATCCTCACGTAGTCACCCCCCTTGCACAGCTGGATCCCACTAAAGTGGGACCCCTGGCACAGCTGGATCCCGGCACAGCTGGATCCTCACATGGTCACACTCCTGCACAGCTGGATCCCTGCAAAGGGGGACCCCCCCCTGCACAGCTGGATCCCCCTCACACCTGGATCCCTGCACAGCTGGATCCCCATATACTAATACCCCTTCACAGCTGGATCCTTGCACAGCTGGATCCTCATGCAGTCACCCCCCTTGCACAGCTGGATCCCGCTAAAGTGGGACCCCTGGCACAGCTGGATCCCTGCACAGCTGGATCCCCACAGGCCCCTTCCTCAGCCCTGGGAGCGGCTCCCGGCACCGCTCGAAGCTTCACTGGGGGGAGGACGGGGCGGTGGCACCGGGGGACACTGAGGCCATTTTCCGTGTCCCCAGGGGCTGGGGACTGTCCCCCTGCCAAAGGGACAGTGGCTTATGGAGGGGGTTCTCCCTGTTTTTTGTCCCCGAGCAGCGAGACCACCCCACCACCATCTACAGCTGGGTGCAGGCAGGCGCGGGCAGCGGGGACGAGGTGCTGGCCTAGCCCGCCATGGCCGGTGAGTACCGCTGGCACCGGGGGGGGGGGCTCCATCCTCAGGTCACCCCCCTGGAGGGACCCGGCTCTGTTCCCACACTGACTGTCCCCGCTTTGTCCCCGAGCAGGATGGAGCAGCAGGACAGCGACCGCTGAGTCCCCCCCACGGGGGCGTGGGCTGATGGACGCTCGTGTCCCCCCATCCCCCCCATGATGTCTCCTCCTGCCCCCTCCCTGCTCTGTGCCCCCCCCCCCCACTGCTGCGGGAGCAGAGCAGGACTCGGGGTGGGGGGGGGCAGCGAGCAGCGTCCCTGTGGGCTGCCACATCCCCTTTCCCCGAATCCAAGAGTTGCCCGGGGGGTGTGGAAGGGGTTGGAGGGGGGGGTCCAACCCCCCCACACACCTTTAGCTCACTGATGACTCCAATAAAGGCAGGTGAAGGCAAGGTGTGGGTCGATTTATGGGGGCTAAAGTGTCGTCGTCCCCCCCAGGGCATCCAGGGACATGGGGGCTCTGCAGCCTGGTGGGGGTCCCAGGCTGCCCCCCCTGCAGCGGGGTGGGGGGCTCTGGGTGATGGGGGGGGCCGATATGTGTGTGTGACAAAGCTGGGGGGGGGGACAACAGGGTGATGCTCAGGGCTGGGGCTGGCACTGGGATGGGGCCCTGTCCCAAAGTGCCCCCCCCCCGGGAGTTGCAGCAAGGGGGGGGGGGGGGGGGCAGCACCCACGGTGTGGGGGAGCACCCACGGGGGGGGTAGTAGCACCCATGGGTCTGTGCAGTGCATCAGGGGACGGTCACGGGGTGTCCAGTGTGTGGGAACCCCCCTGCGGCCCCCAGCTGCCCGCAGCCCAGGGCCGGATCCTGCAGGGCTGGGTCCCCACACAGCTGGATCCCTGCACAGCTGGAATCTCATGCAGCTGGATCCTCAGCCCCCTGCCCCCAGCTGGATCCCAGTAAAGTGGGACCCCTGCACAGCTGGATCCCTGCAAAGCTGGATCCTCCCCTGCAGTCAGCTGGATCCCCTCACATCTGGATCCCTGCACAGCTGGATCCCCATATACTAATACCCCTTCACATCTGGATCCCTGCACAGCTGGATCCCCATATACTAATACCCCTTCACAGCTGGATCCTTGCACAGCTGGATCCTCACGCAGTCACCCCCCTTGCACAGCTGTGTCCCGGTAAATGGGGACCCCGGCACAGCTGGATCCCTGCACAGCTGGATCCTCACATGGTCGCACTCCTGCACAGCTGGATCCCTGCAAAGGTGGACCCCTTTGCACAGCTGGATCCCTGCACAGCTGGACCCCCCGGCACATCTGGATTCCCCTCACACCTGGATCCCCGCACAGCTGGACCCCCATATACTAATACCCCTTCACAGCTGGATTCCTGCACAGCTGGATCCTCAGCCCCCTGCCCCCAGCTGGATCCCAGTAAAGTGGGACCCCTGCACAGCTGGATCCCTGTGAAGGAGGACCCCTGCACAGCTGGATCCCGCTAAAGTGGGACCCCGGCACAGCTGGATCCCTGCACAGCTGGATCCCCATGCAGTCACCCCCCTTGCACAGCTGGATCCCACTAAAGTGGGACCCCTGGCACAGCTGGATCCCTGCACAGCTGGATCCTCACATGGTCACACTCCTGCACAGCTGGATCCCTGCAAAGGGGGACCCCTTTGCACAGCTGGATCCCTGCACATCTGGATCCTCACACAGTCATAGCCCCGCACAGCTGGATCCCGGTAAAGCGGGACCCCCAGCACAGCTGGATCCCTGCACAGCTGGATCCTCACACAATTACATCCCTGCACAGCTGGATCCCTGCAAAGGGGGACCCCTGCACAGCTGGATCCTCGCAAGTTAGGGTCCCTACACAGCTGGATCCCAGCACAGCTGGATCCTCAGCCCCCTCCCCCCCCCCACCAGCTGGATCCCAGTAAAGTGGGATCCCTGCACACCTGGATCCCTGCACAGCTGGATCCTCACCCAGTCACCCCCCCCCCTGCACGGCTGGATCCCGGCAAAGTGGCACCCCCGCACAGCTGGATTCCCCCACAGCCGGACTCCCATATAGCAGGGCTCCCGCACAGCTGGATCCTCACACAGTCACCCCCCTGCACAGCTGGATCCTCACACAGTCACCCCCCTGCACAGCTGGATCCTCACACAGTCACCCCCCCCCCTGCACAGCTGGATCCCGGTAAAGCGGGACGCCCCGCACAGCAGGACCCCGACCCCGCCGGGCCCTTCGCTTTCCGCCCTCCTTTGTCCCCCGCCGCCACCCGTCGCCGCGCGGGGGCGTGGCCGCTCCGTGCGCGCTCCCGCCAGGCGCGGGCCGGAAGCGGAAGCGCGTGGGAGCGTGCCCGGAAGTGTGTGGGCGGTGGCGGCGGTTCCGGTTCCGGCGGCGGTGCGGGGGAGGCAGCGGCGGCGGCAGCAGCGAGGCGAGAGGCGCGTACCCCGCATCGGCACCGCGGCCCGGGCGCGCTCCGCCGCCCCACCGCACCCGCTTCACCCGCCGGACCCGGCCCGGCCCCCGCCGCCCCCGCAGGTGGGTCCCGGTACCGGGCGCGGCCGAGCCGCCCCCTCCCGCCACCGCCGTCGCGCTGGGGACCGGGGGACCGGCTGCTGTGCGAGGTCTTGGCGAGGCCGGTTGTTGGAGGAGGGGGGGGGGGCGGCTGGACGTGGGTCCCCCCGGGCAACCGGGAGTCTCTCGGTGGGGTGAAGGCGGCGGCGGGGCCCCGTGATGGTGGGCGGGGGAACGGGGACCCCGCGGTTACCGGGGGTCGTTCGACGGGCGGGGCTGTGAGAGCGCTGTACGGCTGCGGGCGGCGGGGGGGGGCCCTCCCGGTAACGGGGCGCCCCGGTATGTGGGAGGCCGGTGGGGGCGGACGGTTCGCGACGGCGGTGGGGGCTGGTAACCGGGGGGGAGGTGGGAGAGAGAGGGGGTAGGAGCGACGGGGAGACGGCGGCGGCGGTCTGGGCCCTTGCCGGGGCAAGGAGGGGGGGGGGCGGCGGTGCGGCGGCGGCCCCGCCCGGGGCAGGGGAGGGAGCGGCGGGCAGGCCGGGGCAGGCCGGCGGCAGGGAGCGGCGGCGGCGGCGGGGCTGTAACGGGAGCCCGGGCCCGGCCGCCGCCGCGGCGCCTCGGCTCCTCCTGGCAGCCATTTCTAGCCTTTGAACAGTTCAAAGCAGGAAAACCCGGCGGGGACGGTTCCTCCGGGGGGGCGGAGGGGGGGCTCGTCTGGCTACCGGAGAGGCTGGGGCGGGGGGGGGGGGGGGCGGTTCCCCCGTTCCTCCCGGAGCCCGTTTTACCTTTTTGCCCTTGATTTCCGAGGCGCCGAGTGGTAACGCCGAGCCCACCTCAACCGATTGGAATCAGATGTGGTGTCTCGGAGCGGGGGGGGATCGGGAGCCGGGATTTGATTTGATTTGATTTCCCACCCACCCCACTCCCCCCTCACCCCCCCGTTTTTCCCTCGCTGGTACATCTGGGCGAGCTCAGCAGCGTGTGTATTTTGGCAGCCGAACCCGTCTCGGAACAGAAGACAAACTGTGTTTGGCTTGTTTTGTCTGTCTGACGGCCTCGCCGTGCCGCCGCCGTCCCTTCGCCGCCTTTAACGGCTAGGCAGGGCTTAAACACCACTTTTTTTTTTTTTTTTAGTATTTTTTTTTATTTTTTTCCCCGGCAAAAGGGGGTGATTGTGGTGAGGGAGAACCCCAGGGAAGCATCTCCGAGGACGGGGGACGGCTGGTGGTGGCCTCCGCCGTGAAATTCCAAAGTGCCGCCCGCGAGAATGGAGCGGGGATGTCGCTGATGCCGATTTCCTTCTGTTTCGCAGTCAGCAGGAGGGAGAAAATGAAAGCAGGCTGCAGCATTGTGGATAAGCCAGAAGGAGGAGGAGGTAAGGAAGGCGAAAAGCTGAGTTGTTCAGCTGTTCCGAATTCTTTTCCCAGGATAAAAGAGCTCAGGAGGGATTAATTCCACCTCTCCCAAAAGCTCTCGTACGTGGGCAAAATCCGTGCGTGCGTGAGGATCGATAAGATGTTTGCTTGATGGGCTGTCGGCGTGTTTTTAAGAGCGTTGGGTTTAATATGGAAATAAATCTTGCCGGAGCTGTTTTATCCGTAAGGATTTGGGATCTCTAAGGTGGATCCCCCTCCGCTTTGGTAGAGCTCGTGCCTGGTTTTGGCTCCGGCGACAGCCTGCGAGAGTGGTGTGGGTGGCGTTGGAGCGTGATGCTGCTTCTTCCCCGCTGCCAGAGAGCCTGAAATTGTGGCCACGATGATTTGGAAAAAAAAAAAAAAAAAAAAAATTGGAAAAAAAAAAAATATTAAAAAAAAAAAAAAAAAAAAGCCAAACCCAAAGCCTCGCGTTAGTAGTTGTGCTGGGAAACTATTCCGAGAAAGCCGAACTTGGCAGGCGCTCAGAAACATCTGCCGGCGCAGCCGAGGCTGGAGCGGGCGGCCGGGCTCTGAAATTAGGGGGAGCGGGAGGCGCTGAGAGCTATCCGCCCTCGCCCCCCCCCCCCCCCCCCCCCGCCCCAGCATCAGCGCACCAAATGCTCAAATCTGGATTATTCGCCTTGTTTCAGCCACCTGGAGTCGAAATTGTAGCGATTTCTGAAGCTTTTGGGCTCCTTTCCACCGCTTCTCATGCTTTTGTCCCTTTCAGTTTTACCATTTTTTGGTGGTGTTTGGGGATTCTCCGAGGAGAGGGGGCTAAAAAGAGTAAAAAAAAAAAAAAAATAATGGGCAGGAGAGTAGGAGAGCCACGTTTCTCTGCTTCCACCTTGAATGTTGAATAGAATTAGAGCCCCCAGCGATGCTCTGTGGTCTCGCTCTAGAGAAAACACGATAAATACGCAGTTGCGCGCTCCTGTCGCTCTCTGAACTGCTATTTCTTGCCCCTTTCCAAGGTTATCATTTCCCAGAGTGGGCTTACAAGACCGAGTCCAGCCCCGGCTCCCGGCAGATCCAGTTATGGCATTTCATCCTGGAGCTGCTGCAGAAGGAGGAGTTTCGCCATGTCATCGCCTGGCAGCAGGGCGAGTACGGGGAGTTTGTCATCAAGGACCCTGACGAAGTCGCCCGCCTGTGGGGCAGAAGGAAATGCAAACCCCAGATGAACTACGACAAGCTGAGCCGGGCTCTCAGGTGAGGAGAAGCCTTCGTGGAGGTGAGGGGCTGGTGAGGAGCCCTCCTTCCGTCCTCCCTTGCCTCGTTTGGCTAACTGATTGTACATCTTCAGTCCCCGGCTTGGCGGCGGTTGCATTTTTGGGAGGTTTGTATCGAATTTTGAGGTCTGGGATGGCAGATTGCTCGCCCTGTACTTGGGTGTGATTAGCGAGAGAGAGAGAGAGAGAGGGGGAGGGAGCTCCCCGTGCCATCTTCTGCGTCACGGTGTAAATTTGCACCTCTAGCTCAGGTTGTCATTATCAGGATGACTTCCTTCCGGGGAGCTTTTCTCTCTCTTTTTTTTTTCTCAGCTTCCATTGCCGCTGCTGGCTTGAGCAATGAAGGTGTGGGAGGAAACCAGAGGTGTTACTCTATTATCGCACCATCAAGGGTACCGTTTCAGAGAAAGCAACTCCCCTTTCTAACATAATTTCTCCTTGGCTCTTTACCGCTGAATCCGTGCGAGGCAGAGGTTTGGCGCCAGTCCCACGGCGATGGCCTGGACTTGAGGTTTCCCGAGGCCCAATGACAAGAAATTTGGGTATCCTTAAGGCCACCCTCTGGCCACCAGTGTCCCTTTGGGTGAGACAGGGGCTGAGCGTTCCTCGCTTTGCACTTCACAACTCCAAAACCTCCAGTACAACTTTGCCCTCTTTTATTTAGACCCTTCCGTAGGGTTTGGGGTTTTTTTTCCCCAGTTATCGCTGGGTATTTTGAAGTCAGACAGTGGAAAACTGAAGTATTGTAGCATTTCAAGCCTGTCACCTGCCAGGAGCGGCTGAGTTCCTGGCAGGTTGGGGCGTTATCAGTCTCTAACGTGGACTTCGCTGCCTTACGCCCTCCGATACCTCCTGGGTGGAGCTGACAAAAGACAAACAAGGCAGCAAACACGAGAGTCTCATACTGGAACAGGAAGGAAACGATAAATTCGGTGGCACCGAGGCTGTAATTGGTGCATGGGAGGGGAAAATAGCCTCCACCTGCCAGCACTGCTCGCGTCTTGGCATCTCGATGCCGAGTGTGACGGTGACAGGGGGAGAGCGCTGCGGGTGTCAGCAGCCGCTTCAGCTGGGGACCTGTGGCTCCTTCCCCCCGCCCCGACTCCTGCTTTGTTTGGTGTGCGCTGTGGCAACAGGTGGCGTGTGTTAATCTGCCTCCTAAGGACAGAGAAAGGCGACGACGAGCCGCCTGGAACACCTTTGTTTGTACGCCAGGCCGAGGCCAAACAGTGGTGGGGTTAAGCGGGGAGGAGGCTGCGGTGAGGATTATACCCGCTGTCTCCGCGGCCGAGTTCTTCTGCCTTTGTCCAGTGCCGCGAAGACGAGGAGGGGAGGCCGGGCGGTGATCAGGGCTGGCTCCCAGTGCCTGCCCTCCGCCGCCCTGAGCAACGCTGCCCGCGAAGGCACGGGAGTGTTTTTAATCCGAAGGTGCAAACGGGTGAAGCAGAAGGGAAGCAACTTGCTCACGGGCATGAGAGCGGCAGAAACCAGCTCTCCCGATTTCCAGCCCCATGCTTCGTAAGCTGTTACAATAGCCTGGGTGCCGTGAAGATTGCAGAAATATATAAACACCCCCCCCCCCCCCCCCCCGAAATCTGAGGCTCTCTGGGGAATTTGGTGCCTTTTGCACTGAGTTTTGTTCGGCCCCAGCCCAGGCACACCTTCCCCTCTTCCAGTTACTGTGTCTTAGCGTGGGTTCGCTTGAATTTTCCTCTCCTCTTCTGGGTCCTGGAGTGTTCCTCTGGCAGTCGCAGCGCCCCCCCCCACCCCCGGGGCGTATTTCGCTGGCTGCAGGGCACTTGCACTGCTCGGAATAGGGATGAAATGCCAGCAGTACGCGGGATGCTTGTATGAGGTCCCCCCCCCCCCCCACCAAACCCATGGCACTGGTCCCAGTTTGGACAGGGGTGTGAAAAGAGCAGGTACAGGCTTGGCTTGTTGTTCGTCTTTCTCTTCACTTCAGGATCTCGCCTTTTCCCGCACGTTCTAAGGAACATACTGACCTGTAAAACGGTTTGGAACCTACTGCTAAAGAATGGGTTGTCAAAGGAGCGGGTGTCGTTTGGAAACTTCCCGATGGACTAATAGTTTTTTCAGGGGTTTTTTGGTGTTTGGTTTTTTGTTTTTTTTTTTTTAGTGCTAATAACATAAATTCTCGGGGCGAATTAAATTTTGTAGATGCTTCAGAGGTGGATGTCGACGGCGCTAAAAGGAACGAGACCTTTAAACGGAGCGCCGCCCGCTTTGATCGATCTCTTTTACCTTTCGTTAACAGATACTATTACAACAAGAGGATTCTCCACAAGACAAAAGGCAAAAGGTTTACCTACAAGTTCAACTTCAACAAGCTGGTGATGCCCAACTACCCCTTCATTAACATTCGGCCTAATGGTGAGTGGAGGGTCGGGGCTGTTGGTTTTAACCGCGGAACGGGGCCGGCACCGATCCGCAGATCCCCTATCAGTCATCTCCTGCGCTTAAAAGGTGGCCGGGGCAATCAGCGCTGCTGCGGCGGGAATGTCTGGACGCTGATAAAGCCTTATCTGGAGGCCTTTTTCCCCTCGGGTTTGTCCCAGCCGCAGCCGTGGTTGTCTTCGGGGGTGACTGGAGGCATTTTGGTTTCCTATTGGAGCTGGCTTGTTGGCCCGTCTTTACGGGAGCCGCGGGTTTGGTTTGCTTTGCTGGCTGGGGGGGCGGGCGTCCTTGGGATAAGCGGGTTTTAGTTCTCTCGCGGGGCCCTTGCCTCACTCACGTGTTTGTAACATACGTTTATGGGGCCATATAAATGTGACCCTTCTTGACAAGGAGCTTAGAGGTGCGCGGCGAGGCACGCACACGCGCGCTGTCGGAAAGTTTGCAGCTTAACGGCGGTTTGCTCCCCTCCCCGCTTCTGCAAAAGCCCCTGGTTTGCTTCGGATCTGGTCCTTTTCCATCAGGAAGGAACTTTTCTTAACCAGCTTCTCTCGAGGGTTCAGAGGAAGGTAATAGCGCAGAGCAGTTCGCAGAGTAGTAATTCGCCTGGCTTTGACCGAAATCACAGGTATTTCTCGATTCTCCCTGCAGCAGAACGACGTTCAGGGTAGCGAAAAAGACTTTGGGAATGGAGCATCATTGTTCCCTTCTCATCCTAAAAGGCCTTTGACTCTCTCGCCAGGAGCAGTAGCAGGAGTTCGGTCTGGGTTTGTCCCAGAGTCAGCAGAAGTGCTGCGGTTTCTCTGGAAGAGGGTCCTTTTGTTTGCGAGCTCCTTTTTGGTGGAGTTAAGTCCCGTCCCATGTGTCGTGTCCCCCCCCCCACTCCCCCCATAGCTAGATTTCTACAGCTGGGGTGATGGCCTCCGTAACTGCACAGCCACCACGCAAGCAGGGAAATTAGTGGCCATCGAGTCCATCCAAAAAAAAAAAAAAAACAAACCCAAAAGAAAACAAAAAAACCCCAAACAAACAACAACAAAAAAAAAAAAAAATCCCTTCTGGAAGTCATTACGGCGAGGGCCCGAGACTGCAAACTCTCCGCGGCAAAGAAAGCGTGAAGGCAGAGGCGCCTGAACCGGCCTTTTCTCACAGCCCTGAGTTCTCACCTCTGGAAGAGCGCCCCGGGGGAAGCCTTGAAGATCCGTCTGGCGGGGGAGAGAGGGAGCAGGGGAAAGTTGGGGATTGAATGTTGCCTCTGAAACCCCGGCGGCTGAGAAAAACAGGTTCCGTGTGGGCAAGAGTATTTCTCATCGGGGCTCGTGTAGCCTGTGCCTACCTACAGCGCGTGGCTGCGCGTTGGTTTTTTTTTTTTTTTAATATTATTATTTTTTTTTTTTGGCGGTCGAAGCGACCTTCATCCCTCCTCCCCGCCCCCGGGGAGTCCCGGCGCAAACGCCGTTTCAAAGCATCGCCTTCGCAGCGAACGCGAAGCCCAAAAACGGGGCCGGGAGAATAGAAATCTTCCGAAAGGCGTTCTGCTTCACCTGTGTGGGCCACGCCGCCTTTATGGCAGCGGGGAGAAGGAAATCTATGCTCCGGGAGCCCTTAGCCAAAGCGTGGGGGTGTAAGATGTAGTACGAAGCTGCACGGCAAATCTATAATTACTTGCAGCAACGAGTCTGGGCAGTTCCAGCTCAATATTGCTCACTGCCGTTCCTTTTCCCTGTTTGCAGCCACTCCCTGCTATCTCTGGGGCACGCATTTAAAAAAAGAAGTTTGGAGAACTGGAATGCACTTGTCTAATTACAACCTGTTTTCTTTCCTTCTGGCTGGGCTGGGGGTTGGGATATCAAACCTGTTTGGGGCACTGGCATCGGGTTTCTTCGCTGGCCTGGCGCGGTTTTGAAGGGGAAGGGAGAATCGAGGGGCGCGTTGCGGAGGTGAGAAAGTAGGTGGAAGAATTTGCCTCAATGTGGCTCGTTTTATGGCAGGAGTTTCGGCGTAGACAGGCGGCTCCGTAGGCACGGCGGTGGAAGAGGGGCCGGCGAGAGCTGGCAAAAACGTTAGAGAGAAGGCACGTCTTCCCAGAAAAGCACAAATCAGTGACTTTCAGTCGGCCCCGGGAGCGTGAGGTTTACCGGCAGCGCTTCTGCCGGTGGCGTTGGAGCGGCGATTGCTTCACCCTGCTGCTCACGCACCCTCCTCGAGACGTCGGCTGGTTAAACCGGGGCGAGGAGGTCAGGGCAGGCCATCCGAAAGTGGAAGGTCTTTTCGGTGGCACTTGGAGGTTCACGAAACCTCAGCCGGGGCGGAGAGAGGAGAAGCTTCATCCCCGGCAGTGGTGAGGGTTTGAGGTGGGCAGAGGAGAGCGGGGAAGGCAGCAGATGGGGAAGGCACCTCCCATCTAATCGCCTGCCGCGTTGTTGATAGCGCGTGGTATTTTTCTGTTACTCTTCCAAACGCCTGCGGGTGCAGCCCGAAAAGCAGCTCTTTACCTGTGATTTAACTCTCTCCCGTCCTCTTTCTTTTTCTTTCCCTCCCGCCCCCCCCCCCCCTCCCTTCCCTTGTCCCAGGTGTGGTGCCGCAGAGCGCTCCCCCTGTCCCCACGGCTTCATCCCGCTTCCATTTCCCACCGCTGGACAGCCATTCTCCCACCGAAGATGCCCAGCCCGCTCGATTCTCCGGTGGATCCCTGGTCCCATCCAATCCAGAAGCGTTGGGTGACGGCGGCGAGAGGAAGCCGGACATGCCGGAGCTGGAGGACGGCTCCTCGGATTGGCGCCGCGGCGTGGATCTCATGGCCTCACGCAACGCCGTGGGCGCCGGTAGCGTCAACCACCAGAAGCGCAAGCCCGATATTATGCTCCCTCTTTTCACCAGGCCTGGCATCTACCCGGATCCTCACAGCCCCTTTGCCGTGTCCCCTCTGCCGGGACGCGGCGGGGTCCTCAACGTCCCCATCTCTCCGGCGTTGTCCCTGACTCCCACCCTTTTCTCCTACAGCCCCTCGCCGGGTCTCAGCCCCTTCACAGGTAGCAGCTGCTTCTCTTTTAACCCCGAGGAAATGAAACACTACCTGCATTCGCAAGCTTGCTCCGTCTTCAACTACCACCTGAGTCCGCGGACTTTCCCCCGCTACCCGCTCATGGTGCCACCGCTACAGTGCCAAATGCCCCTGGAGGAGCAGCCCCAGTTTCCCATCAAGCTCCAGCCTCCACCCGTGGGGCGCAAAAACCGAGAGAGACTGGAAAGCGCCGAGGAGCCGGCCGCCCCCCAGCTGGCTGCTCCTCCTCCCAGGGTCAAGGTGGAGCCCGCCGTGGACAAGGAGGCCGAGTCCGAGGAGCCGCCAACGAAAGGCAAAGAGAAAAGCGAGAGAGAGGAAAGCTCTGGCGCGACTGCCGGGCTGGAAGAGGAGAAAGGGCCCGTGTTTGCCAGACCAGCCGCGCCGTCGTGGCACCCGGCACCCAGCCAGGCCGGTTCCTCGGCCGAGGAATCCCAGGAGCAAGGGGAGAACAGCGGGGAGAAACCCTCCCGCGATTGCGCCGGAGAAACGGGAGCTCAGGAGAAGCGAGAGGACGCCCTCATGCCGCCCAAGCTGCGTCTCAAGCGCCGTTGGAACGGTGACCGGCAGGTCGACGGCCCCGAGGAACATCCCAACGGCCGGCTCCACTGGAACGGGGCGCTGGGCACCCCGCACCTGCCGGCGGCTCCCAAAGCCGTGACGGCCACCGCCGCCTCCGACACCTAAACCCCGGCCGAGTCCGTCTGGCGCTGAAAACATCCGTGTATTTATGTAGCAAGGTTGCAGAGCGTGGGGAAAGGGGGTGGGCCGGGGGGGGGGAGGAGGGGGGGGGGCGCGGTGCTGGGGTTAGCCTGGTTTGGTAATTCTAGAAACTAGGGGGGGGGGGTGGTGTTTTTTTGGGGGGTTTGGTTTATTTTTTTTCTTTTTTTTTTCTTTTTTTTTTTTTTTTTTCTTTTTTTTCTTCTTTTTGGTGGTGTTTTTGTTTGCATTGTTGGATTGCAGGTGAGACGCGGTTGTCTCCGCTCCGGTTGGGAGAGGCGAGGGAAGCCGCCGCGCGCGAGCTTCGCGCCTCGCACGAACTCCGGCGCGGGGCTGAGGCCTCCACCGGGACGGAGGAATTCCAGACACGGTCGATTTTATTTTTTTTTTTTTTTGGTTTTTTTTGTTGTTGTTTTTCTAGAAGCGGGAATCTCCGGATTTCCGTCTAGTTCCCCCTTAGTAGTATCGTTTATTTTTGATATACGGAGCCCGGGGCGATGGTGGGAGAGGATTCCCTGCCCCTTCCAGCCGGGACCGTGCGTCAGGCTGGGAAAACGGGCTGCGTTTTGGTTTTTTTTGGGAGGGGGTGGGGGGGGGGAGCGTGGAGGCTGGAGGACGGGAGCGAGGGGAATTTTGCACTGTCCGAAGGTTGCGGAGAGACACGAGTTGGGAATGTCACCGGCGCGGTTGGGGACGCTGCCGGAGAGGGAGCTGGCGGATCTCGTTAGCGCTTCAGGATACGATTAATGGTCCTTTTCGCCTTTTTGGAATTTAACTGCAGAAGCCATGAGCAAAATATTATTAAAAAAAAAAAAAAACAAAACAAAACAAAAAAAAAACAAAAAAAACACATAAAAAAAAAACCAAACAAAAAAAAATCTTTCAGGGAAGGGAGTGGGGTGGGAAAAAAAAAAATAACCTAATGCCTTTAATATACGCATTAAAATGTACCCTAGGGTGGTTTTTGGTTTTTTTTTTTTTTTTAAAAATATATATATATATATATTCCTAATTGTATGGGTGGAGTCGGGAGCGATTGGAAGATTAAGACTTGAGCTGATTGCGGTGAGTTCATGGAGAAGGAATGACAGGAGCTTTGTTAAATCTGATTGCTTTTGTTTGGCTTCCCCCCCCCCCCCCCCCCCCCCCCCGCCCCCACACCCCCCCCCCCCCCCCCCCCCCCCTCCCCTATCACTTTGACTCATGCCTTAACTACGCGTACACTTTATGGGAGCCGGGAGCAGCCCGAGCCCCGCAGCCGCCGCTTTGGGTTTGGCGGCGGATTTGGGATTTGTCAGAGGTCGGTTTCGGGTTTTTGGTTTTTTGGGGGTTTTTTGGGTTTTTTTGGTTTTTTTTTTTTGTTTTGGGGGTTTTTTTGTTTTTTTGGGTTTTTTTGTGGGGTTTTTTTTTTTTGGTGGTTTTTTGGGATTTTATCCGCTGCCGGAGAATGGATGGAGAGAACGCCCGGTGGTTGGCGGGAGCGAAGGAGGGCTCCGCGGTGTAAATCTCGCTGTATTATTAATTATTATTATTATTATTATTATTAATTTTTTTTTTTTTTTTGCTATAAATCTGCTATTTCCCTCCGCGGCTGCGTTTCTCGTTAGGCTGATTAACTTAGGCTGCGGATTTACACGCCGGGAACGCGCTCGTCTTCCCGAATCCCTGACGATTCCTTGAAAAGGAGCTTGGAAACAACCCATTGCCACGGGGCCGGAGCCGGATCCCGAGATTATTCCCGCAGGCAGATCCCCCCCTCACCCCCCCCTCTCCCCCCAGTCCAGAACTGGGCGGCTCTTTGCAGGAGGGAGCGCGTTGTGAGCACAAAGATTAATTGCAAATGTTAATTAGGCAGGTAAAAGCGGGGGGGGGGGGGTGTCTGTCGGGCCCTGCCGAGAGATGCCGGAGCCATCCCAAGGGATGCGGGGGTTTTAATCCGCTTACCTGGGCGAGCTCGGCCTCCCCCAGGCTGAGCTCCGGACCCCCCCACGCATGGATTTATGGAGCTGGGAATGGAGAAAAAGGGGGAAGGACCCCCTCGATCCGGCCCCGGAGGGATCGGAGGAGGGGGGGCGGCTCAGCGGGTGAACTCAGGAATTAGAAACACGAGGCCTTTCCCATCAGTAATTCATATCGTCCCCCCCCCTCCCCGAAGTGCCGGAGCCCGTGGGCGCCCTCCAGTTAAAGCAAAAAAAAAAAAGGAACCCCCCTCCCCCCCAAATCGAGCTGTTATTTGGCTTTAAAAGTTTGTAAATTTATATATATATTTTTTTTTTTTGAGGGGGGGGGCGGTGAGGGATGGGGCGGGGGGGGGGGGGTCGTTGTCTTCGTAGCCATTGCACTGCAAAGCGGGAGCTCGGCGTGTTCAGGGATAAAGGACTCAGGTTCTCGGGACAACGGACCAGTGACGCCAGGCAGCGTCCCCCATGTGTGTGTCCCCCCCCCAGTACCCCCCCCCCCCCCCCCGCCATGTCCCCGTCAGCTCAGGGTTGGGGTGGCGGGGGCTCTTCCCCACCAGACTTCACATGGCCTAGCAGCAGCCTCGGTGGGGGGGGGGGGGGGGCGGGGGGGGGGAGCGTGTCGAAATAATGTTTGAAAGAAGAAAAAACAAACAAACAAACAAAAGTTCGAAGAAAAAAGTTTAGAGAAAAAATTCAGGCAAAAAAAAATTCAGGAAAAAAAATTCAGGAAAAAATTTCAGGAAAAAAGATTCAGAAAAAAATTTCAGGAAAAAAGATTCAGGAAAAAAATTCAGGAAAAAAGATTCGGAAAAAATTTCAGGAAAAAAGATTCAGGAAAAAATTTCAGGAAAAAAGATTCAGGAAAAAAATTCAGGAAAAAAGATTCAGAAAAAATTTCAGGAAAAAAATTCAGAAAAAAGTTCAGAAAAATGTCAGGAAAAAATTCAGGAAAAGATTTCAGAAAAAAAAAATCAGGAAAAAATATTCAGAAAAAAATTTTGGGAGAAAAAAGTCAAGAAAAAAAATTAAGAAAAAAATTTCAGGCAAAAAATTATTTCAGAAACAAAATTTATTTCAGGAAAAAAACTTTTCCAAAAAAAAAAAAAAAGAAATTTTCCAAAAAAAAAATTTTAAAAAATTATATATATATTATATATATATTTTTTATATATATATATATTATATATATATATATATATATATATTCCGATGTGCCAAAATATTTAAACTTGTAAAGTTTAAATGGTCGGGATCTCAGCGTCCACCTGCTGTTAATTAATCCAGAGCATGTTCATGTTTCAGCCCCTTTCGCTTTGTTTAAGGACAGACTTTTTTTAAGCGGACAACGGGGCGGCGGCCGCGGGGGGGTTGGGGTTTTTTGGGGGGGGGGGGGGGGTTGAGGGGTGGGGGCGACCCCCCCCCCCCCCCCCTCCCCAAATGAAGACGGGGCAGGATGAGACGCTTCTCCCGGCGGAACGTAACGAGCTGCGGAGCTGAAATGAACCCCCCCTCCCCCCCCACCCCCCCCCCCCCCCCCCGAACCCCAGCGAGGAGGGGGGGGGGGGGGGGGGAGCCCCCCCCTCCAGCAGCGTTAACCTCGGTCGCCCGTCGCCGCCCGCGGGAGGTTGGGTTGTCCCTTCTTTTTTATTTTTTATTTTTTTTTTTCTTTATTTATTCCATAATTACGTTTTTAAGGTAATTTTGGGGGGTGGGGGGTGATTGATTTGATTTTTATTTTTATTTTTTAATTTTCGTCTTTCGGATGCTTAAAAAAAAAAAAAAACAAAAAAAACAAAAAAAAATAAGGCTTTGTGCTTTCGGTTTGAAATCGTTGTAATCGGATTGTTGCAAAAAAGTGAAAAGATTTGATTTTTTTCCTCTTTTTTTTTTTTTTTTTTGGGTGCTTTTAAGGGGAAAGTATTTACCGCTAGAACGTCGTGTTGGGTTTTTTTGGTTGGGTTTTGTTTTTTTTTTTATATATATATATAAAAATAAATATATTTTTTAATATAGATTTTTATATATATATAGAAAAAAAGAAATTTTTTTTTTTTTTTTTTTTTTCCTGAGGCATGTTCTTTTCGACTATTAACTATTTGCGACTATTAACTGGGATTCCATTCAGCAGGGATTTTTAGCGGACGCGTGCACGTCCCGGCGGGGGGGGGGGGGAGATGGGGGGGGGCGGGGGGGGGGGGGGGCCGGGACGTGCGCGGCGATGATGTACATACCAATGTAAAGTAGTCTTGAAAAAAAGAAAAAAAAGAAAAAAAAGAAAAAAACAAAAACAAACAAAAAAAAACACAAAAAAAAAAACCACAAAAAAAGAAAAAAAATGAAAAAAAAAAGAAAAAAACAAAAAAAAAAAAAAAGAAACAAACAAAACGACCCCCCTCCGTTGTGCAGTGCCTTTAGACGTTTCACTTTCTATAAAGTCTTCGAGGAAAGAAAAAGAAAAGGAAAAAAAAAAAAAAAAAAACACACAAAAAAAAACCCCCCAAAAAACGAGGAGGAAAAAAAAAAAAAGCGGAGAAAAAAAAAACCAAAAAAAAAAAAAAACAAAAAACAAAAAAAAGTTTGCATATATATATATTATATATATATGATGTAATGTTATAGAAATATATGTATAATATACATATTTTTTTTTTCCAGGGGTATCTGATAGCTCTGTATTTTGTTATGGAAGTTGAAAGAAAAAAAAAAAAAAACAAACAAAACAAAACAAACAAAAAAAAAGTATTTTACCTCAAATTAAAAGTTAAATAAACCTTTTAAATAAGCATTTCTGCTGGTCAATTGGGTTGGTTTTTTGGCGGGGGGGGGCGGGGGGGGGGGGGGGTGTTGCTCGACCCACTGCCGGCCCAGGAGAATCCCCAAACCCGCAGCCGGCCGTTTCCCCTTTTTTAGAGGATTTTTCCCCAAAAACGGGGAGGGAAGGACGGGGACGGTGCTGGGGCGGGGGGGGGGACACACACGACACCCCCCCCGGGGCGGCGGAGGCACCTTGGCTTTATTTTATTCATTTTTAGTTTATTTCCCAGCCCAGCATCCTGCGTCGGGGCAGGATTTTAAGGGATGGAGCCTCCCGGATCTTCACACGCAGCACAGCCCCCTGCCCAGCCCTTTCTAATTACGGTATTCTTATTAATTATTATTAATTATTATTAATTATTATTATTTTCTTGGCCCCCCCCAGTCCACGCCGCGCTCTCGGAGGGACGGCCCTGCCCGGCAAAAGCCTTCCCCCTCCCTTCCTGGGACGCGCCATTCATCTAATGAGAAGTAGATTTAATTAAATGGGGCGTTTAATTAAACAGGGGGTTTAATTAATTACACCTGACAACCAGCTGGGGGGGTTTCTTTTTAATTTCTCAGTCGGCACTTATCAATGAGGGATGAACGCGAGACCTCTGGTGGCCTCGGCGGGGGGGTCCCAGGCCCAGCTTGAGGGGGGGGGGGGGGGTGGGATTTGAGACAATTTTTGGGGAAAACCAGCTCCCGTTTGGAAGTTTGCAAAAACCGGGCATTGCTATAAAAAAAATCCCGTTGCGCGATGAGGGACGGGGTTCAGGAGACGGAGGAATCGTGTGTGTCGTGTCCCCCCCACCCCCATCCCGGGGATGCCCCGCGCAGGATCGGGCCCCTCCTGGGGAGAAAGGGGCCGGGAAAATTGGGGAAAAAAGAAAAACGCGCTTTTGCAGATGCTTTTTTGGGTTAAAAGGGGAAAACTTCAACTTCTGGCCCTATTTGGTGACGCAGACGAGCCCCCGCTGCGGATCCCTTGGGATCGGAACGCTGTCTGAGAAAAACACTGGAGATTTGAGCCCAAACTGGGAAAGCCAAGCTTCATCTTCCCAAATTTCCAGCCAGGGCCATGTGGGGATTTTCCTAAGCGGAGCCGGGAGCTGATGGAGAAGCCCATGAGGAGCCTCAGGAGCCGGGACGTGCACTCCTATCTCCTGTCCTTCCCGTCCTTCCCATCCTTCCCGTCCTTCTTCCCGTCCTTCCCATCCTTCCCGTCCTTCCCGTCCTTCTTCTCGTCCTTCCCGTCCTTCCCATCGTTCCCGTCCTTCCCATCATTCCCGTCCTTCCTGTCCTTCCCGTCCTTCCTGTCCTTCTTTCCGTCCTTCCCATCATTCCCATCCTTCCTGTCCTTCCCATCTTTCCCATCCTTCCCGTCCTTCCTGTCCTTCTTCCCGTCCTTCTTCCCATCCTTCCCGTCCTTCCCGTCCTTCTTCCCATCCTTCCCGTCCTTCCCATCCTTCCTGTCCTTCTTCCCGTCCTTCCCGTCCTTCCCGTCCTTCTTCCCATCCTTCCCGTCCTTCCTGTCCTTCCCATCCTTCCCATCCTTCCTGTCCTTCTTCCCATCCTTCCCGTCCTTCCCGTCCTTCCCATCCTTCCCATCATTCCCGTCCTTCCCGTCCTTCCCATCATTCCCATCCTTCCCATCCTTCCCATCCTTCTTCCCGTCCTTCCCATCCTTCCCATCCTTCCCATCATTCCCATCCTTCCCATCATTCCCGTCCTTCCTGTCCTGCCCGTCCTTCCCATCATTCCCATCCTTCTCATCATTCCCATCCTTCCCATCCTTCCCAACACCGGCACGGCCAAGAGCCCCATTTGAACCGGGGGAGCGAGGTGGGGGCCAGTGGAGCCCCCCCCGTGCCATTCCTCCTCCCATTCCTCGCTTTTCCCTGCCTCGGCCGGAGCGGCGCTGGCTCCCAGGGTGGGGGTGATGCTCCACATGCTCCATTGGAGGGATTTTGGCGGGGGGGGGAGGAAAAGCAACGATTCGGGACTCCCCATCCTCATCCCGACCCCAGGAGTGAGTCCTGGGGGGATCCTGAGTGGGGGGGTGAGGCGGGACATGGGCTGCATCTTCCTCCGCGCCTCCTCTTCGTCTCCCTGCCCCCCTTCACCCCCCTTTTCCCTCTTCCTCCTCCCTGGGGTGGGGGTCGGGATTGATCTTTGGTGTTCCTCCATTTCACCCGCGGTCACCGGGTAATTGCTCTCGCTCCGGCTCCTGGCCAGAGCCCCTCGTGGGGGGGGGGGGAGACGGGACGGGACGGGACACGACAACATGAAAAACCACCCTGGGGGGGGGGTCGCGTGCCTTCATCTGACCCTTGTGTCACTGAGCCATAGAACCGTGGAACAGTTTGGGGCGGGAAGGACCTTGAGGACCAGCTCGTCCATGGGACACCTCCCACCAGCCCAGGTTGCCCAAAGCCCCGTCCAACCTGGCCTTGAACCCCTCCAGGGATGGGGCAGCCACAGCTTCTCTGGGCAACCTGGGCCAGGGGCTCACCCCCCTCACAGCCAAGAATTCCTTCCTCAGATCCCATCTAAATCTCCCTCTTTTGGTTTAAACCCATTCCCAATGTCCCATGGCTCCCCTCCCTGCTCCAGAGTCCCTCCCCAGCTTTCCCGGAGCCCCTTTAGGGCCTGGCAGGGGCTGGAAGGTCTCCCCGGAGCCTTCTCTTCTCCAGGCTGACCCCCCCCAGCTCTCTCAGCCTGTCCCCACAGCAGAGGGGCTCCAGCCCTCCCAGCAGCTCCGGGGCCTCCTCCGGCCCCACTCCAACAGCTCCGTGTCTCTCCTGTGCTGAGGCCCCGGAGCTGGAGGCAGCGCTGCAGGGGGGTCTCCCCCGAGCGGAGCAGAGGGGCAGAATCCCCCCCCTCGCCCCCCTGCCCACGCTGCTGGGGATGCAGCCCGGGCTGCGGGGGGGTTCTGGGCTGCCAGCGCACGGTGCCGGCCCATGGCCAGCTTTCCCCCCCCAGCACCCCCAAGCCCTTCTCTCAGGGCTGCTCCCCATCCCTCCATCCCCAGCCTGGGTTTGGGGTCGCCCCCACCCGATTTACCCTCATGAGGTTCACACGGGGGGGGTCTCTTTTCCAGCCTGTCCGGGCTTAGAGCCGCATGGGCTGGTGGGAGGTGTCCCAGTCCAGGGCAGGGGGGTGGCACTGGGTGGGCTTTCAGGTCCCTTCCACCCCAACCCATTCCATGATTCCCTAAGAAACCACCCCCCACAGGGTTTTCCCCTCTCCCTGGGAGGCACAGGGGGCCGGGGCAGGGCAGGGATGGGGGTCCCCTGTCCCCACCTCGCTCCACGTCACCCCAGGACCACCGTCCGTGTCCCCCCACCATGCTCTTGCTTGCGGGAGGCGAAGATGAGCCGGGGCCGGGGGGGGGGTGAGGCTGCTCCCCATCCCAGCCTCATGCCGGGGCCGGGGGGGTCAGGGCAGGCGGGATAACGCATGGTGGGGGGGGGGAGGGGGGGGGGAATCTCTCTGGGACTTTCCGCGGCCTTTTTGGGGAGAGATGCCAGGCTCGGCGGGGAGGGGGGGGATGCTGGTGTGCAGCTGGGTGCGTGGGAGATTCCCCCCCCCCGACCTCCCCGAGGGCAGCCAGCCAGCAAACCCACCGGGGGCTTCCCCACGCCCTCGCTCACCGCCCCCCCCCCCCAAACTCTCCTCTTGGCGTCCCCCCCCCATAACCAAAAATTCATCCCGGGGGGTCTCGACTCCCTGCAGAGCCCCCAGGTCATTGGGATCCTGGCGCTGATGGAACCACCCGAATTCACAGGTGGAATAAAACCCCCGAGTCCTTTCATCCAGCCCCAACCTCCTCTTAACGGCAATTAAAACCGCCTCCAGCCCCCGTTCCTGCCTGGGGGGCTGTTAATCCGCCCTTGGCACCCGGGAAGGCACCTCCGGGAGGAGGGATGAGCCGCGCTCTCCCGGCTCTGAGCAGCCCCAGGGCCCCATCCTGCCCGGCACACGGGCTCAGCACGACGTCGGTGGCAGCCAAAAATGGCCCTGGAGGCGGCCATGGTCATGGGAGGGGGGGTCCTGCTCCTGCTGGGGGGGGTGGGGGGTGATGGAGGGGGCCGGGGCGCGTGGTAAACGTGAGCGAAATGGGTTTATTAACCAGGATTCTGTCGGGGCGATTGCCATCGATGGGCAGCTGTCGCCTTCCATCCCTGCTAACGGGACCTGAAGAGGCTTCGGGAGCGGAGCGGGACACGCGCCCCCAGCCCGCTCCCGTCCCCCCGCGCCCCTCTCCCTTCCCCCGCTCCCTCTTTTATCCTTTTCTGCCAATTCTGCCTTCCCTCCCCTCTCCCCATTGCCGGTTTCACTGCATCCTCTTGCTCTTCATCCCCCCTCTCGCCCCGGCCCTCATCCTCATCCTCCAACGAGCACCCTTCATCCCTCAGCCCCACACGCGCATCCTTCATCCCTCCCACATGCATCCTTCATCCCTCACATGCACATCCTTCATCCGTCACACGAGCATCCTTCATCCCTCACATGAGCATCCTTCATCCCTCACACGCGCATCCTTCATCCCTCACATGAGCATCCTTCATCCCTCACACGCGCATCCTTCATCCCTCACACGCGCATCCTTCATCCCTCACACACGCATCCTTCATCCCTCACACGCGCATCCTTCATCCCTCACACACGCATCCTTCATCCCTCACACACACATCCTTCATCCCTCACACGCGCATCCTTCATCCCTCACACACACATCCTTCATCCCTCACACACGCATCCTTCATCCCTCACACGCACATCCTTCATCCCTCACACACGCATCCTTCATCCCTCACACGCGCATCCTTCATCCCTCACACACGCATCCTTCATCCCTCACACACACATCCTTCATCCCTCACACGCGCATCCTTCATCCCTCACACACACATCCTTCATCCCTCACACGCGCATCCTTCATCCCTCACACACACATCCTTCATCCCTCACACGCGCATCCTTCATCCCTCACACACGCATCCTTCATCCCTCCCACACACATCCTTCATCCCTCACACACGCATCCTTCATCCCTCACACACGCATCCTTCATCCCTCACACGCACATCCTTCATCCCTCACACGAGCATCCTTCATCCCTCACACACGCATCCTTCATCCCTCACACACGCATCCTTCATCCCTCACACGCGCATCCTTCATCCCTCACACACGCATCCTTCATCCCTCACACGCACATCCTTCATCCCTCACACACGCATCCTTCATCCCTCACACACGCATCCTTCATCCCTCACACGCACATCCTTCATCCCTCACACACGCATCCTTCATCCCTCACACACGCATCCTTCATCCCTCCCACACGCATCCTTCATCCCTCACACGCGCATCCTTCATCCCTCACACGAGCATCCTTCATCCCTCACATGCGCATCCTTCATCCGTCACACACACATCCTTCATCCGTCACACGAGCATCCTTCATCCCTCACACGAGCATCCTTCATCCCTCACATGAGCATCCTTCATCCCTCCCACACGCATCCTTCATCCCTCACACACGCATCCTTCATCCCTCACATGAGCATCCTTCATCCCTCACACGCGCATCCTTCATCCCTCATCCTCACATGAGGATCCCTCATCCCCAGGCGAGCGCCCTCCATTTGTCCCCTCCTCCTTTTTTCACCCCATTTCTCCCTTGTCCTTTTATTTCCCCCCCTCGCCCCCCAGCTCTGGCCTCTCCCTTCCATGCCGAGCCCTCGGCCGCCGATGCCCACGTCCATCCCTCACCTCCAGACCCTTCTCTTGCTTCTCCCCCCTTCCCGCCCTCGTCTAATTATTATTTCAATTTGCGAGGTCTCCTGGCAGAGGGGGGGGTGTCGGGGGGGGGGTGGGGTGGGACACAGGGACAGGATTAAACCATGAGAAATGACTTATTGATCCTGGCTTGCGCTTTGCCGCTCCATCCCGGGGGGCGATGGGGACGTCTCGGCGTCCTACTGGCCGTTGGGTTATGGGCAACGAGTCACCGGGGCTGGACCGGGAGCATCCCCTGGGCTCTGTGCCGGTGCCATGGGCAGGGAGAAGCCAGGACACGGTGTGACACAGATCTGGCCCCAGCAGCGCCGCCGCCTCCCCGTCCCGCTGGCTCCCGGCGCGCTCCCAAAGTTCAAGTCTGAACGGATAACGAGCCGCCCGGGCCCTCCTTCCCAATTAGGAGGAGGGAAAGCCAAAGGAGCGGGGAACTCGCCCAGCACTTTGGTAGGCAAAACTCGCCGGGCGCCGCGGGGGCCCTGGCACCGCGCCGGGGCGGCTGAGGGTGTCGCAATGGGTGGGCAGCCGGGAGCCGGCTCCACCCTGCGGGATCGGCAGCCAAGCTCCTGGATGGGCAAGAAACATTCTCCGGCTCCACCCGGGGCCTCGGCGCTGCCGGGACGCGTCTGGCTGGCTCCGGCGGGGCTCGCGGGCGCTGCCGGCGGAGCTGCGCTGGCTGAGAGTGGGAGAAGCTCGGGCCGAGCGCCGGGGATGTGCCGCGGGCAGCGGCGGTGGGAGCATCCCGGCGAGCGCGGCCAGGCAGCGGGGTCACGCATCCCACCCTGGGCCTGTATCCCAGGGGGATCTGTCCGGGGAGATGGTGCCTGGCTGGGATGGGGGGGGTCTCGGCACCGGTCAGGAGATGGATATGGCACAGAGAGCCGGGAGATTTTCCCTCCGGCCCTGATGCCTGGGCACCGTGGACCTGGATAACTCCATTTTGCAGCATCCCTGTGACCCCCGAGGGGTCACAGCCATCCCCATCTTGCGCCCCACTTGCTCTCCCACCCCCATCCATGCCCCGCCCCCGCACCGCTCCGGCCTGTATCCCTTTCCATCGCGTTTGCTGCACTTGATTTAACCGGGATTTCATTCCCCGGCACTGGGCGGAGCGGGGAGGGATGCTGCTCCCCACCATCACCTTCCCGGGATAGTCCCGGCAGAGGCAGGGGGTCTCCGGCTCTGTGCCCCCCAACCCAGCCTTCCCCTTTGGGTCCCGGCTTTTCCCCACTCCCGGGGGGTCCCGGGAGGCTGAGCTGTGCCCACAGATGCTTCCCAAACCCCGTGGGTGCCGAAAGCGTGCGGCGCCGGGTCTTGCTGCCGAAGGATGATGCTGATCCTGGGGATGCGGCACATCCCTGGCCCTGGGAAGCCCGAGGGCCCCATCCTGCCTGGCACACGGGCTTGGCACGATGTCATGCCCCCCCCCCCCCCTCCCCCCCGACCCCAGCTCCGATGTGACCCTGAACCACCGGAGGTGATAAACTGATCCCATCGCCTTTCCAACTGCCTGGCATCACCCGGCTCCTCCCGGTTCACAAGGATGGGGAAAACCAGGCTGGAGGTAACGCGGTGCCCGCGGCCCCCGGGTGCCCTGGGCTTCCCGTGTGGCTCCGGGGGGGGTGGTTCCAGGGCTGGTGAACCCCCGGCCTGGCCAAAACATCCCTACTGGATCCCTGCTTCTCCGGCGGGACCCCGCTGGGCTTCATGGATGTCCCCATGGGTGCCCAGGGCTGGTGTCCCATAGGGAGGGACGGGCGCACATGGAGCTCCATCTCCATCACCGCAGGGAGCGGGAGCGAGGAAGAGGAGGAGGAGGACGCTGATGGCAGCGGGCTTCACGCAATCCGTGCAGCCTCCCGGGAGTGGGAGCGCGCGCGGCAGGACTGGGTTTTCCTCTGAAGTGACCCGAACGTCGTGAAACGCATGGGGCTGGGTGGGCCAGGGGCGAGGACGGACACCGGGTGCCAGTGGGAGGTAGGAGACCCCCGAGCGATCCGGGAGAGCCATGGCGAGCCTTTCCCTCGCAGCCGCCCGGGGGTCCCAGCACCCCTCACAGCCCTTGGTGGTCCCGGCGTGGGTCAGATGCCCATGGCGATGGTGGCGGGGATGGCCCTTCGGGGATGCGTAGGGCAGGAGGTGGCTCTGCTCGGGGTTACCGCGGTGGCCTCGTGCTCCCGAGGCTGCTCCGTGCCACCACCTCTGCCCGCAGGCAGGGTTTGGTACAGGGGTTGGCGCAGGCAGGGGTTGGTGCAGGCAGGGGCTGGCACAGGGCTTCGTGCAGGCAGGGGTTGGCGCAGGCAGGGGTTGGTGCAGGCAGGGGCTGGTGCAGGGCTTTGTGCAGGCAGGGGTTGGTGCAGGCAGGGGCTGGCGCAGGCAGGGGTTGGTGCAGGCAGGGGCTGGTGCAGGCAGGGGTTGGTACAGGCAGGGGCTGGTGCAGGCAGGGGTTGGCACAGGGCTTCGTGCAGGCAGGGGTTGGTGCAGGCAGGGGTTGGCGCAGGCAGGGGTTGGTGCAGGCAGGGGCTGGTGCAGGCAGGGGTTAGCGCAGGCAGGGGTTGGTACAGGCAGGGGCTGGTGCAGGCAGGGGTTGGCGCAGGCAGGGCTTGGTGCAGGCAGGGGTTGGCACAGGGCTTCGTGCAGGCAGGGGTTGGTGCAGGCAGGGGCTGGCGCAGGCAGGGGTTGGTACAGAGTTTGGTGCAGGCAGGGGTTGGCACAGGGCTTCGTGCAGGCAGGGGTTGGCGCAGGCAGGGCTTGGTGCAGGCAGGGGCTGGCACAGGGCTTCGTGCAGGCAGGGGATGGCGCAGGCAGGGGTTGGCGCAGGCAGGGATTGGTACAGAGTTTGGTGCAGGCAGGGGTTGGTGCAGGCAGGGGCTGGTGCAGGCAGGGGTTGGTACAGGCAGGGGCTGGTGCAGGCAGGGGTTGGCACAGGGCTTCGTGCAGGCAGGGGTTGGTGCAGGCAGGGGTTGGCGCAGGCAGGGGTTGGTGCAGGCAGGGGCTGGTGCAGGCAGGGGTTAGCGCAGGCAGGGGTTGGTACAGGCAGGGGCTGGTGCAGGCAGGGGTTGGCGCAGGCAGGGCTTGGTGCAGGCAGGGGTTGGCACAGGGCTTCGTGCAGGCAGGGGTTGGTGCAGGCAGGGGCTGGCGCAGGCAGGGGTTGGTACAGAGTTTGGTGCAGGCAGGGGTTGGCACAGGGCTTCGTGCAGGCAGGGGTTGGCGCAGGCAGGGCTTGGTGCAGGCAGGGGTTGGCACAGGGCTTCGTGCAGGCAGGGGATGGCGCAGGCAGGGGTTGGCGCAGGCAGGGATTGGTACAGAGTTTGGTGCAGGCAGGGGTTGGTGCAGGCAGGGTCTGGTGCAGGCAGGGAACGGGGCTCGTTTCCCAGTTTCCCCAGCTCACGGCTGGGTTTTCGCCCCGGCTGCCCGGGCGGGTGCCCCCGTGCCAGCCCCTCCTTGCTGCCAGCTCCTCCCAAGGGGATTTTAGGCAGGGAGGGAAAAACCCAAAGAGCTTTGAGGATTAGGGCTGGGCTCCGGGGGATGGAGCCGACAATATCCCAGCCCAAATCCCAGCTCCATTCCTCGGGGCGGCTGGAGGAGCCAGTGCAACTCCTCTCCCCTGGTGCTCAGCAGAGCCTGCCCCAGGATGGCTATATCCAACCTGGGATGGATGTATCCAGCCCCAGGATGGCTATATCCAACCTGGGATGGATGTATCCAGCCCCAGGATGGACACATCCAGCCCCGGGATGATCATATCCAGCGCTGGATGGCCACATCCAGCCCCAGGATGGCCATATCCAGTCCCAGGATGGCCATTTCCAGCCTTGGATGGATTTATCCAGCCCTGGGATAGATTTATCAAGTCCTGGGATGGGCTGTATCCAGCCCTGGGATGGCCACATCCAGCCCTGGGATGGCCATATCCAGCCCCGGGATGGATGTATTCAGTCCTGGGATGGGCCATATCCAGCCCCAGGATGAGTGCATCCAGTCCCAGGATGGCCATATCCAGCCCCATGATGGCCGTATCCAGCCCTGGACGGCCACATCCATCCCTGGGATGGCCACATCCAGCCTCGGATGGACTTATCCAGCCCTGGGATGCATGTACCGCATCCTGGATGGCCGTATGCAGCCCCAGGATAGCTGTATCCAGCCCCGGGATGACAATATCCAGCCCTGGGATGGATTTATCAAGTCCTGGGATGAGCCGTATCCAGCCCTAGGCACATCCAGCCCAGGATGGATGTATCAAGTGCTGGGATGGGCCATATCCAGCACCGGGATGACCATATCCAACCCCGGGATGACCATATCCAGCCCTGGATGGCCATATCCAGCTCTGGATGGATGTATCATGTCCTGGGATGGGCCATATCCAGCCCCAGGATGAGCGCATCCAGCCCCAGGATGGCCATATCCAACCCCAGGATGGCTGTATCCAGCCCTGGATGGCCACATCCATCCCCAGAATGGCCACATCCAGCCTCAGATGGACTTATCCACCCCTGGGATGCATGTACCGAGCCCTGGATGGCCATATCCAGCTCTGGATGGATGTATCATGTTCTGGGATGGGCCATATCCAGCCCTGGATGGTCATATCCAACCCCAGGATGGATGTATCAAGTCCTGGGATGAGCTATATCCAACCCTGGGATGGCCATATCCAGCCCCAGGATGGCCATATCCAGCCCCAGAATGACCGTATCCAGCCCCAGGATGACCGTATCCAGCCCCGGGATGGATGTATCAAGTCCTGGAATGGGTCATATCCAGCCCTGGATGGCCATATCCAACCCCAGGATGGATGTATCCAGCCCTGGATGGCCATATCCAGCCCTGGATGGCCATATCCAACCCCGGGATGGCCACATCCAACCCCGGGATGGCCACATCCAGCCTCGGATGGACTTATCCAGCCCTGGGATTCATGTATCGAGTCCTGGATGGCTGTATCCAGCCCCGGGATGACAATATCCAGCCCTGGGATGGACGTATCACGTCCTGGGATGGGACATATCCAGCCCTGGATGGCCTTATCCAGCCCCAGGATGGCCGTATCCAGCCCTGGATGGACTTATCCATCCCGGGGATGGCCACATCCAGACCAGGATGGATGTATCAGGCCCTGGGATAGGCTGTATCCAGCCCTGGGATGCAGGAGGGGACTGAGCAGGGAACAGGGGACGTCACCATCCCAGGACACGGGGTGCCCGGGGACCAGCCCGGCCCCCCCAGGGATCCCCCCTCAGCCCCTCTCCTGGCTGTTTCCAGGGCTGTGACTCTCCGATGTGACCTTCGTCCCCTTGTCATCCCCCTTCCCCCCCACCACCTCGCCCCCCCTCAAGCCCTTTTGGGGTTTCAGTTTGAAACCTTTTAAATCCTGATGTCCCAGGAGAGCGAAGGATGGGATGGAGCGGGATCAGGGAGGGGGAAACCGCTGGCAGCACCGGAGGATGCTCCGAGCCCGGGATGGGGCTCCCCACCGGGGGGGTGGGGGGGTGGGAGTGGGGGTGTCAGACCCCCCGGGGGGGTCCCGGCCCTGGGAGATGAGGGGGAGACGAGCCACCGAGGGTGGCCACGGTGATGCTCCGTCCCCATCCCCCCGTGGCAACCCCGCTCCCCTGCCCCACACCTGGGATCTGCCCCCCCCCCGGCACCCTTTGGGGTCCCCCCCGGCTCCTGTCTGTTCCGATGCTCCCTAATCCGCTTGTTTTAATAGCATTAAATGCTTTGAAACAAACAACCCCCCCCCTTCACCTCTGCCTGCTGGGGGGGTCCATGCCCCGCCCCCCCCCCCCAGAGCTGGGGAGGGGGGACACACACACACTAAGGAGATTGGAGCGGGATTTGGGAGAGATAAAGGGGCAGGAACCCGGCCAAATCCCAGCCAGGATCAGCCCCAATCCCCCCCCCCGCCCCAAAACGCCCCCCCTCTCCGCTGTCCCCCTCCTGCATCCCGGGGGGGACACCCAGGCGTCCCTGCCCACCCCCACAGACCCCTCCACGTCTGCTCCTCTCCCCCTTAATCCAAGGGGGGGACCTTCACCCGGCGATGGGGCACCTCAGGAAACCAGCCCCCACCCCCCCCCCCCTCCCGGAGACCCCCACCCTGCACCCACGACTTGGAAGAGGCGCCCAGGCCCTCGTTAGGAGGCGGATAAACGAGGGGAGAAAAGCAAATTAGGAGAGAGGGGAGAAAATAATGGGCACGAAGCCTTTCTGCCCCCCCCCCACCCCCCCCCACCCCGGGGTGGGGGCAGATGCTCCGTCCCCATCCCCCTGTGGCAACCCCACTCCCCTCCCCCACACCTGGGATCTGCCCCACCCCCCCCCCCCCCGGCAGCCTTCGGGGTCCCCCCAGCTCCTGTCTGTTCCGATGCTCCCTAATCCGCTTGGATGGGGGGTATGGGGAATGGGGGGGGCGGGGGGGGGGGGGGAGGTCCACAGCCTCCCACCCTTTGGCTCTTGGGGACTCTTTTTCCCTTCCTGCTCCCACCCCAAATATCCCAAATTCTCCCCCGTTGGTGTTTATCCGGCTGGGACACGGGGCCTGGGAAGGGCCGCGGGTGCTGGGGTAAGGAGGGAGCCAGGGCCGGGGGGGGGACACACACACAAAGCCCCCATCACCCCATCGCTCCCATCTCTTTATTTTCCCATTTTTTTAATTTTTTTTTTTGGCTAAAGCCGGAATCCCGCTTAGATAAAATCCCGGGGGGGGGGGGGGGGGGGGGGCAGGAACTTGCAGCCCCCGGGGCATGAACCGGTTGGATTTTGGGCAACGACTTCTTTGTGGGGACCCCCAAATCCATCTCCCCGCCCCCCCCCCCGCTCCTTCCCGGCCATTCCTCGCTCCCTCTCCTCCCTGCCGGGGGTGTAAGCAGATTTACGCTTAACCCCCCCTGCCCCCCCCCCCCCCCCTTATATCCCCAGGCGATGCTCCCTGAGACCCTCAGAGGGTTTCTCCTGCCCAGCAGCTCCCACCCGGGAAGTGCCCCCCCACACACCCCCCACACCCCCCGGCGGGGCCGCAGGTGAGTGGGGCGGGGGGGGAGGGGGGGGCCCACCCCCGGCACCCCACGGGAAGGGGTCAGGGATGGCAGGTTTGGGGGATGCTGAACCCCCCGCAAGCTGGGGGGGCATCCCCCAAGTGATGGGGGTATCTCAGTGGTGGGGGCACCCCCTAAGTGATGGGTGCATCCCTCAAGCGATGGGTGCATCCCCCAGGAGATGGGTGCATCCCAGTGGTGGGGGCATCCCCCAAGTGATGGGTGCACCCCCCTAAGCGATGGGTGCATCCCCCAAGCGATGGGTACACCCCCCAAGAGATGGGTGCACCCCCCAAGTGATGGGTGCACCCCCCCAAGCGATGGGTGCATCCCCCAAGTGATGGGTACACCCCCCAAGAGATGGGTGCACCCCCCAAGTGATGGGTGCACCCCCCCAAGCGATGGGTGCACCCCCCCAAGCGATAGGTGCATCCCCCAAGCGATGGGTACACCCCCCCAAGAGATGGGTGCACCACCCCAAGCGATGGGTGCATCCCCCAAGCGATGGGTACACCCCCCCAAGAGATGGGTGCACCACCCCAAGCGATAGGTGCATCCCCCAAGCAATGGGTGCATCCCGGTGGTGGGGGCATCCCCCAAGAGATGGGTGCTTCCCCCAAGAGATGGGTACACCCCCCCAAGAGATGGGTGCACCCCCCCAAGCGATAGGTGCATCCCCCAAGCGATGGGTACACCCCCCCCAAGAGATGGGTGCACCCCCCCAAGCGATAGGTGCATCCCCCAAGCAATGGGTGCATCCCGGTGGTGGGGGCATCCCCCAAGAGATGGGTGCTTCCCCCAAGAGATGGGTGCATGCCCCAAGCGAGGGGTGCATCCTGGTGGTGGGGGGCACCCTCCAAGTCATAGGTGCATCCCCCAAGCATTGGGTGCATCCCCCAAGTGATGGGTGCATCCCCCAAGCAATGGGTGCATCCCCCTGGTGCTGGGTGCCACCCCCCAAGTGTTGGGTACGTCCCCCCAGTGCAGGGTGCACCCCCATGATGCTGGGCGCATCCTGGGTGGTGGGTGAATCCCCCCAACACTGGGTGCATCCCCCAAGCAATGGGTGCCTCCCCATGGTGGGTGCATCCCCAGTGTAGGGCGCATCCCCCCCACGGCTGTGTCTATCCCCCCAGTGCTGGGCACATCCTGGGTGGTGGGCGCATCCCCAGCACTGGGTGCTTCTTCCAGTGCTGGGTGCACCCCCATGGTGCTGGGCACATCCCCAGTGCTGGGTGCATCCCCCAGTGCTGGGTGTCTCCTCATGATGCTGGGCGCATCCCTGGTGGTGGGTGCTTCCCCCCAGTGTAGGGTGCATCCCCCCAGTGCAGGGTGCACCCCCCTGATGCTGGGCACATCCTGGGAGGTGGGCGCATCCCCAGTGCAGGGTGCATCCCCCAGTATAGGGTGCATTCCCCAGTATAGGGTGCATCCCCGGGTGCAGGGTGCACCCCCATGATGCTGGGTGTACCCCCACCATGTCGGGTGCCTCCCCCAGTGCTGGGTGTCTCCTCATGATGCTGGGCGCATCCCTGGTGGTGGGTGCTTCCCCCCAGTGGTGGGTGCATCCCCCCAGTGCAGGGTGCACCCCCATGATGCTGGGCACATCCTGGGAGGCGGGCGCATCCCCAGTGCAGGGCGCATCCCCCAGTATAGGGTGCATCCCCCGGGTGCTGGGTGTATCCCCACGATGCTGGGTGCATCCCTGGTGGTGGGTGCATCCCCCAGTACAGGGTGCATCCCCCGGGTGCTGGATGTATCCCCATGATGCTGGGTGCATCCCTGGTGGTGGGTGCATCCCCCAGTATAGGGTGCATCCCTGGGTGCAGGGTGTACCCCCACCGTGTCGGGTGCCTCCCCCGGTGCCGGGGGCTTTGCTTTCTGCCCGCAGGCCAGAGGATGCCATGTTCCTGCCTGTCCCAGGGGCTGCCCGTCCTGCCCGGCTCCTGCTGGCTGCCAGGTGAGCACCCAGCGGAGCCCAGCAGGGGAGGGACAGGGTGGGGGACCCACCTTCAACCCCCCACTCTCCTCCCTGTCTCCGTCCCTCCGCAGACCCGCGCCGGGATGGGTCATGGATCTTCTCACCATCCTCCCCCGGAGCTGCCTCGGGGTGGGGGGGGGAAGTGACCTTGGGGTGATGTCCCCTGGTCCCCAGAGAGCCCTAAGTGTGTCCCGCTCGCTCCGTAGGGCTGGTGTTCCCTGCCTGGGCGTACAGAGCCGAGTCCAGCCCCGGCTCCCGGCAGATCCAGTTATGGCATTTCATCCTGGAGCTGCTGCAGAAGGAGGAGTTTCGCCATGTCATCGCCTGGCAGCAGGGCGAGTCCGGGGAGTTTGTCATCAAGGACCCCGAGGAGGTGGCCCGCCTGTGGGGCAGAAGGAAATGCAAACCCCAGATGAACTACGACAAGCTGAGCCGGGCTCTCAGGTGCCGCGGGGGACAGGGGACATGGAGAGCCCTCACCATCCTGGGAGACCCCATGGGGTGGCATCTGCCATCCCAAGGGGACGCCACCAGGTGGCATCTGCCATCCCAAGGGGATCCAACAGGGTGGGAGCCAACAGGATGACATCCATCATCCCACAGGGACCCAATGGGGTGGCATTTGCCATCCCAAGGGGATACAAGGCAGTTGCATCTGCCACCCCAAGGTGACCCAAGAGGGTGGCATTTGCCATACCAAGGTGATACAACACAGTGGCATCTGCCATCCAAAGGGGATGCAACAGGGTGGCATCTGCCATCCCACGCGGACCCAACAGGATGGCATCACCACCCAAAGGGGACCCCATGGGGTGTCATCTGCCATCCCAAGGGGACCGCACCAGGTGGCATCTGCCATCCCAAGGGGACCCAACAAGGTGGGAGCCAACAGGGTGGCATCCACCACCCCAAGGTGACCCAAGAGGGTGGCATTTGCCATCCCATGGGGATACAAGGCAGTGGCATCTGCCATCCCAAGGAGACACAACAGGGTGGCATCTACTATCACGAGGTGACCCCATGGGGTGGCATCCACTATCCCAAAGGAATCCAACAGGGTGGCATCCACCACCCCAAGGTGACCCAAGAGGGTGGCATTTGCCATCCCAAGGCGATACAACACAGTGGCATCTGCCATCCAAAGGGGACGCGACGGGGTGGCATCTGCCATCCCACGCGGACCCAACAGGATGGCATCACCACCCAAAGGGGACCCCACTGGGTGGAATCTGCCTTCCCAAGGGGACCCAACAGGGTGGCATCTGCGATTCCAAAGGGACCCAACAGGGTGGGAGCCAACAGGGTGGCATCCACCCCCAGGGTGCCACGGGGCTGCACTTGCCACCCCAAGAGGACCCAACGGGGTGGCATCTGCCATCCCCAGGTGACCCCATGGGGTGGCACCCACCATCCCAAGGGGACCCCACTGGGTGGAATCTGCCTTCCCAAGGGGACCCAACAGGGTGGCATCTGCGATCCCAAAGGGTGGGAGCCAACAGGGTGGCATCCACCACCCCATGGTGACCCCACGGGGCTGCACTTGCCACCCCAAGGGGACCCAACGGGGTGGCACCTGCCATCCCCAGGTGACCCCATGGGGTGGCACCCACCATCCCAAGGGGACCCCACTGGGTGGAATCTGCCTTCCCAAGGCGACCCAACAGGGTGGCATCTGCAATCCCAAAGGGACCCAACAGGGTGGGAGCCAACAGGGTGGCATCCACCACCCCATGGTGACCCCACGGTGATCCCACGGGGCTGCACTTGCCACCCCAAGGGGACCCAATGGGGTGGCATCTGCCATCCCCAGATGACCCCATGAGGTGGCACCCACCATCCCAAAGGGACCCAACAGGGTAGCATCCACCACCACAAGGGGACGCCATGGGGTGGCACCCACCATCCCAAGGAGACCCTTGGTCTCACCTGGTTCCCAGCCCTCAGTGGGGGTGTCCATCCGTCCATTCCGCCCCCCCCCCCCCCCGCCCTCGTTAACCCCCCCCATGTCCTGTCCCATCCCCCTCCCCAGGTACTACTACACCAAGCGCATCCTGCACAAGACCAAGGGCAAACGCTTCACCTACAAGTTCAACTTCAGCCAACTCCTCTTCCTCACCTGCCCGCTGTGGGACGCCCGTCCCCCCCCCGCCGTGCCCCCCGCCATGCCCAGCCAGGTAGGGGGTCTGGGGGTGGCCGGTGACACCCCTGGGGACAGGCTGTGCCCTTCCCTGGCGCTGCCATGTCCCCTTTCGTGTCCCATGCCCCCCCAGTTGGCGCCCAGCGTGCTGCTGAGCTGGCGGGTGCTGGCGGAGCCGCTGGCCTGGTACTGGGGTCCGTGGCCCCCCCACCCCCCCGACCCGCCGGAGAAGAGGGTGGTCACCAGCGGGATCCGTAAGTCCAGGCAAATACCAGTCCCCTGCGCAGGCTCAGTGGGGGTGGGGGGTGGGGGGATTGGGGGGCTCAGGGATGGGGCAGGGGGTGCTTTTGTGGGTGCGGTGGGGGTTCGGGGTGCTGGGTGCAGGTGGGGGGGGGCCCTGCCCCAGCGCAGGCAGCGCCGCCGTCGGTCCCACAGCAGCACCCAGCGGCTGCGGCTGGGAGAAAGGAGGGGGCACCCCCCCATTCCTGCCCCCCCCCGGAGGGAGACAAGGGTGAGGGGACCAGCCGGAGCACCCCGGGGTGACACACGCCCTGCGGTGTCACCCCCCCCCACCTCAGCCATGCCGCGGGCCACTGCCGGCCGCGCTCACCCCGTCTCTCACTGCCCCACAGGCCTCAGCTCCGCGCCCCCCCCCATGCCTGGGGGGGTCCTGCTGCCATTTGGGGGTCTTGGAGGAGCTTCCCCCTCTGGCCACCTTCCCCCCGCCGCTGCCGCCACCAGCCCTGGCCACCCCGGCCCCAGCCTGGGCCACCTTCCCCGGCCACGTCCTGGCCCCCCCCGGCCGCCCTCTGCTGCTGCTGCCCCCCCAGCCAGGGGTCCCCCCATCGGTGCTTCTGCACCCCAGGTTCCGCGGGGTCCCGCTGGGGGCCGGGGGGCTGGTGCCGAGGAAGGGGAGGAGGAGGAGGAGGATGAAGGCCAGAGCTCAAGAAGCCAGAGCTCAAGGACGGGGGGGGCAGGCAAAAGTGGGGTGCCCCCAGCCAGCACCTTCCCCCCCCCCCCCCCAAGGCCCCCCAGTTGGTCTCTCCAGCTATTCTAGGGTGGGCTGTGCATTGGCGGGGGGGCGGGGGACAGCCATGACACCCCCTTGTCCCCCCCCATCCCAAGCCGGCAGCACCCCAGGACATGACTGACACCCCCCAGTGCAGCCCCCCACCATGGGGTGTCCCCCCTGGGGTCCCATTCCGCCCCCCCCCCGCCATGGGGTCCCTGCCTGCGTGCAGCCGCCTCGCCCTGCCTGTACGAAGGGCAGGAACCAGTGCCCCCCCCCCCCATAATAAACCAGTTTGCCGAGATTCTCGTCCCGGGTGACACCCCCAAACCCAGTGGCACCCCCAAAGCCACCGTCACCACGGGGGGAGGCCATGTCCATGACCCCAACTCCCCCCTCCCCGGGGACGTGCAAACGGGATTTGGGGGGGACACAGCGCGGGGGGGACGCAGGCAGGATGGACTGAACACCCCCCCCCCCAAAGGTTGATTTGATCCCTGGGAGTGATGTGGGGGGTCGGGGTGCGGGATTTGGGGTGCGGGGGTGGGGCGAGGGGGGGCTGCCTCTCGCTCGCAGGGATTCCCAGAAAACGGCTCATTTTCATTTTCACTTTTCCATGTTTTCCGCCCTGGGAAATCTGTGGGGGCGGGGGGGAAGTTGGGGGGGGTGGAAAGTGCCTCGCTCTGCTTTTTGGGGACCCCCTCTGTGCCCCCCCTCACGGCACAGGGCACCCGCGGGGGCTCCAGGGGTGGTGAGGGTTTGGGGGGGGCTCATCACGGGGGAGGTAGGGTGAGCCCCCACGTCCCCTCCGAGGCCTTGTGTGTCCCCCCCCCCCCCCCCAAACCAAGTCCCTGTTGTGGCTGAGGGCCCCCCCACACCTGGGCTGTGGGTGGGACCCCTGTACCTCTGTCTATGGGTCACCCCATGTGTGGGGACTTCCATACTGGGCTGGGGGTCTCCCCAAACCACGCTGTCCCTGTGGGTCCCCCCAATCTCTGCCGTCCCCATGGGTCCCCCTCACCTGACTGTCCCCATATGCCCCCCCATCTCTGCCGTCCCCCGTGTCCCCCACACCCAGGTCTCCCCGTGGGTCCCCCCAATCTCTGCCGTCCCCATGGGTCCCCCCCTCACACGACTCTCCCCATGGATCCCCCATATCCACACTGGCCCCATGGGCCCCCCAAACCCAGGTCTCTCCGTGGGTCCCCCATACCCAGGTGTCCCCGTGGGTCCCCCAAACCCAGGTGTCCCCATGTGCCCCCCATATCTGCGCTGTCCCCATGGGTCCCCCCACATGACTGTCCCCCTGAGTCCCCCATACCCGCACTGTCCCCGCGTGTCCCCCGCCCCCAGGTGTCCCCGTGAGTTCCCCCAATCTCTGCTGTCCCCATAGGTCCCCCCACCCGACTCCCCATGGGTCCCCCACACCTGGGTTCTCCCTGTGGATCCCCCATACCCACACTGTCCCCCTGTGTCCCCACCCCCAGGTGTCCCTGTGGGTCCCCCTCAATCTCTGCTGTCCCCATGGGTCCCCCATACCCAGGTTTCCCCATCTGTCCCCCACACCTGGGTCTCCCCATGGGTCCCCCCCCAATCTCTGCTGTCCCCATGGGTCCCCCCACCCGACTGTCCCCATGTGCCCCCCGTATCTGTGCTGTCCCCATGGGTCCCCCCACCCGACTGTCCCCATGTGCCCCCCATACCCACGCTGTCCCCCTCGTGTGTCCCCCACACCCGACTATCCCCCTGTGCCCCCCCATATCTGTGCTGTCCCCGTGCCCCCCCATACCCACGCTGTCCCCCCCACACCCAGGTGTCCCCGTGTGCCCCCCCCCCCCAGTCTCTGCCGTCCCCGTGTGTCCTCCCCCCCCCCGACTCTCCCCATGTGCCCCCGAGTCTCTGCCATCCCCCCGTGTGCCCCCCCAATCTCTGCCGTCCCCATGGGTCCCCCTACACGACTGTCCCCCTGTGCCCCCCATACCCACGCTGTCCCCCCGTGTGTCCCCCACACCCCGGTGTGCCCCCCCCAATCCCTGCCGCCCCCGTGGGTCCCCCCATCCCCACGCCGTCCCTGCGTGTGTGTGTGTCCCCCTTCCCCCGCCGTCTTTCCCCCCTCCCTGCCCTCCCCTCCTCCCCCGCCGGCGCTGCCCCCTCGCCGGAGGCGGCGGGGGCCGGGCGAGCCCGGGGATTGGGAGCGGGCGTAGGCCTCTCCCTCGGCCCGGCCCCCAGCGCCGCCGGGCGGGTCGGGGCCGGGGCCGGGGCCGGGGGGGGGGGCGCCGCGCCGCCGCCGCCTCCGCCGCCGGAGCCGGGCCCGGGGATCGGACGCCGGGAGCGGGGCCGGGCCCCGCCGAGGCCGCCCAGGCCGCCGCCGGGCTGCGGGGATGGTGGCGGCCGGAGCGGGGCGGCGGCTCCCCGCGCCCTGACCGCCGAGGGGCCGCGGGCGAGGCACCATGAGCGTGAGGCCTCCGCAGGCCCTCGACAGGTAGGTGGGGGGGGACACGGGGACACCGAGGGGCTGCGGTGCTGGGACCCCTCCCCCCTCCATCCCCCCTGCTGAAAAAGCGGCGTTTTGGGGGGAAAACTCAGTGTTTTGGGGCGGCTGGAAGTGGGGGGGGGGGGGGGGATCCCGTCCTCCTTGGTGGGCCTGGTGTGTGTGTGCGTGTGTGTGTGTGTCCCCCGCCATGCTCGGGCCTTGCTTATGGGGTGGGTGGGTGTCGTTCGTCGTCGTCCCCCCCCCCCCCCCAAAATACCCCAAACCCACCCCAAAACCAGCCCGGTGGGGAAAACGGCAACGTGAGAACTGGGGAAACAGCCGGGTTCACTCTTAAATCCCTTCCCCCCCCCGCCCCCGGCTCAGGGGAGCATTTTGCCCCAGATAGCCCCAGTTTGCCCCAAATAGCCCCAGTTTGCCCCAGATAGCCGCAGCTTTTGCCCCGTATAGTCTCAGTTTGCCCCAAATAGCCCCAATTTACCCCAAATAGCTTCAATTTTAAGCTGAATTTCTTCGGGTGGGGTGTTGTGGTTTTTTTTTTGGGGGGGGGGGGGTGGTGTTGGGGTGAAATGGGGCATCTTATCCTCGGTTCCTCACGGGGCAATTAAGCTAATTAAACCCCAGCGGGACGTGTTCGCCTTCTTGGCCTGGGAAATTGGGGGGGGAGGGGAGGGCAAGCAGTTGGTGGGGGTCCCACTGGAGTGTGTGTCCCCTCCTCGTCGTTCCCAGATAGCGTGGTGGCAGGTCGGCAGCGTCTTCCCCCCCCCCCAACACACCACCTCGGGAAGATGGAGATCCGAGATGGAAACGGGCACCTGGCTCCATGCAGACTGGCATGACGAGTCGGTGGAAAAAGCCCCCCCCCCCCAAAAAAAAACCCCACAAACAAACCCAAAACCATTTGATTTTTGGGGTGACCTGAGGGGATTGTGATTTCCCAGCCTGGGCGTGAGGAACTTCCCGGTGTCCCCGGCACAGCCAGGACCCCTGGTCCACGCCACGGCGTCTGTTCCATGTGGATCTCGCCCTTTTGTGCCCAAAACAAGGTTTTATTTTCGCATCCCAGGAAGAAAGAAGCGGGTCTGGGGCTGTCGAGGCGGGGGGCGGCTGCGGTGCCATGTGGGCTGGGGACATCTGTGGCCGACGACGTCCCCTTTGGGGACATCCCCTGAAGATGCTCGTCGTGGGTTCCTGGCGTGTTGGCACACTGTGCCGAAAAAGGTGGTTTGGTGCGTCCATTGGCAGGACTGGCGGCGTATTCCCACCTCCTTCGCCATTTGCGCGGATTTCTCCTGATTTTCGGAGCAGGAGAAATCTTTCTTCTGATTTTTGGGCAGGGGGGGAGAAAGCGCACGTGCGAAGCAGGGGGCTGGGCTGGAGCACAAAATCACTGCGCTCTTTCCCTCGCTGTAACTCTTCAATTAGATGGAGAAACCCTCCAGGAGGCCAGCGACCTGTTCGCAGCCGGCCCCACTGGCCCAGGAATTAAGGAGCCGCTGGATTTTCCAAGCAGGGAAGGAAGGGGCAGGATCGGATCCCTGAGCCTGACTTCCCCACCTCGGGGAGCTGCGGGGCGTCATTCCGGGGCTTAAGGCTTCTCTCCGCTCTTTAAATAGCTGCCGTCTCCTCCGCTCTTTAAGGTCAGGCACCTCAAGTGCCCCGGCCGAGGCGGCAGCCGCTTGTCGCCGGGGGTGGCGCGGCTCCTCAGCCACAAAAACCACCGGAAAATGGGTGAACGTGAAGATTTTCCCCCTCAAGAAAAACGCACCCCAGCAGTCCCTGCCCTCCTGCCGCCACCAAGCGAACGATGGTGGTCCCCGATGCCCGGGAGAGGCACACCAGTGCAAACCAGTAGAGATCTTCCTCCTGCGGTGGGGAGGAGGCGCGGAGGGAGCCGTGCATCGTGGATTTAAGTCGCCGCTCTCTAACCTCGTGTATCGCCAGGGTTTCCATCGCAGAAGGAGCCCACGGGGAGGCCAGGCCGGTGGAGAACATTCCGAGGGTGGCCCTGGTGGAAAACGGCACGATATTCCCCGCTCTGGGCTGCGCGGATTTTATTTCGGAGGAAAATCAGTTGGGGTGGGGGAAAAACCCGTCCCTTGGGGGTAGGTTATTCCCTATCTCGCTCGCTGCTAAGAGATCTCGCACCCCGAAAGCGCCGCCATCGGTGCCGGCCAAACCAGATCCGCCGGTCTGTGTTTTCCAGGAGACGAGTGGCACTGTTAATGATGTTAATGATTACACCGCTGGGCGCGGGGAGAGCTCGGGAGCGGATTCCCAGCCGCTCGCCCTGTCCTGCTCCGCACTCCGACGGCGTTCCCGGAAAAACTGGGCCCCTGGTGCTGCGGCTGAGCCGCATCTTCTTTCCGTCTCAGTTGGGATCCCGGCTCCGCTTTTCCCCACTGGGCTCCCTCCATCAATGCGAACATCGTCTAATTAAGACGTTAATAATTCGCTCACCCCTTCCTCGCCTCCCGCCTTGGCTCCCGCGACTCTTCCCCAGTTCTTGCTGGGCGCAAGCGCTCCGTTTTCCGTCTGTTTTTGGAGTCTAATCCTGCTGGGGAGATCCCACAGCTCCAGGAGCGGAGCTGGGGTTGTTGGGGGTCTCCCTTTACCCTTGTAGGTGCTGCCGGGGCCGTTTTGGGAGAGACAGGGTGCAGGAGAGCACCGCGACTGCGAAACCCAAGTGATTTTTTTTTTGCGTAACCGCCCGAAAATCGCAGCTGTCCCCGCGCTCAGCCGCCGTTCCTCCCCCCGTGGGGAATTGGCATTGCAAAAATCCGCAGCACACGGACAATTAGAAACGGAGGGGAACGGAGGCGGCCGCGCCATGAAACAGCCAGGGCTGCCAGTGCTCCTCGTGTTAATTTTTTGCCTTTCCCTCCATTTAATTAAAAGCCTTAATTTAAACAAAGCTTTCGCAGAATCCTCCGGGCTGCTGCGAGAAAGTTGCCGGGGCAATCCGGGGATTTAAATTCAGTTTGCCGCGGCGCGTACGCGGGACTTTTGGCATCCGCTTCGCAAAACACAATTTGCCACCAGCCGCCTCCTGAGGGCTGCGGCTTTGCTTTGCTTTTCTCCCTTTGGAAAATACAAAAAAAAAAAAAAAAAAAAAAAATAAGCAGAGAGAGAGAGAGACAGAGAGAGAGAAGGGAAAAGCTTTGCTGCGTAAACCCCGGATGGATCCAGGATGACACCAGCCCCGTGGATTTGCGGGCGGCAGCTGCAGGGTGGCTTTGGCGGTGGCACAGAGCCTGCGTGCCACGGGGACGTGCCGGCTCCCGGCATCGCCGAAGCCCTGGGTTTGGCAGCGTCCCGGTGAAGGAGGAGCTGGGTGGCAGCCCGCCAGTCCCCCCCCTCCCGCCCCCGGCATGGCGGGGACGCAGGCAGCGGGGCTTTTGGGCCAACACTGGCCAAAAGTCGCCGTGGGGTTGCCCTCATCCCGAGCGTGGGGCGGGCTCCGATGTGCTCTGCCGGCTGGGGGTTGGAAGCGCTGTTGAAAACGCTCTTTGGGGAGAAAAAATGAGGAAAAAAACACCCCAGATCTCTTCTGGGACGGGGGGGGTGTCGTCGCGAGGGTGTCTGCAGGCGGCCAGAAATGTTGAGAAATTATTTTATTCCTTCCCCCCCTCCTCCTTCCTTTGCTAGCAGCATCCTAGCAAGGTTTAAATCTGCCTCGCCGTGCGGACGGAGAGGCAGACGCGTCATTACCAGCTTCCCCCATGCGTCACCGTGGGTCGGCGGGCGAGCGAGAGCCTCCGACCCCTCCGGAGAAGCAGCCGGCATTCCCGGGGGGATGCGGAGGGACGTCCTCGGGAGATGCGCATCCTTGGCACAGCTGGTTTTCCGCTGGGAGGCTGGAGCGGCTCCAGCGAGAGCAGCGTCGGGGCTGGACGCAGCTGGGCCAACGCGTTTTCCCTCAGCGGGGAGGGGAGGAAGCTGAATTATTTTGATTTTCTTTTTTTATTTTTTTTTTAATTTTTTTTTTTTTTTAAGCTGAAATTCCTTCCTTCCTTCCTGTCCCCAGAATACGTGCGGCCGGCGGCGGCCCAGCAGAGCGGCGGGGTTTGGAGCGGGAGATGGTGGGTGATCCCGGCGCTCCCGGCGACGCCGAGTGTATCCTCGGGCTGTGGTGGAAGCAATGAGTCTTCGCGAGTTGTGGGGTGGTTTGGGGTTTTTTTCTTCCTCTTTTTTTCCATATATATGTCTTTTTTTGGGGGGTTTTTTTGCAACTTTTCCTCCTGCTGGCCCCACCTGCCTCCTGCCTCTGCTCAAAAGGCAGCGGCTTTCTGGGGATGCCGGTGCGGGCTCCGACTGTTTGTAAAACTTTTCCCCGGAGCTGGGATCGCGGGGACCAGCCATTTGGAAACCTGGGAAGGGGAAAAAAACCCAACCTCCCGGCCTTGGAGTTTTGCAAAGCTGCGGCTGGAGGCTGACCCGCTTTGAGGATTTGAGCCTGTTCCTCTCTTAATCTTTTAATTGCGGCGTTTGCTCCACGTGGGCTGCCGAGACGGCGGCGCCTGTGCTGTGCTTTGCCCTTTTCCTTCTTGGTTTTCCTTCTTTTTTCCTCTTGGCCGTGCCCGGCTGGGCTGCCCGACGTGCCCCACTGCCCCCGTTGCGTGTTCATGGCAAGCGAATAGCTGCGATTTAACTGAAAGTACCCAAAATCAGGCGAAATAACCTCAGAGCAGAAAGTGAGGGTAACGCATCAGATGCGGCTGCAGGTGCCGGTTCGGAGAGCGGCGCCGGGGCTGGGACTGGGTGAGTCGAGAGCGGTTGCAGGATTTCGACATGGTACAAGCTCTGGAATTAAGAATTTTTGGGAAAACGAGAGGGCTGGTCTTTCAGGGCACCGAAAGGAGCTTCCCCCACTGGAAGCAGGTGCCGGGGTCAGGTCTCCGTGGAGCTGGCGGCGTTTGGTTTAAAATGGGATCTTTTGGCTCTCCGTAAGTCAATTAGGAAGGAGCTTACGCAAAGCCGAATTAAACTACTCTTTTAGATGGCAATAAGCCAGCGCTGGCCCGGCTCCTTCCAGTGGGATGGAAATGGGCTCTGGGCACAGGGTTGGCATCTCCTGGTGTGGGACTGGTGTGGGACTGGAGGGCTCCTGGCCGGGCTGGGGGCTGGGGGCTCGGCCACGCGTGGTCCTGGCACCCGTGGGGCACCAGGGGGCTTTCTTCCCCTAACGAAGAGGCTTAACGACCGTCCTGCTGGGCAGCAGCGCCTTAAATCCCGGCATCCGGGGCGATGCGGAGAGAGGAGCCGATCCTTCCGTGGCCCGGATAAGCGGCAGGTCTGACCTGCCCCCAGCACCCTGCCGGTTAATCCCGCTGGGGTTAATCCTGTGCCTACCCCTTCCACCCACAAAGGTGCTGGTCCCCATCCTGGATTGCCTCTGAAACGGTGCTGGGGGGGACCCAGTCCCACCACTGTCCCCAGCTCCTGGGGATGCTTCAGCCGTGTCCGACAGTGCCTGGGCTCCTTCGTGCCGAGGTGCTGGTTTATCTCCCACTTGGGCAAGCCAGGGTTGTAATGAGGCAAATCAGAGGCTGTGGCGTAATGGTTATAGAATCATAGAATCACAGAATGTGTTGGGTTGGAGAGACCCTTAAAGGCCATCCAGTGCCACCCCCCTGCAGTGAGCAGGGACATCTTCAACTAGATCAGGTCGCTCAGAGCCTCCTCCAGCCTGGCCTGGAATGGCTCCAGGGATGGGGCCTCCACCCCCTCTCTGGGCAACCTGGGCCAGTGTCTCACCACCCTCAGCGGAAAGAACTTCTTCCTAATGGCTGATCTAAACCCGCCCTGCTCTAGTTTAAACCATTGCCCCTCGTCCTGTCGCTCCATGCCCTTGCAAACAGCCCCTCCCCAGCTTTCCTGTAGGCCCCCTTCAGGGACTGGAAGGGGCTCCAAGGTCTCTCCGGAGCCTTCTCTTCTCCAGGCTGAACCCCCCCAGCTCTCTCAGCCTGTCCCCACAGCAGAGGGGCTCCAGCCCTCGAATCATCTTCGTGGCCTTCTCTGGCCCCGCTCCAACAGCTCCGTGTCCTTCTTGTGCTGAGGGCTCCAGAGCTGGACGCAGTGCTCCAGGTGGGGTCTCACCAGAGCAGAGCAGAGCAGAGGGGCAGAATCCCCTCTCTGGATCTGCTGCCCACGCTTCTCTTGATGCAGCCCAGGATGCCATTGGCCTTCTGGGCTGCCGCGTTGGCTCACGTCCATCCAGCTTTTCATCCACCAGCACCCCCAAGTCCTTTTCCGCAGGGCTGCTCTCTATCACCTCAGCCCCCGGCCTGTATTGATAACGAGGGTTGTCCCCACCCAAGTGTAGGACCTTGCACCTGGCCTTGTTGAACTTCATAAGGTTTGCTCGGGCCCACCTCTCCAGCTCGTCCAGGTCCCTCTGGATGACATCCCGTCCCTCTGGCACATCGACCGCACCACTCAGTGTCGTCGGCAAACTTGCTGAGGGTGCCCTTGATCCCACTGTCTATGTCATTGAGGAAGTCATTGAACAGCACCGGTCCCAGTACGGATCCCTGAGGGACACCGCTTGTCACCCCTCTCCATCTGGACATCGAGCCATTGACCACCGCCCTCCGGATGCGACCATCCAGCCAGTTCCTTATCCACCAAACTGTCCACCCATCAAATCCGCCATCTCTCCAACTTAGAGAGAAGGATGTTGGGGGGGGACCATGTCAAAGGCCTTGCAGAAGTCCAGGCAGATGATGTCCGTAGCTCTCCCCTTGCCCACTGATGCAGTCACTCCCTTGTAGAAAGCCACCAGGTTGGTCAGGCAGGACTTGCCCCTGGTGAAGCCCTGCTGGCTGTCTCGAATCACCTCCGTGTCTTCCCTGTGCCTTAGCATAGCTTGGTTGTGCAGGTCAGGTCTGGATTAAATCGTCCAGGCCACCTTAATTGAGGTGTTTCCTAATATTCGGAGCGGGGAAGGAGCTGGGAAGCTGTTGCGCCTCCGGAGCCGGGGCTGTGGGGTTTACGCTGCTGCGGGCTCCGACTTTGGGGTGTTTCGGGGGGGAGACCGTCTTGCTCAGCCCCGTCATGGAGGTCTGAGAGTCTTCCCAGCTTCGTGGTCCTGCAGTGAGACCGGGCTGTCTTTGCTATGGGCGTTATTTTAGGCAAGTGGGGGCTTGCTGGGGGGGGGTGGGTGGTGCTTGCCCACGGGCTTGCCCCAGCCTGCCTCCAAGCAGCCTCCCCTGCCCGAGGGACGATGCCTCCCCTTCCCCATCATCCCGAGGAGGGTGAGAAACTGGAAAGAGGATTTTCCCCACTGGAAGTGAATCCTGCCCCAAACCCTGGTGGGCGCTGCAAGGCCGTGCTGGGGACAGGGAGATGTTTTTGGGTCCCGCCACCCTCCCCAAGGGGTGTAAGCACGCCGTCGCTGCGCTCTCTCTCCCACCTCTGCCTCTGGATCTGTTTGTCTCCTCTTTCCCCCTCCCTTTCCCTGCATCCCTGTCCTCCGGGTGTCCCTTGGGCCACCTCTCACCCCTGTCTCTGTCCTCCCCGGCAGCCGAGCGGGCAGCAAGAGGCAGCCTCACCTGCCCAGGTAAGCGGGGTCGGGGACAGGGCCGCTCCTGCTCTCATCCCACACCCTCGCTTCAGGTGGCAGAGACCTTCCCGCTGGGAGCACCTTCATTTTCTCACTCTTCCCGTTGCTTTCCGACCCTGCTCCGTTCCTGCCCCGATGGGTGATTTGGTCGGGAGGAGGAGAGACAGGACAACGGAGCTGGGCTTTCGTCCCTGGGATTTCATCCCTGGCATGGCCTGGGATCCTGGAGGGGCTAAGGGAAGGGGGGGCAGTGCTCCAGGGCCCTTGTTTTGTGGCTGGAGCTGAGTTTGGAGGCAGAGCCAGGCTTCCCAAGGGAGGGGTGAAGGCTGGGGGCTGCTCTGGGATACTGTTCCCTTCGGCTGCAGCTTGTGGGTCTCCTGCCCGCACACCGAGCCTGCCGGCACCGTCTTGTTCCAGCAGTGTCGGCAGGGATGGCAGCCCAGCCTTGGCTTCTCCACGCCCCCGTTGGCTGGAGAATTAACGCTGGGGCTCAAAAGAGCTGTGCGGACGAGTCCTCCCCTGGCTTCCTATCGCCGTCCTTCCAGCGCGGCAGCGAGGGGATGTGCTGCTGCCCCTTCGATGCGCAGAAAGCCCTGGCCCATGTGCCCATCCAGCATCCACAGCCTTGCTGCAGGACCGGCGAGGGCAGGACCGTTACATATCTGTCTGTCTGTCTGTCTCTCACCCATCCTTGGCTGCTTCGTGTCCCTCCTTCCATCAGCCCCATCGCAGCCTGGGATGCTGAGCTCCACCAAGCTCCGTCTGCGCTGCATGATGCATCTCTGCCCTCGCCCGCCGCCTTCCCTGCTCTCCCCGAGCCCCGGGCAGCCCCCATCGCTCCTCCCTGATGGCCAATGCAAGACCTTGGGGTGCTGGCCCTGAGCGAGGGCTCTTTGGGGGCTCTCCCTGGAGCTCTGTGGTGGTGTCGGGAGAGGAGCTTTTTCCCACGGCGGTTTGGGGACAGACAACTGGAGGGATGGGCAGCACCCACCTGTGCGGGCTGCCATCACCATCCAGCTCTGTGTGTTTGTTTTTCCCAAGCCTGAGGAGCCATGGCTGGAGACTGGCTTCATCCCTGATCCCAGCCATGGCCAGAGGGTGGCTTCGTCCCTGGTCCTAGCTGTGGCCAGAGGAATGGCTTCATCTCCAGTCCCAGCTGTGGATGGAGGATGGATTTGTCCCCAGTCCCACCATGGCCGGAGGATGGCTCCATCCCCGTCCCAGCCATGGCCGGAGGGTGGCTTTGTGCCTAGTCCCAGCCATGGCCAGCAGATGGTTTTATCCCCGGTCCCCACCATGGCTGGAGGATGGCTCCATCCTTGGTCCCACCATGGCTGGAGGATGGCTCCGTCCCCAGTCCCACCATGGCTGGAGGATGGCTTCATCGCCAGTCCCACCGTGGCCAGAGGATGGCTCCATCCCTGGTCCCACCATGGCTGGAGGATGGCTGGGTCCCTGGTCCCACCGTGGCCGGAGGATGGCTCCATCCCCAGTCCCACCATGGCCAGAGGATGGCTTCGTCCCCAGTCCCACCGTGGCTGGAGGATGGCTCCATCCCTGATCCCACCATGGCTGGAGGATGGCTCTGTCCGCAGTCCCAGCCATGGCTGGAGGATGGCTCCATCCCTGGTCCCACCATGGCCGGAGGGTGGCTTCGTCCCTGCTCCCAGCCATGGCCGGAGGGTGGCTTCATCCCTGCTCCCAGCCATGGCCAGAGGATGGCTCCATCCCTGGTCCCACCATGGCCGGAGGGTGGCTTCGTCCCTGCTCCCAGCCATGGCCGGAGGATGGCTCCATCCCTGGTCCCACCATGGCCGGAGGGTGGCTTCGTCCCTGCTCCCAGCCATGGCTGGAGGATGTCTCCGTCCAGCCGTGCCCCTCCCTGACCTCTCCTCCTCCTCCTCACAGGTTAAGCAGCCTGTCTTCCCTGGGTGATTCCCCTTCAGAGCGGAGGTCTCCCGGGCACCACCGCCAGCCCTCCGACTCCTCCGAAACCACAGGTAGGTTTCCCTGCCCCGTCCTCCGCTTCTGTCGCGCTCCAGGGCTGCTTTTAGTGCCCTGCCCATGCACGGAGCTTGGTGGCACGTTGCCACCTGCCTCCGTCCTTGCAGTGCCCTTGGGGACGGGGCTCCTGTGCCTCTTCGCAGCACCCAAAGGGAGGGCAGGAGTCATCCTCAGCAGCCCAGCGGGGCCAGGGATGATGCTCCGGCTGCCGGGAGCTCTTCCCACCTTCCCCGTGCTCGCCGGGGCACCCTGTTTTCAGGAGAAGGGGTCCAAGCAGGACCATCACGCCAGGGGTTCACAGGGTGCGGATAAATTAGCTGTGCCCTTGGGGTCTGGCAGCAGCGTGGCTGGCTCCGGAGGTTCTGCGCTGGGCTCTGGCTCGGGAATGCTGGCTGGAGATGCAGTCCCTGAAACCGAAAGCGGGGGCGGGGGGGGGGGGGGGGGGGGGTGTCCCCACAAGCCAAGCCGGCGCCCCAGGCTTGGAATCTCACTGCTTTTCCCTCCTCTCCCTCCCCAGGTCTGGTCCAGCGCTGCGTCATCATCCAGAAGGACCAGCATGGCTTCGGCTTCACCGTCAGCGGGGACCGCGTCGTCCTGGTGCAGTCGGTGCGGCCAGGTGAGAGGGGCCGGCGCTGGCAGGGACGGGGGGGTGAGGCAGGAGGTGCCTCGGGGCTCCCCCTCACCCAACTCAAAGTCACATCCCTCGGGAGAAAATGTGGGAGAAAAGGAGTTTTCCTTCCGAAGCGTTGCCCGTTTGGGGTCTCGCTATGGCCAGGATGGGCAGGACACGATTGCTGGGGGAAGGAAGGTGGTTTCGGTGGGGGGGGTGTTTTGGGGAAGCTCCCCAAAACTGCCGTGCTCTGCCCGCTCCTCGTACAACCCGGGGAGCTGCTGATGGCGGGCGGGCGGGTGGGGAATTCCCTTTTGTAGGCCCTGGGTAAACAGGGATCCAGCAGCCGGCTGCTCTTGGCGCTGTGCTGTAGGAGACGCCGCCGGTTTTGCTGGATAATGACTTTGCGGGGTGGCAGGGCTGGGAGCGGCAATTTAAATAGACAATGAGCTGCTTATTTTACAGCGGATGTTCCCACCTCCTCCCCCTTCCCCCCCCCACCCCGGCCCTGCCTCCCCGGCCTCTAGCCCCAAAGCCAGGAAAAATGAGAATCTCGGAAAGGGAAAACGCTGGGAGTAGTTTGAAGGGCAGGTTAGCGCTGGAGTGCTTCTCTCCTGCAACCGGAGCTGCCTGGGGAGCCCCCCCCCGGCATCGTCCCCCTCACCCCCAGGGCTGGCTGGGGGGCCAGGCCTGAGGTCCCCGGCTGCAGGACAGCCCGGAGTCCTGTTCCCCCTCTCCCCGCTCACTTCGTTTGCCAATAACATGAACGTTAAAAGCTGAAAGAATCCAAACAATCCCATGTACTTTCCACTCTCGGAGCTCACTGCCGTGTCTCAGGCCCTTGGCTTGGAGTGGAACCTAATGGAAACATTTTCCTCTTGGTTTTGGCTTTAGGAAAAGCAAATTATTTCATGTATTCCGACCTCAGGAGCTTTGTTAAAGAGCAGGCAGGGGGAGAGGAGGAAGAGCAGCGCTGCTCTTCCTGGGCCCCGCTCCTGCCTTTAGATCCAGGCACACCGTGGCTCTCCGCATCTGTCGGAACCAACCCCGATGGTGGAAGAACAGGTTGGGGCCCCCTCGTCCATCCCCAGGTGGATGGAAAAGGCTGGAATCCGGCTGGGAGAGCCGTGGAGGGCTTGTTTGGAAGAGCCGTGAGCTGAATGTGCGCTGGGTGTTGCAGTGAAGCACCCAAGGCTTGGTCACCAGCCTCGTCCCATGGGGAATACGTACGCAGTGGTCCCCGTGTCCCCTACCCTGGCAGGATGAATGGCACAGGATGATCTGGACTTCTGCAAGGCCTTTGACATGGTCCCCCCCCAACATCCTTCTCTCTAAGTTGGAGAGATGCGGATTTGATGGGTGGACAGTTTGGTGGATAAGGAACTGGCTGGATGGTCGCATCCGGAGGGCGGTGGTCAATGGCTCGATGTCCAGATGGAGAGGGGTGACAAGCGGTGTCCCTCAGGGATCCGTACTGGGACCGGTGCTGTTCAATGACTTCCTCAATGACATAGACAGTGGGATCAAGGGCACCCTCAGCAAGTTTGCCGACGACACTGAGTGGTGCGGTCGATGTGCCAGAGGGACGGGATGTCATCCAGAGGGACCTGGACGAGCTGGAGAGGTGGGCCCGAGCAAACCTTATGAAGTTCAACAAGGCCAAGTGCAAGGTCCTACACTTGGGTGGGGACAACCCTCGTTATCAATACAGGCCGGGGGCTGAGGTGATAGAGAGCAGCCCTGCGGAAAAGGACTTGGGGGTGCTGGTGGATGAAAAGCTGGATGGACGTGAGCCAACGATGTGCTCTCGGCAGCCCAGAAGGCCAATGGCATCCTGGGCTGCATCAAGAGAAGCGTGGGCAGCAGATCCAGAGAGGGGATTCTGCCCCTCTGCTCTGCTCTGCTCTGGTGAGACCCCACCTGGAGCACTGCGTCCAGCTCTGGAGCCCTCAGCACAAGAAGGACACGGAGCTGTTGGAGCGGGGCCAGAGAAGGCCACGAAGATGATTCGAGGGCTGGAGCCCCTCTGCTGTGGGGACAGGCTGAGAGAGCTGGGAGGGTTCAGCCTGGAGAAGAGAAGGCTCCGGGGAGACCTTGGAGCCCCTTCCAGGCCCTAAAGGGGGCCTACAGGAAAGCTGGGGAGGGGCTGTTTGCAAGGGCATGGAGCGACAGGACGAGGGGCAATGGTTTAAACTAGAGCAGGGCGGGTTTAGATCAGCCATTAGGAAGAAGTTCTTTCCGCTGAGGGTGGTGAGACACTGGCCCAGGTTGCCCAGAGAGGGGGTGGAGGCCCCATCCCTGGAGCCATTCCAGGCCAGGCTGGATGAGGCTCTGAGCGACCTGATCTAGTTGAAGATGTCCCTGCTCACTGCAGGGGGGTGGCACTGGATGGCCTTTAAGGGTCTCTCCAACCCAACACATTCTGTGATTCTATAATTCCATGATCTGGGACCAGCGGGAGGGGAGCCCCCGGCTCTGTCGGCTGCCCCTCCAGCCCTCCTGACGCCTTTCTCTCCTCCCTCTGTCACAGGGGGGGCTGCCATGAGAGCCGGGGTGCAGGAGGGGGACCGCATAGTCAAGGTGAGCATCCCCCTCCATCATCCTTTTCCACGTGGGGCTGCACGCCCCGCTTCCCCCCTGCCCCCCCCGACGGCCTGGCTGACCGCCTGTCTCCTCTCCCAGGTGAACGGCACGATGGTGACCAACAGCTCCCACCTGGAAGTGGTGAAGTTAATCAAGTGTGAGTATGGGCCAGGGAGCTGCGGCGGCTCCTTCTCACCCCGGATGACCGACAGCCCCGCTCCCCATGGTCCGGCTGCTCTTCCCGGCCACCCCGCTCCATTGTACCTGGGCTGCTGTGGGCTATTGGGCACTGGGGACATTGGTGGCAGCCAGCCCCCCACCTCTTGCGCACATGGTCTGCCCCGTAGCAGGGTCCTAAAAAGACAAATCTGTGTTTACAAGCCTCGCAGCGCACAGAGGGGCGCCTCATTCCTCCCCAGCCTGGGAGGCCACAGGATCCCACCCAAGGGCAGGTTGATTCTTGGGAAAAAATGGGAAAATCCGTCTCGATCCTTTCAGTGAGTCTTTCCAGGCTGGGCCAGGGTAGCACTCGCCATGGCAGAGGTGGCCTCGCTGCTTACAGGGACTTGCCCACCCCGATGCCCTGATGCCCGTCGGATGTTTTAGGCTGAGAGTGTGACTAATACAAGTCTTTCTCGCCCTCCTTTTCCCTCTCCCGAATTTTTCCAGCCGGCGCCTACGTCGCTCTCACCCTCCTGGGCTCTCCCCCTCCTTCGGTGGGGCTCTCCGGTTCTCAGCAGGACGTGAGCACGGCAGGGGCTCCCCGCGTCACCCCCGCCTGCCCCCCACCGCCTCCGCCGCCGCCACTCCCTCCGCCGCAGCGCATCACCGACCCCAAGCCCCTGCAGGTAGCAGACCCTGCGGTGCTCCCCCACCCCTACCCCCACCCTGTCACCCTGCTGCATCCCCCCCCACCGCCCGGCGGGGTGGGCAGGAGGAAGGTGAAGCTCAGAGCCCTCTTTGCATCCCTCCCAAATTGCAGGACCCCGAAGTCCAGAAGCACGCGACGCAGATTCTCCGGAACATGCTGCGGCAGGAGGAGGCAGAGTTACAGGTACGGTGGCGGCACGGCTCTGTGAGCTGCGGCTTCAGCCCATCGTCCCGCCGACCTGCTCGGCCCCGTTTCCTCGTGGGCGGCGGGATGGGGCTTACTGGGTTGGGACTGGTGTGAGCATCCCCTCTCTTCTCTCCGCTCAGCGCTTCTACGAGGCGTACAGCCGAAACCCTGCCACCACGGTGGAGGAGCAGATCGAGGGAGCGCGCCGGCGGGTCAGCCAGCTGCAGCTCAAAATCCTCCAGGAGACTGGTGGTTCCATGGTATGTGAAATTAGGGGGGTTTCCACTGCTTGGGGGGGGTCCTGCCACCCTCTCAGCTCCCTCCGAGCCTAGCTGGAGCTTGGGGAGACCCGAGGTGGGGGCACAGCGCTGGAGACATCCCTGGTTTCCAAAACCTGCTGCGGTGGGAGCTGCTGTGGCTGGCTCATCCCTGTGCCCGGGTGTCCCCACGGGCCGGGGAACATCCCGCTGCTCCGACACACCTCCTCTCCTTGCAGGATTCGGGGCGGCTGTGCAGCGACTCCAGCTCGGCCGGTTTCAGGGTGATGGAAGGTGAGTTGTGCTGGCGGCTGGGACTGTCCGTGCGTCCCCGTCTCCTGAACGCGCGGGTCAGTCCCTCCTCTGCTCCCAGGACGCCTCTCCCTGGACTCGCAGGACGGTGACAGTGGGTTGGAGTCTGGGACGGAGCGGTTCCCCTCCGTGAGCGAGGTGAGAGCGGGGTTACTGCGGCCATGGGGAGCCCACCCCAGCTTCTGCTGGCTCCCGGGAGCGGGGAGAAAAGCCCAGATGGATGGGTTTGTGCTTCCTGAGGAAGCAAGGACCTGCCGTTGCAATCGCGATTATTTGTTTGCCATTGGAAGAAGCTGAATTTCTTGTAAGGCGGTCTTGGCTCTGAATTTCTTGGACTTGCAATGCTTAGCCTGGCATGACTGCCCCCAAAATGGAGGGTACCGTGCAGTTCCTGGCTTCTGGTCCTAATTTTAAAGTGTTTCTGATGGCCCCAGAGGGGTTTTGTGGTTTCCAAGTTCCCTGGGCCCATCTCCCTTTATGGTCTCTGACCTGGGAGCTGCTCTCGAGACGGCCCCGAGTGCCTCTGCCGGGTGGGGGAGCGGCGGTGGCAGCCCCCAGCGTGGATCCTGGCCGTCCCCGTGCCCTGCATCCCCTGATGCCCATGCTGCCGACCCAAACAGATGTCCCTGAACCGCAACTCCGTCCTCTCCGACCACGGCCTGGACAGCCCGCGAACCTCCCCGGTCATCACCGCTCGCCTCTTCCAGCACCATCGCCGGCAGGGCTCCGACACCCCCTTCGCCCCCTCGGCCGAGCAGGTGGGCTGGGGCCCGGTGGGGGGGTCCGGCTGCACGGCCAGGGGTGTCTGATGGCTGCTCGACCCCATCAGACGTGGTCCAAGGCTCCTTCAGGAGCTGGCAGGGTGGGATGCTGCAGGGAGGGTGAAGGTGTCCCCCCCAAAGTCTGGCGCCTGGCTCCTAACTCTGTCCCCCTGTCCCTGGCAGGGGTCTGACCGGACAGGACGACCCCTCATCATCGGGCCAGAGGAGGATTGTGACCCAGGATATTTCAATAACGAGGTAACGACGTTCTGGGGTTTTGTCCTCTCTCCTCAGGGGACAGGGTTGTCCCCCTCCAGCATGGGTCCCTTTGTGGCCCCGCATTTAGAAATCCTCCCAGGGGACATCCAGGGCCGGGCTGATCCGGGAGAGGCGAGTGCCAGGCTGGGGAGAGGAAAGGGATGCGGGAGCTCAAGATTTACCGCGGTGCTGAGCTGTGGGATGGGCCTGATCCAGAGGAGTTCATTCCTTTCCTTCCTAACTGGCTCCTTCTCCTCTGCTCCCTTCTCTGCACAGTGCGACTCCCTCTTCCAGGACCTGGGCAAACTGAAATCCCGGCCGGCGCATCTGGGGGTCTTCTTGCGCTACATCCTCTCCCAGGCAGATCCCAGCCCCCTGGTAAGGGACCCGCCGGTGTCACCAACCAAGCGGGGCAGGAGGGGGGATGTGGCATATTTGGCAGCGTCCCCTCCTCCGGCTGAGGGCAGGGTGGTGCTGGTTTGCCGAGCCCGTGGGCAGAGTTCTTCTGGAGGCTGCCTGAGGCATAGGCAGCTGCCTGCACCGGCTGCCTGCTGCCAGCCAGGCGTTCCCACAGCTTGTGTGCACTCGTGAGAGGGAAACAGCGCAGGGTTACACTTCCTCCCCTTCCTGGGGTGCTGCCCTCCCCGGACCCCGGCAATGGTTTCCTGTTCCGTGGTCCTACGGGCTCCGCTTTACTGAGCCTTTCACCTCCCGGCTTCTAAACCTCCCTCCTCCCTCGCTGCCCACCTCCTCTCTCTCCCCTCTTTGCAGCTCTTCTACCTATGCACGGACGTTTGCCAGCAGACCACCACCAAGGATTCCCGGGTCTTGGGGAAGGACATCTGGAACATCTTCTTGGACAGGAACGCGGTAAGGGCAGGACTCAGCTGTGAGCTGGCACAGAAGATTGTTGCCCATGAGCCAGCGACGTGCCCTCGTGGCCAGGAAGGCCAATGGTGGCCTGGGGTGCGTTAAAAAGAGGACAGGGGAGGTCATCCTCCCCCTCTGCTCGGCCCTGGGGAGGTCACAGCTGCAGCACTGGGTCCAGTTCTGGGCTCCCCAGTTCCAGAAGGACGGGGAACTGCTGGAGAGAGTCCAGCGGGGGCCACGAGGATGATGAGGGACTGGAGCGTCTCTGTGCTGGGGAAAGGCCGGAGCCCTGGGGCTGTTCAGCTGGAGAAGAGCAGGCTGAGAGGGATCTCATCGATGCTCAGCAAGAGCTAAAGGGCGGGGGGCAAGAGGATGGGGCCGGGCTCCTTCCAGTGGTGCCCGGGGACAGGAGAAGGGGCAGCGGGCACAAAGTGGGACAGGGGACATTACTCTGAGGGTGGCAGAGCCCTGGCCCAGGCTGCCCAGAGAGGCTGTGGAGTCTCCTTCTCTGGGGACATTCCGAACCCGCCTGGATGCGACCCTGTGTGACCTGCTCTGGGTGACCCTGCTCCGGCAGGGGGTGGCACGAGGTGATCTCTAAAGGTCCTTTCCAACCCTGGCCAGTCTGCGATGCCGTGTGATTCTGTGAATCCTTGTCCCTGCAGGGGATCAGCCGGGAAGCCAGCCTTGGGTGTCGTGTCCCTGGCGTGGGGAGGCATTTTTAATGGTGGTTTTGCCGCTGATAACGCTTTGTTGCTGCTGGTTCCTCCGCATGGGTGCAAGCAGTTGCGCAAGGCGTGCACCCCCGTGTTGCACAACTGCAGCCGCCCCGGTGCCTGGAAGCTGGGCACAGGCAGGAGAGGAGGGTCCCAGCAGCGAAGACGGGGCTCTGGGTGCTTCCATTAGTGTTCCTGGAGCCCAGCATCCCCCGGGAGGGAGTGGGGAGCCACTGCGGGGGGAGGGTGTTGCGTGTTGGGTGCTTGGTGTGTGACATCCCCAGCTCTCAGGCTGCAGGAATTGCCGTGGGACGATGGTGCGGGAGCGCGGGGCACCCTCTCCACACTGGCTGGAGGGTGGCTCTGGCGTGGGCGCTGGGTCCCCAGCTCCTTCCAGCCCCGCTCGCTGCACGGGGAAGGTGAATCGGTGCTGAGCCCCTCTTCTCTTCTGCCTTCCCTCCCCAGCCGCTCCGAGTGAAAGTGTCTGAGCAGCTCCTGGCCGAGATCGGTGAGTGAGGGGCTCCCGCGCTGTGTGCTGGCTCTATTCTAGAGAGGATGTGCCGAGGTTTGGGACTGGGGCTCCTGAGTTCTTCCCCGGCTCGGTCCCGGTGGTCCCAGGGGTCTTGTTATGGGCAGATGTCTCAGCTTGGGTGTGCAAAATGGGAGACTGGTTGTCCCAGCCTGGAAACCAGCTGGCAAGGGGGCTGCACTGTGGCAGCAGGAGGCCAGCAGAGAGGTCTCCCCGCCTGCCCTGCTCTGCCCAAGGGCCTGGGGCTGCCAGAAGATGCCTTGTGCCCTTCCTTGCATGCTGAGCGTGCCTGGTGACGCTCATTCTCCTCTCCCATCCCCAGAGACTCGCCTGCGGAACGGGGACGATGTCCGAGCCGCCCTCTTTGAAGCTCAGGAGATGGTGATGCCCGAGATACAGGAGCAGATCCAGGATTACAGGTAAGGCAGCTGCCTCGCAGAGCTCCACGGGCTCCTGCCTGTGCTGCCGGCCGCACAGGGTTTGTCCCGGCAGCAGGTGGCCGGTGGCCATGCTCATGGCTCTGGCTCTTGTCCTCCGCAGAACAAAGCGCACCATGGGCCTGGGGAGCCTGTACGGGGAGAACGACCTCTTGGACCTGGATGGGGACCCCCAGAAAGAGCGGCAAGTGGCCGAGAAGCAGCTGGCCCAGCTGGGCGATATACTGTGAGTGCCGGGCTGACGCGGAGGCTCCCTGCCATGCACGTCGGGGAGTGTCTCTCTGCCTGGATTTGGGGCGAGGGCATGGGGAAGGGGATTGGAGACAGGCTTAGCTCTGCTCCTCTGTCCTGCTTGATCCGCAGGTTTGGTGTTGGAGGTGGGAAGGGGAGTTTGGAGCAGGGACTGGGTGCGGTGAGGGGCAGGGTGGGATGGAGGACTCGGTGCTGGGGGCTGAATAGAGGAGCCTGTTCCAAACAAGCTCTTTTATCCCTCTCCGTCTCTCTCTCTCCAGATCAAAATATGAAGAGGACAGAAGGTGAGTGGCCCCGGGGCGTGGGGGGAGCACGTCCAGATGCGACTGCCTTCCAGCTGTTAGCTGAGGAGGCAAAAGGAGAGGAGTCGCAGGAGCATCCCCATCCCTTGCTGGCCTCTGGCACCCTCTGCCCGTGCCCGTGGGCTCTCGGGCTGGCCCTGGGGAAGGGGGAACACACACCTCGGGGTCCTGGGGCAGCCCTCCTCCTCGGGGTCCTGCCTGCAGCCCCCTGCCAGCCTCAGCTCACCCTCTTCAACTGCTTCTCGCCTTTCCTCCCTTCTCACTTGCCCTGCATCCCGACCCGGGCATCCTCTCCTGCCTGGGGAGGGATGGACCCTCTCTCCCCCCAGCGCCCCGGGGGATGTCCCAGCCTCCCCCCTCGCCTCCTGCGGTGCCCTGTCCTGGTGTCGGATCTTCAGCCTCACGCTCTTCTCTCTTCCAGCTCTCCCATGGCCTTTGCCCTCAGCACGTATATGAACCACACAGGCATCCGCAGCCGGGAGCCCCGGGTGGCCGGCACCAGCGAGAAGGCACAGTCCCTCCCGGACAGGGACAAGTGGCTGCCCTTCTTCCCCAAGACCAAGAAGGTGGGTGGCTCTCTGCCCTGGTGCCAGGCTCTTTTGAGGCGACCCAGGGCGGGGGGCGTTCTCCAGAGATTTCCATCTCCCCCCCTGTGCCTTGGAGAGCTGCTTAGTGCCAGATCCCAGCCCCATCCCTTCCCCGACGGCTTATTCAGCCAACACCATGAAGGTCAGGGACACCCTGGGGACCTGCGCGGGGACGTGCGTTTTTATCCAGTGCTCCTCTCGGGTGTCCCAACAGAGCAGCAGCGCGAAGAAGGACAAGGATGCTATGGAAGACAAGAAGCGCAACCCCATCCTCAAGTACATTGGGAAGCCCAAAATCTCCTCCCAGAGCAGTGAGTACCAGGACCTTTTGGGGTGCTGTACCCACCCTGCTGCCTGGAGGACACCTGCAGCCGTCTGCATGCCCGGGGCCGTCGGGTGGCCTTTGGCACCCATGGGACTCCCGTTCACCCGGTAGCAGGCACTTGGCATCAGCCACCCTCTGCTCTCCTCCAGCCATGCGTGGGAGACCTCTTGTCTCCGCTGTCGGTGCTCCTGCACGTGGGAAGGGAGCAGAGCTGAGCTCTCCCCCCAAATTTATCTCATCTACCCCGTGCTCGCAGGCTGCTCGCTGCGTCTGAAAAGCGCCACAGCTCCTGGGGGGCTGAGGTGGCGGAGAGTGAGCGTGTACCCGTGTGCCTACACGTGTGTACCCGTGTGCGTGCCTGCCTTCCTCGTCCCCCCCCTTCTGCTTTGAGTTCTCATGCCGTTCGCTCACACCGTTGCCTCTCTGCCTCCTTCGTTGCCGAAACGCGGGATTGATTTGACATCTCATTTTTGTTTTTCCTTTCAGCATTTCATGTCCCTTTGTCCCCCGTTGAAGGTAAAAGGCCTCTTCTTTTGTTTGCCATTCACCTCAGACACTTTGTTTTATTTTGCCCCCCCCACCCCCGCCTCAAGCTACCCCACCGTCGCTGCACCGGGCGTTGGGGTGGGCTCAGGTGGGTGCTGTGGGGTCTGGGAGATGGCCGGGGCTCTGCCGGGCAGACGGTTGAAGCCGTGGTGCCGCAGGGTGGGGGGCAGCACCAGCATCTCCCTCCCCCCCCAACCATTCCCAGTCTGGTCTCACCAGGATTCTTTCCTTGCTTTCGCCCCAGCAGTCAAACCCGGCAACGTGAGGAACATCATCCAGCACTTTGAGAACAACCAGCATTATGAGAGCCAGGAGCCCGGCGCCCAGCGTCTCTCTACCGGCAGCTTCCCCGAGGACCTGCTGGAGTCGGACAGGTAGGGCAGAGGGATGCGGGGGGGTCAGCCCCTGTTTTTTGGGGGTCCCACCACAGTTTTTTGCGTGCGGGGGGACGGCCCTGCCTGTCCCACCAGGCTCAGCCTGGTCTCGGCTTTGTCCCCCTGCTGCAGCTCCCGTGCTGAGGTCAAGCTGGGCCGCTCGGAGAGCTTGAAGGGCCGGGAGGAGATGAAGAAATCCCGGAAAGCGGAAAATGTGCCTCGGTCCCGTAGCGATGTGGACATGGATGCCGCAGCCGAGGCCACGAGGCTTCACCAGTCAGCGTCATCTTCCGCTTCCAGCCTGTCCACAAGGTGGGAGGCGCCGCCCGACCCCTGCACCTGGCTTCCCCTGGGCACGTTTGGCTTCCAAGGGGAGCTGGGATGGCTGGGGATCTGAAAATCCCTTGGGCTGAGACGCTGTCTCATGGGAAAGCTTTTGCTAAACCCGTGGGTCAAGGCCAAGCCCCAGCCAGGCAGAGCAGGGTGCTCCTGGCCCTGCAGTGCCCAGCAGAGCCTCCTGGGCCAGCGTTTGCCCAGGGCAAAAGGAGAGAATTGGGCTTTAATCCCCATTTGTGCCCCAAACCCCTCTCGCCAGACCCATGTCTGGAGGGCCTTAGAGAACCGCTGCTGGGTGCTGCCCCATGGGGTGCAGCGATGGGAAGAGGGGGGGGGGGTCCGGGATGTCGGGACGCGAGGGTGACTGTCCCATTCCTCCCCAGGTCGCTGGAAAATCCCACCCCCCCGTACACGCCGAAGATGGGACGCAGGTGAGTGGCCCGGCCTCGCTCTCTGCCGTCTCTACCGCGCCGCCCCGCGTCCCCGGGGCCAGTTTTCCTTCAGAGCAGGAGGGTCACTGTAGGGGTGCGCCGGGGCTGTGCCCCCGCTTTGGGGCTCAGAGGGGGTTCCATCTTGCGCCTTCCTAGCTTTTCCCTCCCCGTAAGCGAGCCGTGAGGGAGCACAAGGGGAGGCGATGGCCAGGGCTGCCCCGGGAGGGCATCCCCCGTTAGTTCTCCATCCTCCTGGGGCGAGGGGGCACCTCTGTTCCCTTGTGTCTCACGCAGGAGCTTAAAGGACCTATATAGATGTCTGCTGGGGGACCTAGTCTTTTAGCTCAAGAGTCAGAGGCTTGTACTTCTTGTGCTGAAGGCCCCGGGTTCAAGCCGAAATAGGGCCCAGGTAGATATTGGCTGTACTGGGAGCGCCGCGGGGTGGGCTGGCTGGAGGCGGGTGGCTGCAGAGTACTCCCACCGCCGCCTTTCACCCTCCCAGGAGCATCGAGTCGCCCAACCTGGGGTTCGGCGTGGATCCTTTCCTGCCCCATCTCCTGGAGGACGAGCAGGGCCAGCTTTCCGACCTGGAACCCGAGCTGGACTCCCAGAACTGGCAGCACACGGTCAGCCGGGAGCTGGTGGCCAACCTGCCGCAGAAGGAGATCGACCGGCAAGAGGTGATCAATGGTAAGGAGCACGGGCCACCCCGGGGACACCAGGGACACCCCAGCAGCGTGCCCCAGCACTGCGGGGCTCCCCTGGCCACTTCTCCACCCCTGTGCCTTTCGCACAGAGCTCTTTGCCACCGAAGGGTCTCACCTCCGCATCCTCCGAGTCCTCGACCTCCTCTTTTACCAGCGGATGAAGAAGGAGAGCCTGCTATCCCGGGAAGAGCTGGCGCTCCTCTTCCCCAACCTCCCTGACTTGATAGAAATCCACAGTAAGCCTCTTCCCACTCGCATCCCGCTCTCCCCTGGAAATATTCCCCGAGAGTGGGAGCAGAGAGTGGCCCAGGTGGCCCAAGGCCGCCTGGAGCTCCTGTGTGGCCACTGAACATTCGGAACAGCCCTGCCGAGGGCATTGTCCCCTCTCGCCGCTCCGGCCTCTCCTTTCCTTCTCATGGGGGTGATCCAGAGCCTGTTTTTTTCCGGGCTCTGCCAATTGCCCATGTCTGGGACACCTGGTGTGTACCCAGCCCTTGGCGTTAGCACGCTTTGGGGACAGGCTTTCAGTGTCACACTCCTTGCCACGCCGCCGCAATGGAAGCCCACCTGGCTCTCGTCCCCTCCTGCCGGGGAGCCAGCAGGGACCCTCTGGGGCGGGTGGCTCAGCTCACGGACGAGTGGCGGGTGACCCCGGCATCCCGTTGACGTGAGTCCTGTCTCGTCTCTCCCCTCCTCGTTCAGATTCTCTCTCCGAATCCATGAAGAAGCTCCGGGAAGAAGGACCAATCATCAAAGAAATTGGGGATCTCATGCTGTCTCGGGTAAGGGCGGGGGACAGGGGTGGTAGAGCCCGCGGGGGGCATCTTCTTGTCCTCCAGCGTGGAGGGTTGACGTCTTTAAGGGGAGGTGGAGGTGACGCCACTGTCACGCTGTCCTCTGGCCGTGGCAGAGGAGCTCGGGGAGCCTCAGGGCCAAGCCTGGGGGGTGCCTGAGCCCAGTTCTCCCCCGCACCCCACCCCAGTTTGACGGCCCGGCCAAAGAGGAAATCCAGCAAGTGGCTGCTGACTTCTGCTCTTACCAATCCATCGCCCTAGAGCTGATCAAAACCAAGCAGCGCAAGGAGACCCGTTTCCAGATCTTCATGCAGGTTTGGCCCTCTCCCGGGCTGTCCCTCGCCCTGCTGCTCCCCTGGTTTCCCTAAATCCCACCTTGGGATTTTCCCCCTCTTCCCTCCGCCCTAGGAAGCAGAAAGCAATCCACAGTGCCGGCGCCTGCAGCTGAAGGACTTGATCATCTCTGAAATGCAGCGCCTGACCAAGTACCCGCTGCTGCTGGAGAACATCATCAAACACACCGAGGGTAGGGGCTGGGGGGGACACCGGGAGCAGGGGGGGGGGCGGTGCTTGTCCCCGGGCTTGCTCGGCTGCGCACTCCCACCGCCTTCGGCTGGCAGGAGGCGATTGCTTCTGCCGTGGGGGGCTGGTGGCTCTCCGTTGCCATCCAGAGCACGATCCCAGGGCGGTGGGGGGAGGGACGTGATGCCTTTCCAGCAGAAAGAGCTGGGCCAGGAGGATGCTGGGGGTGGGGAAATCTCGGAGCTCTGGGCTGGTGGTGTTTTGTGCCCCACTGACCCCCTCTCTGCCATCCCAGCGGGCACCTCGGAGCACGACAAGCTGTGCCGAGCCCGGGACCAGTGCCGGGACATCCTCAAGTATGTGAACGAGGCGGTGAAGCGAGCGGAGAACCGGCATCGGCTGGAGGGCTACCAGAAACGCCTGGATGCCACCTCGCTGGAGAGGACCAGCAACCCTCTGGCTGCCGAGTTCAAGGTAGTCCCAGCTCGGGGGCAGCACTGGGGGGCCGGCGGGGGTCTCTGCGGCCCCAGCCCGTGCTCACCGCTGCCCTGGGCTTCCCGCAGAGCCTGGACCTCACCTCCCGGCGCATGATCCACGAAGGGCCCCTCACCTGGCGCATCGGCAAGGACAAGACTGTGGGTACGGACTTTCCCCACCGCCCGCTACCAGGACCACGGCCTCAGCGTCCCCCAGGAACTGGGCATTGTCCCTCCAGCCCCAGCGGCGTTAGAGGGACCCCCTTGCCCCCCCCTGCTTTGCCACATCCGCGGGGCCATCGTCCCTCCTGGCTGCAAGGGGGGAGCTTCCACCTGGCTTGCGAGGGCATCCCGGGCTGAACCTCGGCTCTCTTTGTCTCCTCTCCTCACCCCCCAGACCTGCACGTGCTGCTCCTCGAGGACCTCCTGGTGCTGCTGCAGAAGCAGGATGAGAAACTGGTGCTCAAGTGCCACAGCAAGACGGCGCTGGGCTCTTCGGACAACAAACAGAGCTTCAGCCCCGTCCTCAAGCTCAATTCGGTGCTCATCCGCTCCGTGGCCACAGGTAGGGAGAACCTACCGCGGCCTCCAGCCACGTCCCGCCGCGGCCGGGCTGGTGACAGGCGTGACGGTGACTCGGGTCGAAGCCCTCACCGTGCTCTTGACCCTTCCTCCTCACTCTTGGCCACCCCCCCCGCCGCCCCCCGCAGATAAACGAGCCCTCTTCATCATCTGCACCTCGGAGTTGGGACCCCAGATCTATGAGCTGGTGGCGCTGACGTCCTCCGAGAAAAACACGTAAGGCTGGGTGGGACGGGTGCTGGCAGCGAGGGGCAATGCTCCCCCCCCCGCAGCGGGGGCTTCTCGGGGTGGGCAAAGACCCCCCCCCCCTCTTTGGGGAGCTGAGAAGGGGCTCTCGGCCGGGCAGGTGGATGGAGCTGCTGGAGGAGGCGGTGCAGAGTGCCACCAGGAATGCCACTTTCCCCCCCAAGCGCCGGACGCCGGAGCCCACCCGTGCGGCACCCTCCGGGTGAGCAGCCCAGCCCTTACTGGGAGCCGGGGACCCCAGCCCAGTCCCGTGCTGGTGGACACCGGGGGGACGAGGCCAGCAGGCTGCTGGGTCTCTCCGGAGGGCAGTTGGGATGGGGACAGGGGTCCTCCCTGCTCACTGGGGACCTGGAAGTGGGGGGGGCTTCCAGACCTCTTGGCACCTTGTGGGGGGGCTTCGGCAGGGTCTGCGCTGGGGCAGGGGCTGTCCCCGAGCCCCTGGCTCCTGATGGCCCTTTCTTATCCTCGCAGCCTGGTGTTACCAGACCCCGACGTGTCCCCCATCCTGTCCCGAGGTGCCAGCTCCGGAGCAGAGGCAGAGACAGAGGATTGCTCCTCAGGTGAGCCCCCCCCTCCCCAGCCACCCCCCCCCCAGCCCGTCTTTCAGGATGGGGACATGGGTCTGAGCTCTCCCGTTCTCCCCACAGCGGACAACAATCCCACCACGCTCCTGGGCAGGGAGAAGCCCCCGGCACTGCTGGAGGAGCCGGGAAGCAGCGAGGTGGAGGAAGGAGAGGAAGAGCTGCCCGCAGCCCCGCTGCCCACGGGGGCTGGCGTGGGGGGGGACGACACCCCCCCGGCCCAGCGGCCGGGACCCCCAACACGTCTGCCGCTCCCGGGAGCCCTGGGCACGGAGGGGCTGGCCGAGGCGGCGCTGGAAGATGGTGAGTGCCGTGGGGTGGTGCAGTGGGGAGCACCCCCCCGCCATGCCAACCTCTCCCCGGGGCAGGGTGGGGTCGGGGGGGGGCTGAATCCCCAAATCACCTCTTCTTCCCCATCCCAGTGGAGAACCTGCGGCTCCTGATCCTCCGGAGGCTCCTGCCTTGCCGGGACGCGGAGCCTGAGGACGACCTGACGCCCACGCCGTCGGTCATCGGGGGGGGTGGCGGCAGCCAGGCCTGGGACTCGGTGCTCTCCAGTCAGGATTCGGCCTCCCAGGAGGTGCTGGCAGAACCCCCCAGCGCCGCCCAGGACACGAAGCCGCCGTCGAGCCGGGGGGAGCCAGAGGAGCCGGGGCCGGCTGCCGAGGAGCCGAGCAGCTACAAAGTCGTGCGGAAAGGTAGAGGGGTGACGGGGAGGGCGCTCGGCCGGGCGTGGGGAGGGGGGGACAGGTGCTGGGGACCCCTCTCCGCTCCCTGACCTGCCCCTCGCTGGGGGTCTCGCTCCCCGCTTGGCTGCATCAGGGTTGGGGGCTGCGTGGGGGGCCGAGGGGTGCGGGTGAACCCCCCGTCCCTCTCCTGTCTGCACCCTGGGGGCGTGGGGGCTCTGAGGGGTGCTGGTGGTGGGTGCTGGTGGTGGGCGCTGATGGATGCTGGTGGTGGGATACTGGTATTGGGGTGCTGGTGTTGGGATGCTGGTGTTGGGATGCTGGTGGGTGCTGATGGTGGGATGCTGGTGGGTGCCGGTGGTGGGATAGTGGTATTGGGATGCTGGTGATGGGTGCTGGTGGATGCTGGTGTTGGGATGCTGGTGGTGGGATGCTGGTGGGTGCTGGTGGTGGGATGCTGATGGATGCTGGTGGTGGGGTGCTAATGGGTGCAGATGGTGGGATGCTGGTAGATGCTGGTGATGGGGTGCTTGCTGATGGGTGCTGATGGATGCTGGTGGTGGGGTGCTGGTGATGGGGTGCTGATGGGTGCTGGTGATGGATGCTGGTGTTGGGGTGCTGAGGGATGCTGGTGTTGGGGTGGTGGTGATGGGATGCTGATGGGTGCTGGTGATGGGGTGCTGATGGGTGCTGGTGATGGATGCTGGTGTTGGGGTGCTGGTGGTGGGATGCTGAGGGATGCTGGTGTTGGGGTGCTGGTGATGGGATGCTGATGGGTGCTGGTGATGGGGTGCTGGTGATGGGATGCTGATGGGTCCTGGTGGTGGGGTGCTGGTGTTGGGGTGCTGGTGGGTGCCAGTGGTGGATGCCGGTGGTGGGATGCTGATGGTGGGGTGGTGGTGATGGGTGCTGATGGATGCTGGTGGTGGATGCTGGTGTTGGGGTGCTGATGGATGCTGATGATGGGGTGCTCATGGTGGGCGCTGATGGATGTTGGTGGTGGGTGCTGGTGGGTGCTGGTATTGTGGTGCTGGTGGTAGGATGCTGATGGATGCTGGTGTTGGAATGCTGGGGGGGTGCTCATGGTGGGATGCTGATGGATGCTGGTGGTGGGTGCTGGTGGTGGGATGCTGAGGGATGCTGGTGTTGGGGTGGTGGTGATGGGTGCTGGTGGATGCTGGTGGTGGATGCTGGTGGTGGGGATGCTGAGGGATGCTGGTGATGGGTGCTGGTGGTGGGTGCTGGTGGTGGGATGCTGGTGGATGCTGGTGATGGATGCTGATGTTGGGGTGCTGGTTTTGGGATGCTGATGGATGGTGGTGATGGGGGGGGTGGTGGGTGCTGGTGGTGGGATGCTGAGGGATGCTGGTGATGGGGTGGTGGTGATGGGTGCTGATGGATGCTGGTGGTGGGTGCTGGTGGTGGGATGCTGAGGGATGCTGGTGTTGGGGTGCTGGTGATGGGTGCTGATGTTGGGGTGCCCATCGTGGGCGCTGATGGATGCTGCTGGTGGGATGCTGCTGGATGCTGGTGGATGCTGGTGTTGGGGTGCTGGTGGCAGGGTGCTGATGGGTGCCGATGGGTGCCGGTGGTGGGTGCCGGTGGCGGGGCCTGCTCACCCCTTCCCTCTCCCCCCCCCTCTCTTTTCGGGGTGCGCAGCCCAGGCGGAGGGTGCCAAGGAGGCCACGCCCTCGCCAGGCAGCAGCCAATCAGAAACTGAGCTGCAGGAAGGAGGCGGAGCTAATGTAGATGGTAAAGAGACCCCCCCACACACCCGCTTCCCGGACCCTGCCGGGGGTCCCCGTGTCCCCAGGGCCCCCATCTCCCCCCTCAGGGGATGCCCTATGGCCCTTGAGGGGAGCCGTGTCCTCTAAGGTGACACCCGTCCCTGGCAGAGGGGGGGGACAGTGTGACCTGGGAGGACCCGTCCTTGAGGGGGGGGGACACCTGTCCTTAGAGGGGGGACACCATGTCCCCGAGGACTGTCCCCATGGCCGAGGACACCCAGTGCCACCGACGCCGTGACCCAGAGCCATCTGGAAACGTTTTTGTGGCCAGATCTGCCATGAAGGGGCAACAACCCCCCACCCCCTGCGTGCGGGGGTGGGGGATGGGGGGGGACACACCTCAGGCAGCAAAACCCCCCCCTGGGGGCCACCAACAGCCACCCCAGCAGGTCCCTTGTCACGCTGATGCTGCTCATCCCCTTTTCAGGCAACTACTTCTACGTCAGCATGCCCACGGCACCCCCCCAGCCCGCGGGACCCCCGCACCCCGCGCCGCCCCCCAGCCCCCCCCGGGGCTCCCTGCAGGAGGTGCCCCCCCGGCCCAGCCCCGCCGAGGGGTCCCCGGACCCCCCGGCCCCCCTGCGCGACGTGGACCTCATCTTTCGCACCCTCGAGCAGCTGACGCTCAAGCTCAACAGGCTGAAAGTGAGTGTGTCCCCCCCCCCCCCCCCCCCAAACTGGAGGGAGGGGAAATCCCATCAGGGGATCATGGAGGAGGGGGGGGGGGCAACATGGCTCTGCACCCCAGACCTGCACCCACCCTGGCACCCTTTCTCTCTCCAGGCTGTGGAAACGGCCCACCGGGACCTGCTGCGGTCCCTGGGGCGCAGCTCCTCGGCCCACGCCACCCCCCTGGGGGGCTCGGCCCCCCCGGAGACGGACGGCTGGGCCCAGCCGCCCCCCAGCCCCGACGCTGACAGCCCTTTGTCCCGCGCCCTCCGGAGCCTGCAGGGCCCTGCCGCCAACGCCCCAGGTGAGACCCACCGCCATTCCGTCCTCGCCCCCCCCCCATCCCCTCGCCCCCCCCATCCCCTCGCCCCCCCCCCCCGCCCCCCTCACCCCCTTCTCCCCATCTTTTCCAGGCTCCAGAGCCCCCCTCGCCGAGGACCCCGCTGGCAACGCCAGCCTTTAGCCACGGTGGGGAGGGGGGGGGGGTGGGGGGTGTCTCCCCCCCCCCTCCAAGGTCGCTCAAAGCCGAGGAGCTGCCCCACAGCCCCCCCCACCCCCGTGCCCCCCCCCCCCCATCCCTGTGCCGGCAGCCCCCCCCATCCTAGGACTGCCGGGGGCTTCGGCTGGAAGGACGGAGCACGATCCAGTGGGGCTGGCAGCCGGGTGCCCCCCGCCCCCCCACCTTCACCCCCTCGCATGGCAGCCCCGGCTCGGCGTCCCCCCCCCCCCGCCCCCCAACCCCACGTCCCCCCCCCGCCCCCGCGGGCCGCGAGAGCTGGATCTAGTCTGTATAAATGCACTTTGTTCTGTTCCTCTCCGTGCTGCGGCCCCCCCTCCCCGCTGCCTATAAATATGTACGTACGTGCCCCCCCCCCCCCCTTCCACCCCCCCCCACACCTGTAAATAACCACCGCCGGCCCCCCCAGCCGGGGGGCAGCGGGGGACGCCCCGAGCACCGGGCTGTCCTCCCCGCCTGGTGACAATCGGTGACCCTGGGCGGGGGGGGGGGGGGGGGGGGGGGGCCGGGGAGCCGGGGTGACAGCCGGGGCGCGTGTGTCCCCCCCCCAAAAATCCCTTCTCCCCCCCCCTTCCCAAGGTGTGGCGGCGAGGCCAGCGCTGGGCTGGCTGATATATATATTATATATAATAGAGCCAAGACTGACCGGTTGCTGTTCCCCGCTGGACCATCCGCTTTATTTTCTTCCTTTCCCTGGAATTTTGATTGGATTTGGAAAGAAAAGGCCCCCCCCTGCCTTTGCCGCCCCCCCCTGTGCCCAGTTAGGTGCCCGGGTCCTGCTGCTCCTCCTGGCATGGGGCGCTGGGGAGGGCGTCCGGCGGCGGCAGCAGCTCCCGGAGGCGCACGAGGGCCGGGCTGCAGGCAGGGATGCGGTTCTTCTGCAGGGAAACGGGCATCAGGCTGTGCCCCCCGGCGATGCCAGCCCCATGGCGATGCCAGCCCCATGGCGATGCCAGCCCTGCCCGTGAGCCCATCGGCGATGCCAGCCCTGCCAGGAGCCCCATGGCAATCCCAGCCCTGTGGCAATGCGCCACCAGGTGCCCCATGGTGATGCCAGCCCTGCCGGGAGCCCCATGGCGATGCCAGCCCCATGGCAGTGCCAGCCCTGCCGGGAGCCCCATGGCGATGCCAGCCCCATGGCAGTGCCAGCCCTGCCGGGAGCCTGTCACCAATGCCAGCCCCATGGCAGTGCCAGCCCTGCCGGGAGCCCGTCGCCAATGCCAGCCCCATGGCAGTGCCAGCCCTGCTGGGAGCCCGTCACCAATGCCAGCCCCATGGCAGTGCCAGCCCTGCCGGGAGCCCCATGGTGATGCCAGCCCCATGGCAGTGGCAGCCCTGTCGGGAGCCCCATGGCGATGCCAGCCCCATGGCAGTGCCAGCCCCATGGCAATGCCAGCCCTGCCATGCGCCCGTCACTGATGCCAGCCCCATGGCGATGCCTGCCCCATGGCAGTGCCAGCCCCGCCGTGAGCCCATCGCCGATGCCTGCCCCATGGCAGTGCCAGCCCTGCCGTGAGCCCATCGCTGATGCCAGCCCCATGGCGATGCCAGCCCCATGGCAATGCCAGCCCTGCCAGGAGCCCCATGGCGATGCCAGCCCGATGGCGATGCCAGCCCTGCTGGGAGCCCTGTGGCAATGCCAGCCACATGGCACGTGGCAGTGCCAGCCCTGCCATGAGCCTGTCGGCAGTGCCAGCCCTGTGGCAATGCCCCACTAGGTGCCCGATGGTGATGCCAGCCCTGTGGGAGTGCCAGCCCTGCTATGAGCCCTGTGGCAGTGCCAGCCCTGCCGGGAGCCCCATGGCAATGCCCCACCAGGTGCCCCATGGCAGTGCCAGCCCTGCTGTAAGCCCCATGGCGATGCCAGCTGTGCCATGAGCCCATCAGCGATGCCATCCCCATAGCAGTGCCGGCCCTGCCATGAGCCCTGTGGCCATGCCAGCCCCGTAGCAGTGCCAGCCCTGCCATGAGCCCATCGGCGATGCCAGCCCCATGGCGAGACCAGCACCGCCTTGGCAGTGCCAGATCCAGGGTGATGCCAGCCCCATGGCAATGCCAGCCCCAAGGCAATGCCAGCCCCATGGAATCGCCATGTGCCCAGTGGCGATGCCAGCTCCATGGTGATGCCAGCCCCATGGCATTGCCAGGTCCAGGGTGATGCCAGCCCCATGGCAGTGCCAGCCCCACGGCGATGCCAGCCCCACGGCCCCCCCGTCTCACCTGCAGGGAGAGGCACAGCAGCCCCTGCTGCCCCGGCACCTTCGGCTTCTTCTCCCGTTGCTGCCCCTCCAGTGCCGCCAGGAAGGCGCCGAGGCCCCGCTGGGTGATGCGGTTGTCTGCGGGGGGACAGGGGGGTCAGGGACAAGTTGTGGGGTGGGGGGGACAGGGGAAGGTGGGGACAAACCCCCCCCCATATCCTCACTCACGGGTCAGGTTGAGGTTGAGGAGTGCCCGGTTCCCCGGCAGGACGACGCTGCCCTGCTCCTGCCTGGCCTCTTCCAGCAGCGGATGGGCCGGATCCGCCGCCTGGACATGGTGGGGTGGGGGGTGCCATGAGGGAGTGTGGGACACCAGGGTTGGGGACACCCTCGCTGTGTGTCCCACCCCCGGCGTCCCCCCACCTCTGGGCTCGGCTTCTCCTGCCCGCTTGCTTTGGCGTCCCTGCCACGGGCAACTCTGGGCTCCGGTGCTGCAAGGAGAGGAGAGGAGAAGGGAGGGAGCTGAGCCCCCCCCACCACCCTGTGCCCCCCCCCACCCCCGACCCTGTGCCCCCCCCCCCGTGCCCCCCCCCCCGGCTCCTCACTCACGCTTCTTGGGCTGCCGCGTCTCCTCCTTCCGCAGCGACTCCTGCAACGGCCGGGGCAGCGCTCGCCCATCCCTCCCAAGCGGGATGGGTGGGGAAACTGAGGCACGCCGAGGGCGCCGCCTGCCCTCTAAAGGCTGGGGGACACCTGGGAGCTGCCTGGGGGGGTGGGGGGGGCTTTCCCCCCCCCGCCCCGGTCCCCACTCGCCTCCTCACCTTCTTCTTGGCGGGGGTTTTGCCATACTTGGCCGGCAGCAGCTTGTCGGGGGCCATGCTGGAGCGCTGCTCGCTCTGCCCCTCGCTGTCTTTTGGAATCTGGGGTGGGGGGAGGAGAAGTGTGGAGCGGGGGGGGGCTCAGGGTGCCGGAGGCTTTCCCCGGAGGTGGGGAAGGAATGTTGGGGGGGGTGGGGGGGTGTCTCACCGTGGGGGAACGTCCCAGCGCCTCCGCCAAGAGCAGCCGCCTCCGCTCCACCACCTCGGCGTGGGTCAGGGCGAAGGGCCCCAGCACCTGGCCGGCAGCGGGATGGGGCTGGGGGCGGGGGGGGGGGGTTGTCGGGACAGGGTCCGGCCCCCGCACCCCATTGCCGGGGTGGTGATGGGGGGGGTTAACAGGGGGGGGGGGGGCACCCACCTCCGCCAACCTGGTGGCCCCCGCGTCGCCGATGTCGTTGTTGGCCAGGGACAGGGAGAGGAGGGAGCGGTTCAAGCGCAAGCCCTGGAGGGACGAGGGGATGAGATGGGTGCTGTGCCCCCCCCAGTGGTGCCCCCCCCCCCATTTCCCCCCCCCCCCCATGCCCACCTGGGCGATGTAGCCGGCTCCCAGGTCCGAGATGCGGTTGAAGCTGAGGACGAGGGAGACCAGGCTGCGGTTGGAGGAGCCGAGGGCGGCCAGACTCTGCCCCACGCACCGGGCGCCCGCGTCCCCCACGCTGCTGTTGCGCAGCGAGAGGTGGGCCAGCCTGCGGGACGGGACGGGACGGCACGGGGGGGGGGTGTCACTGGGGGTCCCATGGGGTTCCCGTGGGGGTCCCGACCCAACACGGCTCCATCCGGCTCCCACTCACGCGCTCTCGCTCCCCATCAGCGTCGGGAAGGCGAGTTCGGGCAAGGGGCTCCCCTCCAGGCTGAGCGTCCTGTGGAGGAAAACACACACCCCCCCCCCCCGGGACGGAAGGTATTAATGATGCTCCCTGGCACACACCCCCTCCCCCCCCCCCAAATTTCATAATTAACACTAACGAGGGAGCAGCCGCGTACCGCAGGCGGGGGCAGCGTGCCAGCAGTGCCGCCAGCGCCGGGAGCAGCTGCTCCGTCAGCCCGACCTTCCAGAGGCTGCGGGGTTGGGGGACACGCGCACACACAAAGCGGCATCAGGACCCGCCGTCGGGGAGGGGACGCGCTGGCATCTCGCGTGGGGGGGGGTGGGGGCTGCCTGTGTCGTCATTGTGTGTGTGTCCCCCCCCCCCCAACTCACTGCAGTGCCCGCAGGCCGGCCAGGGCGGGCAGGCAGCGGCTCAGGACCCCCAGCGTCTCCTCCTCCATCTTCCAGCCTGCAGGAGAGAGCGGGGTCAAGGACGGGGGGGGGGGGTGATGGGAATCAGGGAATGGTTTGGGGTGGAAAAGACCTTGAGGACCAGCTCGTCCATGGGACACCTCCCACCAGCCCAGGTTGCTCCAAGCCCCGTCCAACCTGGCCTTGAACCCCTCCAGGGATGGGGCAGCCACAGCTTCTCTGGGCAACCTGGGCCAGGGGCTCACCCCCCTCGGAATAAGGAATTTCTTCCCCAGATCTCATCTAAATCTCCCTCTTTCAGTGTAAAACCCTTCCCCCTCATCCCATGGCTCCCTCCCTGCTCCAGAGTCCCTCCCCAGCTTTCCCGGAGCCCCTTTAGGGCCTGGCAGGGGCTGGAAGGTCTCCCCGGAGCCTTCTCTTCTCCAGGCTGACCCCCCCCAGCTCTCTCAGCCTGTCCCCACAGCAGAGGGGCTCCAGCCCTCCCAGCAGCTCCGGGGCCTCCTCCGGCCCCGCTCCAACAGCTCCGTGTCTCTCCTGTGCTGAGGCCCCGGAGCTGGAGGCAGCGCTGCAGGGGGGTCTCCCCCGAGCGGAGCAGAGGGGCAGAATCCCCCCCCTCGCCCCCCTGCCCACGCTGCTGGGGATGCAGCCCGGGCTGCAGGGGGGTTCTGGCCATTCCCCAGATCCCGTAGGGTGATTTCCAAGGGCTCCTCATCCCTTGGTGCCGGCAGGGAGGGGGGGGACGGGACACTGGGACTCCCCAGGACCCACCTCGCAGGAAGACGGCGCAGACGCTCTGGGGGTCGCCGTGGTCCCGCTCCACCTGGATGCGGGGCTGGAAGGAGCCGAACTTGCGCTCGATGGCGGCCAACACCTCCGGCAGCGGCGGCTCGGTCGGCTCCTCTGCGGGACGGGGACCAGGCTGGGTGCCGGGGAGGGGGGAGGGTGTCCCAGCACCCCACCCCTGCACCCCCCGCTGTCCCCCCGTCCCCCCAGCCCCGCTCACCATCCGCAGGGAAGCTCGGGGCCGGCCGGGGGGTGACTTTGGGGACGGCGGCGATGCCAGCGCGGGCGCAGAGCTCGGGGAAGTCTTGCTCCAGGAGGCCGGTGCACTGGTACTCCTCTGCGGGCAGGGCAGGCAGGAGGATGGGGGGGGGGACACACACACATGACCCCCCCCAGCACACACATACACACCCCCCCCCCCAAACCGCTGCTGTGCCGGGGGCTCACCTGCGCCCTGCTCGGCCTTCCTCCCCGCGCTCTTCACCTCCTCCTCCGCCGCCGCCTTCACCCGCTCCCCCCGACGCCTCATGGCCCGCAGCTGGGGCGGGGGGGGCACCGGGGGTGGGGGGGGGAGCGGGAGGGGGGGGAGCTCAGCACCCCCCCGGCACCCATCGGCCCCACAGCTGGCCCTGCCCGGCACCCAGACCCCCCCCCCCCCCGCCCACATCGTTGGGTGAGGGGGTCCCAGTGGGGTCCTTGTGTGGTTGGGGGGGTCCCAGCGCCCTATGGGGGTCCCTATAGGGGGGGGGGTGTCCCTATATGGGGGGGGAACCCAGGGCCCTATGGGGGGGGTCCCAGGGGTGGGGGGCCCTATGTAGTTGCGGGGGGTCCCAGGGCCCTATGGGGGTCCCTATGTGGTTGGGGGGGGTCCCTATATGGGGGGGTGGGGTGTCCCTATATGGGGGGGATCCCAGGGCCCTATGGGGGGGGGTCCCACGGGTGGGGGTCCCTATGTGGTTGGGGGGGTCCCAGGGCCCTATGGGGGTCCCTATATGGGGGGTGTTCCCAGGGCCTATGGGGTCCCAGGGGTGGGGGCCCTATAGGGGTCTCTGTGTGTGTGGGGGGGTGTCCCAGGGCCCTATGGGGGTCCCTATATAGGGTGGGGTCCCTGTATGGGGGGGGTTCCTATATGGGGGGGGGTCCCAAGGGTGGGGGCCCTATGGGGGTCTCTATGTGGTTGGGGTGGGTCCCAGGGCCCTATGGGGGTCCCTATATGGGGGGGGGTCCCTGTATGGGGCGGGCCCTATATGGGGAGGATCCCAGAGCCCTATGGGGGGGGTCCCAGGGGTGGGAGGCCTATGGGGGTCCCTATGCAGGTGAGGGGGTGATCCCCGGGCCCTATGTGGGTCCCAAGGGCGGGGGTCCCTATGTAGTTGTGGGGGGACCCAGGGTCCTATGGGGGTCCCTATGTGATTGAGGGGTGTCCCAGGGGTCTATGGGGGTCTGAGAGACAAGGAGCCCTATGGGGGTGGGTCTCTTGGTGGTGGGGTCCCTATGGGGGGGTCCCTGGAAGGGGAAAGGGGTGTCCCAGTGGAAGGGGGGCCCTACGGGGGGCACTATAGGGGTCTTCATGGACGGGTCCCAGGGCTGGGGGGGCCCTGTGGGGGTCCCTATGTGGGTGAGGGGGGTCCCAGGGCTGGGGGGGGGGGTGTCTATGGGGGTCGCTACAGGGGTGCAGGGGAGTCCCAGGGCTGGGGTGAGCCCATGGGGGTCCCTATGGAGGCCTCTCTGGGGGAGGAGGGTCCTAAAGCTGAGGGGGCCCTGTGGGGAGAGGGGGGGTGTCCAAGGGCCGGGGGGGGCCATAAGAGTCCCTATGGGGGTTTCCCCGGAGGGGGGGTCCCAGCCCTGGGTCCCGGGGGGGTCCTGGGGCCGGAGGGTCCCCTGGGTGTCTCCCCGGGGCGTCCCAGCCCTGGGCCCTGGGAGGGTCCCGGGGCCGGGGAGGCGGGGGGGGCCATGAGGGTCCCTGTGGGGGTCTCCCCGGGGGGGTCCCAGCCCTGGGTCCCGGGGGGATCCTGGGGCTAGGGGATCCCATGGGTGTCTCCCCGGGGCGTCCCAGCCCTGGGCCCTGTGGGTGGGTGTCCCGGGGCCGGGGTCGTCCCTGTGGGGGTCTCAGCCCTGGGTCCTTGGGGGGGTCCCGGGGCCGGGGGGGGGCCCATGGAGGTCCCTATGGGGGTCTCCCCGGGGGGGGGGGGGGGGGGGGGGGGTCCCAACCCGCCTGTACCCTCTGTCCCCCGGGCAACGCATCGGCCGCGCCGCGAGGGGCGGGGCCTGGCGCGCGCCGGCGCCTGCGCGCGGCGCGGCCGGACGGGAGGGGGCGGGGCCGGGACGGGAGGGGGCGGGGCCAGGGCGGGAAGGGGCGGGGCCTCCACCACGGCCCCGCCCACGGCCGAAGGGTCCGGGCACTGGGCGGCGGCAGTGGGAGCGCTGGGCTCTAACTGGGCTCTAACTGGGCTCTAACTGGGCCCTTACCGGGACCCGCGCGGGGCCTTCGCTGGGCCCTTACTGGGGCCATCACTGGACTTTTACTGGGGCCATCAATGGACCTTTACTGGGTCTTTACTGGGGCTGTCACTGCACCATTGCTGGGCCCTTACTGGGAGCATCATTGGACCTTTACTGGGGCCATCATTCGACCTGTACTGGGACCGTCATTGGACCTTTACTGGGACCATCAATGAGACTTTACCGGGCCCTTACTGGGGCCATCATTGCACGTTTACTGGGGTTGTCATTGGATCTTTACTGGGTCTTTACTGGGGCTGTCACTGCACCATCACTGGGACCATTGTTGGGCTTTTACTGGGGATATCAGTGGACCTTCACTGGACCCTTACTGGGACCATCATTTGGCCTTTACTGGGGCCATCAATGGGCCCTTACTGGGGCCATCATTGAACCTTTACTGGGTCTTTACTGGGGCTGTCACTGGACCATTGCTGGGCCCTTATTGGGGCCATCACTGGACCATCACTGGGACCATCGTTGGGCTTTTACTGGGGCCATCAACAGACCTTTACTGGATCTTACTGGGTCGATCACTGGGCCCATCATTGGACCTTTACTGTGGCCATCAATGGGACTTTACTGGGCCCTTACTGGGACCATGATTGGACTGTTACTGAGAATGTCATTGGACCTTTACTGGATCTTACTGGGTTGATCACTGGGCCCTTACTGGGAGCATCGTTGGACCTTTACTGGGGCCATCACTGGACTTTTACTGGGACCACCCCTGGTCCCATCCCTGCCCCCACCCCCCCGTTGCTGTCCCTCCGTCCCACCGGTGCCACCGCTGCCCGTCCCTGACCTCCCTGTCCCCAACCCCCCCGTCCCTGTCCCCTCATCCCCGACTGACCCCCTCATCCCCGACCCCCCTGTCCCTGTCCCCCCGTCCCCAACACCCCGTCCCCGTCCCCCCCGTCCCCCCCGTCCCCAGCCGCCGCAGCCCAGGCTCACACCGCACCGACAACCCCTTTATTCACCGTCCCGGGCTTGGGGACAGGGACAGTCCCAGGGCCCCCCCCCCCCCTCCAAGGTTTCCCCCCACCCTAGGGGGGGGGGGTCCCTGGTCCCCTGTCCCCTCAGCGGTCCTTCCTGCGCAGGGGGGGGGGACGGGGGGTAGTGGCGGGCGGGTGGCACGTCGTAGTGGCTGGGGATGTGGCTGTTCTTGGGGGAGTCGTAATGGCTGGGGGGGGGCGCAGGGGTGACGCCTTCGGCCCCCCCGGGGCAGCTCTCTGCGGGGACAAGAGGAGGCTGCAAAGGGGTCGTGTCCCCACCCCCCCCCAGGCCATGCAGCCCCTGTCACCAGGGCCATGTCCCCCCCCCCCCATGCAGTCCCCATCACCGGGGCTGTGACACCCCCCCCCCCCAGGGCCATGCAGCCCCTGTCACCAGGGCCATGTCCCCCCCCCCAATGCAGTCCCCATCACCGGGGCTGTGACAACCCCCCCCCCCCAGGGCCATGCAGCCCCTGTCACCAGGGCCATGTCCCCCCCCCCCATGCAGTCCCCATCACCGGGGCTGTGACACCCCCCCCAGGCCATGCAGCCCCTGTCACCAGGGCCGTGTCCCCCCCCCCCCCATGCAGTCCCCATCACCAGGGCTGTGCCCCCCCCCAGCCGGGCTCACCGGGGCCGGGCCCCCCCGCCTCCATCCCCTCCGGGGGGGGCTTGTCGAGGAGCCCGATCTCGGCGTAGGACATCTCCCTGCGGACGGGGGCCTTCATCTCCATGTAGCTGCCCTCGGGGGCCTTGGCGGCGGGGGGGGGCAGCTCCTTGATGGTGGCGTAGGGGTTCTCGCCGGCCAGGGAGCTGGCGCTGGCCCCCAGCCCCGCGGGGGGGTGGGCTGGGGGAGAAGGAGCTGGGGGGGCGCCCCACGGCAGGGAGCAGCCACGGCCCACCATGGCCCAGGCAAGTCCCAGCCGGCTCCAGCTCATCCCAGTACTTTCCTCGTCCCATCCCATTCCATCCCAGCCCCGTCCCCACCCCATCCCCATCCCCCCCTTCCCCATCCCATTCCATCCCCATCCTATCCCAATGTTCCCATCCCTTCCCCATCCCATCCCATTCCCATTCCACCCCCACCCCATCCCTTCCCCATCCTATCCCTTCCCCATCCCATCCCCATCCCTTCCCCATCCCATTCCATCCCCATCCTATCCCAATGTTCCCATCCCTTCCCCATCCCATCCCATCCCCATTCCACCCCCAACCCCATCCCTTCCCCATCCATCCCCATTCCACCCCCACCCCATCCCTTCCCCATCCTATCCCTTCCCCATCCCATCCCCATCCCTTCCCCATCCCATTCCATCCCCATCCTATCCCAATGTTCCCATCCCTTCCCCATCCCATCCCATCCCATTCCACCCCCAACCCCATCCCTTCCCCATCCCATCCCCATTCCACCCCCACCCCATCCCTTCCCCATCCTATCCCTTCCCCATCCCATCCCCATCCCTTCCCCATCCCATCTCCATCCCATCCCTTCCCTTCCCCATCCCATCCCTTCCCCATCCCATCCCCATCCCAATGTTCCCATCTCATCTCCATCCCATCCCACCCCATCCCCATCCCTTCCCCATCCCATCTCCATCTCCATCCCTATCCCCATCCCATCCCATCCCTTCCCCATCCCGTCTCCATCTCCATCCCTATCCCCATCCCATCCCATCCCTTCCCCATCCCATCTCCATCCCCATCCCATCCCTTCCCCATCCCATCTCCATCCCCATCCCATCCCTATCCCTTCCCCATCCCATCCCCAACCCCATCTCCGTCCCATCCCACCCCATCCCATCTCCATTCCCATCCTATCCCTTCCCCATCCCATCTCCATCTCCATCCCTATCCCCATCCCATCCCATCCCATCCCTTCCCCATCCCATCTCCATCCCCATCCATCCCTTCCCCATCCCATCTCCATCCCCATCCCATCCCTATCCCTTCCCCATCCCATCCCCATCCCCATCTCCGTCCCATCCCACCCCATCCCATCTCCATTCCCATCCTATCCCTTCCCCATCCCATCTCCATCTCCATCTCCATCCCATCCCATCCCATCCCATCCCATCCCATCCCACCCCGGTACCTTTCCCCTCGCCTTTCCCCAGGCTGTAGCTGTAGCTGTAGCTCCGGTCCAGCTGCCCCCCTGCAAGGGGGCACGTTTGGGGTCCCCCCCCGCTCCGGTCCTCCCCCACCCCCCCCGGCACCTCCCTGGGGGCTGGGAGCTGGGAAGGGACCCCAGTGCCCCCTCCCCTCCCCCCCCAGCCCCCCCTTACCCCTGGGGTGTGGGGCCGGAGCCCCGAGGTGCTTCCAGCCGGGGGGCAGCGTGGCGGGGCCGGGGGGGCCGGGGGGTCTCTCTGCGCCGGGGAGGGGCTGGGGGGCGCCCACCTGGGCCCGGAGAGGGCACGACTTGGCCACCACCCTCCTGGCAGCCGCACCGTGCCGGGGGGCACCGCGCAACGCCGTGGTGTGCCGGGAAACACCGGCGTGTGTGGGAAACAGCGTGGGGTGCTGGGAAACACCGTGCCGCACCATGGTGTGCCGGGAAACACCGTGCCGCACCATCATGGTGCACCGTGCAACACCATGCTGTGCCGTGCAACGCCGTCCTGCAACATTGTGTGCCGTGCAACACCATGCAACACCATGCTGTGCCGTGCAACACCATGCTGCACCATAATAGTGCACCGCGCAACACCATCATGTGCCATGCAACACCGTGCAACACCATGCTGTGCCGTACAACACCGTGCCACACCATCATGGCGCACTGTGTAACGCCATGGTGTGCCGTGCAACGCCGTCCTGCAACATTGTGCGCCGTGCAACACCGTGCAACACCATCATGTGCCATGCAACACCGTGCAACACCATCGTGTGCCGTGCAACACCGTGCAACACCATGCTGTTCCGTACAACACCGTGCCACACCATCATGGTGTACTGTGTAACGCCATGCTGTGCCGTGCAACGCCGTCCTGCAACATTGTGTGCCGTGCAACACCATCACGTGCCATGTAACACTACGGTGTGCTGTGCAACACCATCATGTGCCGTGCAACACCGTGCCGCACCATCATGGTGCACTGTGTAACACCATGGTGTGCCGTACAACACCGTGCCGCACCATCATGGTGCACTGTGTAACACCATGGTGTGCCATGCAACGCTGTCCTGCAACATTGTGTGCCGTGCAACACCATCATGTGCCGTACAACACCGTGCCGCACCATCATGGTGCACCGTGCAACACCATGCTGTGCCGTGCAATGCCATCCTGCAACATTGTGTGCCGTGCAACACCATCATGTGCCATGCAACACCACGGTGTGCTGTGCAACACCATCGTGTGCCGTGCAACACAATCATGCACCACACAACACCGTGCTGTGCCGTGCAGCACCGTGCTGGAACACACAACACCATGACGCACCACACAACACACACCACGACGCACCACACAACACCATGATGGACAGCACAACACTGTGGTGCACCACACAACACCGTGATGGGCCACACAACACTGTGATGCACTACACAACACAGACCATGACGCACCACACAATGCCGTGATGGGCCACACAACACCGTGATGGGCCACACAACACTGTGATGGGCCACACAACACACACCATGACGCACCACACAACACCATGATGGACCACACAACGCCGTGACACACCACACAACACATACCATAATGCACCACAAAACACCGTGATGCACCACACAACACTGTGATGCACCACACAACACCATGATGGGCCACACAACACCGTGATGGACCACACAACACCGTGATGCACCACACAACACCGTGATGGCCCACACAACACTGTGATGCACCACACAACACCGTGATGGACCACACAACACATACCATAATGCACCACACAACACCATGATGCACCTCACAACACCGTGATGGCCCACACAACACCGTGATGCACCACACAACACACACCATGACGCACCACACAACGCCGTGATGGACCACACAACACAGACCATGATGCACCACACAACACCGTGATGGACCATACAACACTGTGATGGACCACACAACACCGTGATGCACCACACAACACACACCATGACGCACCACACAACGCCGTGATGGACCACACAACACAGACCATGATGCACCACACAACACCGTGATGGACCATACAACACTGTGATGGACCACACAACACTGTGATGCACCACACAACACACACCATGACGCACCACACAACACTGTGATGGGCCACACAACACAGACCATGACGCACCACACAACACCGTGATGGACCCCACCGGCCACACGGTACCTGGCTGGAGCCGGCTGCGTCCCGGGGGCCGGGGGCCGGCAGCGTGCACTGGGACAGCGTGTGGTAGCTGGGGTTGGAGTAGTAGTGCGCCTGGTGGCCCGGTGGCACATCTGGAGGGGCAAGGGGGGGGACACAGGCATCAGCCTGGCGCCACGGGGCCACCGCGGCCACGTCCCCCGTCGCCAGCCTCACCTGGCACCACGTAGTCGGAGGTGTCCGTCTGTCCCGCCGTGTAGGCCACCGCCAGGTGCCGGCTCGCCTTCCCCTTCTGCCGGTGCCGATGCCACAGGACGGCAGCCACCACGGCCACCAGCAGGGCCAGCAGGGCCACCAGGCTGAGCACCAGCCCCAGGGAGCTGTAGGTTGCCGGGGGGGGCCGGCAGGATGGTGTAAGGCTGCTCGGGGGTCCCTGTGGGGGTGGGTGGCACAGGGTCCTTAGTGGGGGGTAGGGACCCCCATGGGCCACCCCCCGCCCCCCCCTCCCCCACACACCCCGGCGCCCACTCACCGGCCTCGCAGAGGGGCCCGATCCTGCCCAGGGCGCAGGGGCAAGTGCCGGTGGCCGGGTGGCAAGTGGCGTTGTGGGGACAGCGGCAGAGCTGGTCACACTGGGGCCCGAAGGTGCCGGGGGGGCAAGCTGGGGGCAGAGGGTGGGTGCAGCAGCTGGGGTCACACTGGCCGTACGGCCCCATAGGGGACAGTACAGCCCCACACCACCTGGGATGTATGGCCCCATAGGGGACAGTATAGCCCCATACTGCCCAGGACTGCACAGCCCCATACTGGTCCCTTGTAGCCCCACACTGCCTGGGACCACATAGCCCCATACTGGGCCCATATAGCCTTATAGTGGCACCATATAGACCCATACAGCCCTTTAGTACCTGGGACCATATAGCTCCATAGTGGGCCCATATAGCCCCATACCACCCAGGACCATATAGCTCCATAGTGGGCCCATGTAGCCCCATACCGCCCGGGACCATATAGCCCCATAGTGGGACCATATAGCCCCATACTGAGCCCTTATAGCTCCATACTGGGCCCATATAGCCCTATACTGCCCAGGACCATATAGCCCCATACTGGTCCCTTATAGCCCCATACTGGGCCCATATAGCCCCGTACCGCCCAGGACCATGTAGCCCCATACTGGTCCCTTATAGCCCCATAGTGGGCCCATATAGCCCCATACTGCCCAGGACCATATAGCCCCATACTGCCTGGGACCACATAGCCCCATACTGGGCCCATATAGCAGGACCATATAGCCCCATACAGCCCTCTAGTACCTGGGACCATATTGCCCCATAATGGGCCCTTATAGCCCCATACTGGGCGCATGTAGCCCCATACCGCCCAGGACCATATAGCTCCATAGTGGGACCATAGAGCCCCATACTGAGCCCTTATAGCTCCATACTGGGCCCATATAGCCCCATACCGCCCAGGACCATATAGCCCCATACTGGGCCCATATAGCCCCCTACTGCCTGGGACCACATAGCCCCATACTGGGCCCATATAGCCTTATAGTGGGACCATATAGCTCCATACAGCCCTCTAGTACCTGGGACCATATAGCCCCATACTGGGTCCTTATAGCCCCATACTGCCCAGGACTGTATAACCCCATACGGGTCCCTTGTAGCCCCATACTGGTCCCTTATAGCCCCATAGTGGGCCCATATAGCCCCATACCACCCGGGACCATATAGCTCCATAGTGGGCCCATATAGCCCCATACCGCCCGGGACCATATAGCTCCATAGTGGGCCCATATAGCCCCATACCGCCCAGGAGCACATAGCCCCATACTGGTCCCTTGTAGCCCCATACTGGGCCCATATAGCCCCATACTGCCCAGGATGGAGCAGGGGGAGCCCCTATGGCCCCGGGCAGTTCCCTCTCTTGCCCCCCCCCCCCCCCCCGCCCCCCCGAACCCCCCGGGGGGGTCCGGGGGGGGGGGGGGGCGGTGCATACCCCCGGGGGGGGGGGTGTATACCCCGGGAAGGGGGGGGCGGTCCATGGAGGTCTCCACCTTCCCCGCAGAGCGTTCCCATCCAGCGGGGCAGCAGCAGGAGCGGGGTGACATGTTCCCCCCCCCCCCATGGTGGCACAGGCAGAGTTGGGCACATTCCCCCCCCCCCGCCCCCCCCCCAATCCCCCAGGAGCCAGGGGCACAGGCTGGAGGATGGTGGCAGGCAGGCGGCGGGGGCGGGGGGGGGGGTGAGGGATGGGGGTCAGCCCCCCAACTCACGCTGGGCGCAGCGGGGGCCGTGCCAGCCGGGGGCGCAGAGGCAGGAGCCGTTGGCGGGGTGGCAGGAGGAGCCGTCGGCGCAGGAGCAGCTCAGGGCGCAGCGTTTGCCATAGCGGCCGGGTGGGCAGGCTGAGGTGAGACGAGTGCGCCCCGGTCTCAGCCTTGTTGGGGGAAGGAATGGGTTGGGAGCAACCCGTCGTTTGGGGAATTGATGGGGGGGAGTGGGGGGTGGGGGTGGGGGGGGGTCACTCACGGCGCTGGCAGGTGGGCCCACGGTACCCGGGGGCGCAGGTGCAGGATCCGTCGCGGGGGGAGCAGGTGGCCCCATTACGGCAGGAGCAGGGCGAGAGGCAGCCGCGGCCCCAGAAGCCTTGGGGACAGCCCTGCTTGCACTGCGGCCCTGCGAGGAGGAGGAGGAGGAGGAGGGATGAAGGCCAAGGGCACAGCGGGGTGTCCCCCCCCACCCCCCCACTTTGTTCCCCCCCTTACCCATCCAGCCGGGCAGGCAGTGGCACTCCCCGGTGACGGGCTGGCAGCCATCGGCGTGGGCACAGTCGCAGCGTTGCCCGCAACCTGCCCCGAACGTCCCGTTCTGGGGGGGGGGATGACAACAATGACATCCCTATGGGGAGAGTGGGGGTCTGGGTGGTTCTGGGGGGAGAATGGGGGGGTCTGGGTGGTTCTGGGGGGAACATGGGGGGGGTCTGGGTGGTCCTGGGAAGAGCATGGGGGGGTCTGGGTGGTTCTGGTGGGAGAATGGGGGGGTCTGGGTGGTTCTGGTGGGAGAATGGGGGGGTCTGGGTGGTTCTAGGTGGAGCATGGGGGGGTCTGGGTGGTTCTGGTGGGAGAATGGGGGGGTCTGGGTGGTTCTAGGTGGAGCATGGGGGGGTCTGGGTGGTCCTGAGGAGAGAATGGGGGGGTCTGGGTGGTCCTGGGAAGAGCATTGGGGGGGTCTGGGTGGTTCTGGGGGGAGCATGGGGGGGTCTGGGTGGTTCTGGGAAGAGCATTGGGGGGGTCTGGGTAGTCGTGAGGGGAGAATGGGGGGGTCTGGGTGGTTCTGGGGGGAGCGGGGGGTGTGTGTGTCAGCGGTTGGGGGACACCGGAGGCCGGTGCGGGGACAGGGATGGGGGCCGGGGCCGGGGGGACACTCACCGGGCAGGGCTGCAGGCAGCGGGGGCCGTGCCAGCCGGGGGGGCAAGCGCAGGTACCGCTCTGGGGGTCGCAGGTGGCCCCGTGGGCGCAGCCGCAGCTCCGGTTGCAGCCGGGACCCCAAGTGCCGGAGGGACATGGAGCGGAGCAATGGGGGCCGTGCCAGCCTTGGGGGGGGTAAGGGGACAGAGGGGTGGGCAGAGGGATGGGGATAGGGTCACCCCACCCCCCCACCCCCCCCACCCACCCACCCCCCCCCCCCCCAGCCTGGGGTGCCCCCCACCTTCCTTGCAGAGGCAGGAGCCGTCGAGGGGGGAGCAGGCGAAGGCGTGCTGGCAGGAGCAGCGCCCCGAGCAGTTGGTGCCGAAGGTGTCGGGGGGGCACAGGGAGGAGCAGTGCTCGTCCTGGGGGGGGGGGGGGGGGGGCGGGATGGACACACACACACACACAAAAACTTCAGGACAGCCCCCCCCCACCACCACTTTCCACCCCTGGGGAACACACACACACACACACACACACCCGCCCCGGTCCCCTCCTCTTGGCATCCAGGGGGGGTGACCCCCAAAATCCCATCCTCCCCCCATGGGTCCCCTAAGCTGTCCCCAAGGTTGCCTGGACCCCCAGGCTGCTCACCACCCACACACCCCCCCCCCCGCCTCACCCCCCCAGGAATGCCGACGTGCCCATTGCCCCCCCCCCACCAAAGGAATGCCCAGACCCCGAAATTGCTCCCATAGATAACAGGAGCCCCAGCCCATCCCCAAGGATGCCCAGCCCCCCGTGTTTCCCCCCCCCCCCCCCCCCCCCCCAGGACCATCCAGACCCCCACTCTCCCCCCAGAACCACCCAGACACCCCATGTGCCCCCCCAGGACCGCTCAGACCCAGCCACACACACACAACCACGCTCCCCCCCCACCACGATGCTCCCGCCAGGACCACCCACACCCCTCCATGCTCCCCCCAGAACCCCCCAGACCCCCCCCCATGCTCTTCCCAGAACCACACAGACCCCCCCATTCTCCCCTCAGGACCACCCAGACCCCCCCATGCTCCACCTAGAACCACCCAGACCCCCCCCATTCTCCCCCCAGAACCACCCAGACCCCCCCCATGCTCTTCCCAGGACCACCCAGACCCCCCCCATTCTCCCACCAGAACCACCCAGACCCCCCCATGCTCTTCCCAGGACCACCCAGACCCCCCCATGCTCCCCCCAGAACCACCCAGACCCCCCCATTCTCCCCCCAGAACCACCCAGACCCCCCCATGCTCTTCCCAGGACCACCCAGACCCCCTCACACCCCCCTAGAACCACCCAGACCCCCCCATTCTCCCCTCAGGACCACCCAGACCCCCCCATGCTCCACCTAGAACCACCCAGACCCTCCCATTCTCCCCCCAGAACCACCCAGACCCCCCCCCATGCTCTTCCCAGGACCACCCAGACCCCCCCATGCTCCCCCCAGAACCACCCAGACCCCCCCATTCTCCCCTCACGACTACCCAGACCCCCCCAATGCTCTTCCCAGGACCACCCAGACCCCCCCCATTCTCCCACCAGAACCACCCAGACCCCCCCAATGCTCTTCCCAGGACCACCCAGACCCCCCCATGCTCCACCTAGAACCACCCAGACCCCCCCATTCTCCCACCAGAACCACCCAGACCCCCCCCATGTTCCCCCCAGAACCACCCAGACCCCCCCATTCTCCCCCCAGAACCACCCAGACCCCCACTCTCCCCATAGGGATGCCCAGATCCACCCCCCGCCCCCGCCGCCACTCCACGTGTTGCCCCAGGACCACCAGCCCCCCCCCCCATGTCCCCGCACCGTGTAGCCGGGGGGGCAGTGGCAGTGGCCGGTGGTCCCGTTGCAGACCCCCCCGTGGAGGCAGAGGCAGGTCTGCAGGCAGCCGGCCCCGAAAGAGCCGGGGGGGCAACTCTCGTTGCAGAAGAGCCCGGCCCAGCCGGGGCGACAAACGCACTCCCCGTGCATGGGGTGGCAGCTGGGGGGCACCCCCTCAGCACCCCAGTGCTCCCAGTACAGGGCACTGGGTGTGCTGGGAAGGGGCTTTGCAAATGGGGCAAAATGGGGGGGGGGGGGGGGGAGGGTGCAGCAAAGCATCTGCCCCAAGGAGGGGAAGTGAACTGGTCCTGGCCACCCGGCCAGTATCCTCCCGGCTTGGCGAGGGTGCTGGGGAGAGGGGAGGATATCTGGGAGATGGGACGATGCTGGAAAGAGGGGAGGATACTGGGGAGAGGGGAGGATACTGGTGGGGAGATGAAGATGTTGGGGAGAGGGGAGGATGCTGGAAAGAGGGGAGGATACTGGGGAGAGGGGAGGATACTGGGGAGATGGGAGGATACTGGGGGAGAGGGGAAGATACTGGGGAGATGGGAGGATACTGGGGAGAGGGGAGGATACTGGTGGGGAGATGAAGATGGGGAGAGGGGAGGATACTGGGGAGAGGGGAGGATACTGGTGGGGAGATGAAGATGTTGGGGAGAGGGGAGGATGCTGGAAAGAGGGGAGGATACTGGGGAGATGGGAGGATACTGGGGAGAGGGGAGGATACTGGGGAGATGGGAAGATACTGGGGGGGAGGGGAGGATGCTGGGGAGAGGGGAGGATACGGGGGAGAGGGGAGGATGCTGGGAAGAGGGGAAGATACTGGGGAGAAGGGAGGATACTGGGGAGAGGGGAGGATACGGGGGAGAGGGGAGGATACTGGGGGAGATGGGAGAATACTGGGGGAGATGGGAGGATACTGGGGAGAGGGGAGGATACTGGGGAGATGGGAGGATACTGGGGGAGATGGGAGAATACTGGGGGAGATGGGAAGATACTGGGGAGAGGGGAGGATACTGGGGAGAGGGGAGGATACTGGTGGGGAGATGAAGATGGGGAGAGGGGAGGATGCTGGGGGGATGGGAGGATATGGGGGAGATGGGAGGATACTGGGGAGAGGGGAGGATACTGGTGGGGAGATGAAGATGTTGGGGAGAGGGGAGGATGCTGGAAAGAGGGGAGGATACTGGGGAGATGGGAGGATACTGGGGAGAGGGGAGGATACTGGGGAGATGGGAAGATACTGGGGAGATGGGAGGATACGGGGAGAGGGGAGGATACAGGGAGATGGGAGGATACTGGGGAGATGGGAGGATACTGGGGGAGATGGGAGGACACTGGGGAGAGGGGAAGATATTGGGGAGAGGGGAGGATACTGGGGGGGACATGAGGATGCTGGGGAGAGGGGAGGATGGTGGAAAGAGGGGATGGTGCTGGGGGAGATGGGATGATGTTAGGGAGAGGGGAGGGTGATGGGAGGGAGATGAGGATGGGGGATGAGGATGCTGGGGAGAGGGGAGGGTGCTGGTGGGAAGCGAGGATACTGGGGAGAGGGGAGGGTGTTGGGGAGAGGGGAAGATGCTGGGGAGAAGGGAGGATGCTGGAAAGAGGGGAGGATACTGGGGGAGAGGGGAGGATACTGGGGGGGAGATGAGGATGCTGGGAAGATGGGAGGATGGTGGGCAGATGGGAGGATACTGGGGAGATGGGAGGATACTGGGGAGAGGGGAGGATGCTGGGGGAGAGGGGAAGATACTGGGGAGATGGGAGGATACTGGGGAGAGGGGAGGGTGCTGGGGAGAGGGGAGGGTGCTGGGGGGGAGATGAGGATGCTGGGGAGAGGGGAGGATACTGGGAAGAGGGGAGGATACTGGGGAGAGGGGAGGGTGCTGGGGAGATGGGGCGATCCTGGGGAGAAGGCAGGATACTGGGGGGAGCCGAGGGTGCCGGGGGGAGGCGGGGTGGGCTGGGGGGGGGGGGGTCCCACCTGAGGCTGTGCTGGGGGTGGCAGAGGCAGTGGCTCTGGCAGTGGAGGCCGTAGAGGCCGGGCAGGCAGCGGCGCTCCTGGCAGCGGCTGCCCTGGAAGCCGGCCTCGCACAGGCAGCCCCCGTCCACATGGAAGCACTGGCCCCCGTTGGCGCAGTCGCAGCTCTCCCGGCAATCCTGCCCGTACCGTCCCACCGGGCACCGCTCCCGGCACCTACGGGGTAAGGGGGGGACGACGACAGAGAGGGGTGACACAATCCCACCAGGAGCCCCGGTGGCTCCTGGACCAGACCCCCCCCCTCCCCTCCTCCAGTCCAGCCCAAGCTGAGGCCGTCCAGCTCGTTGCATGCCAGGCTGGGGGAGCTGGGGCGGCCCTGCCAGCAGCGGGGCTCGGTGGACTCGTCCCCCATGTGTCACATCCCTGTCTACCCCCATCCATCCGGTGTACCCCCTCCCTGTCCCCCCCGTTCCTTGTCCCCGCATCCCCCTGTCCCCCCATCCCCCTCTCCCCCCGCATCCCCCTGTCCCTGCATCCCCCTGTCCCTCCCATTCCCTGTCCCCACATCCCCCTGTCCCCCCATCCCCCTGTCCCTCCCATTCCCCGTCCCCGCATCCCCGTCCCCCCCATTCCCTGTCCCCGCATCCCCCTGTCCCCCCCATCCCCCTCTCCCCCCACATCCCCCTGTCCCCCCCATTCCCTGTCCCCGCATCCTCCTGTCCCCCCACATCCCCCCGTCCCCCCCATTCCCTGTCCCTGCATCCCCCTGTACCCCCCTCCCTGTCCCCCCGCCCCTCCATGCCCTGTCCCCCCCCTCACTGCTCTCCGGTGAAGCCGGGGGTGCACTGGCACTGTCCCCCCCGGGGGTCACAGTGGCCCCCGTTGTGGCAGCGACACTCGCCCTGGCAGCCGGGGCCAAAGCGCCCGGGGGGGCACGGCACGGAGCAGATCTCCCCCTGCGAAGGAGCCGCAGGGTCGGCAGGGGAAACTGAGGCAGGGACCGCGGGGGGTGTGTGTGGGGGGGTGTGTCACAGCCCACCTACCATCCATCCGTGGGGGCAGACGCAGAGGCTGGATTCGGGGGGGTGGCAGATGCCCCCATTCTGGCAGGGACAGGTGCTGTTGCAGGGTTTCCCCTCGGGGCAGGGCACCTCGCAGCTGCAGGGGGGGGGGTGGCAAGGGGTGAGCGGGACCCCCACCCGAGGGGTGCCGGGGTGTGGGGGGGGGGTGCGGAGCGAGGACCCCTACTCACAGGGGGCCGGACAGCTCCGGGGGGCAGTGGCAGGCACCGGAGGAGGCGTTGCAGGGGGCCTGGCGGTGGCAGGGGCAGGGCAGGCGGCAGCCCTGGCCGTAGGTGCCCGGGGGGCACGGCTGGCGGCAGCGGGGGTCAGTGAAGCCGGGGGGGCAGGAGCAGACCCCGCTCAGGGGGTCACAGGGGGCCCCGTGGTGGCAGTCGCAGCGGTGCTGGCAGCCCGGGCCCCACGACCGCTCGTCACACTCTGCACGGGGGGACACACCGCTGGTACCCCCCCATCCCAGCCCCGTCCGTCCAGTCCCAGCCCCATCTCCATCCCCATCTTCATCCCCATCTTCATCCCCATCCCATCCGCATCCCATCCGCATCCCCATCTCCATCCCCATCCCATCCGCATCCCATCCACATCCCCATCTCCATCCCCATCCCATCTCCACTCCATCCCCATATCCCATCCCATCCTGTGTATCCCATCCCATCACATCCCCATCCCATCACATTCCTGTCCCATCCCATCACATTCCCATCCCCATCCTATCTCCATCCCCATCTTATCTCCACTTGAATCTCCGTCCCCATCCCAACCCAACCCATTCCATCCCCATCCCCATCCCCATCCCCATCTCCATCCCGATCTCACCCATATCCCATCCTGTTCCCATCCCATCCCCATCTCCATCCCTATCCCATCCCAATCTCACCCATATCCCACCCCCATCCCATCCCATGTGTATCCCATCTTATTACATCCCCATCCCATCCCATTCCCATGCCATCCCATTCCCATTCCCATCTCCATCCCATCCCCATCCCATGCATATCTCATCCCCATCCCATCCCATGTGTATCTCATCCTATCCCATCCCCATCCCATGAGTATCCCATCACATCACATCCCCATCCCATCCCATTCCCATCCTCATCCCCATCTCCACCCCAATCTCACCCATATCCCATCCTGTTCCCATCCCATCCCCATCTCCATCCCTATCCCATCCCAATCTCACCCCTATCCCATCCCATTCCATGTGTATCCCATCCTATCACATCCCCATCCCATCCCATTCCCATCTCCATGCCATCCCCATCCCATGCATATCCCATCCCCATCCCATCCCATGTGTATCTCATCCCATTCCATCCCCATCCCATGAGTATCCCATCACATCACATCCCCATCTCACCCCATTCCCATCCTCATCCCCATCTCCATCCCCATCCCAATCTCACCCATATCCCATCCCCATCCCATCCTATGTGTATCCCATCCCCATCTCCACTCCACTCCATCCCAATCCCATCCCCATCCCCATACACCACCGAGACGTCCCACCCCAGGCTGCCCAGCCCTCCAGGGAGTCCTGCTGTCCCCATGCCCCCCCCCCCCGAGCTGGGGGTCCCCAACCCCGCGTGCCCTCCCCCGGCACCCCCCACCCATCCCTCACCGCTGGAGCAGTCGGTGCCGTGCCAGCCCGGCTCGCACTGGCAGAGGTCGGGAGCCACGCACCGGCCGTGGACACACTCCTGGGTGCAGCGCGCTGCGGGGACACGGCCGGGGGCGGGGGGGCTGAGCCAGGATAGGGTCCCGTGTCCCGTCTCTCCCCCCCTGGCCAGGGCCACCCGCTTGCCCCACTCACGGACGCAGGAGTCCCGGCTCTCATAGTAGCCCAGGCAGCACTGGTAGCGCCGGCGGTAGTCGGTGCGGACGGCCTGCCGGTACTCGGTGCGGTACACGATCCTGCGCCCGCAGCAGCGCCATCAGGATGGGGACAGTCCCCTCCAGCCCCCCCATGGATGTGGGGACACCCCGCAGTGGGACACCCTGCTCCAGCCCCCCATGGCCTTGGGGACACCCAGCAGTGGGACAGCCCCCCCATGGACGTGGGGACACCCTGCAGTGGGACACCCTGCTCCAGCCCCCCATCGCCATGGGGACACCCTGAAGTGGGACAGCCCCCCCACCATGGCCTTGGGGACACCCAGCAGTGGGACAGCCCCCCATGGACGTGGGGACACCCCACAGTGGGACACCCTGCTCCAGCCCCCCATCGCCATGGGGACACCCTGAAGTGGGACAGCCCCCCCACCATGGCCTTGGGGACACCCCGCAGTGGGACACCCTGCTCCAGCCCCCCATCGCCATGGGGACACCCTGCAGGGGGACAGCCCCCCCCACCATGGCCTTGGGGACACCCAGCAGTGGTACAGCCCCCTGTGGACGTGGGGACACCCTGCAGGGGGACAGCCCCTTTCAGCCCCCCATCGCCATGGGGACACCCTGCAGGGGGACAGCCCCCCCACCATGGCCTTGGGGACACCCCGCAGTGGGACACCCTGCTCCAGCCCCCCATCGCCATGGGGACACCCTGCAGGGGGACAGCCCCCCCACCATGGCCTTGGGGACACCCAGCAGTGGGACAGACCCCCATGGACGTGGGGACACCCTGCAGGGGGACAACCCCACCCCAGCCCCCCCATAGCCATGGGGACACCCTGCAGGGGGACAGCCCCCCCACCATGGCCTTGGGGACACCCAGCAGTGGCACAGCCCCCCATGGACGTGGGGACACCCCGCAGTGGGACAGTCCCCTGTGGACGTGGGGACACCCTGCAGGGGGACAGCCCCTTTCAGCCCCCCATCGCCATGGGGACACCCTGCAGGGGGACAGCCCCCCCACCATGGCCTTGGGGACACCCAGCAGTGGCACAGCCCCCCATGGACGTGGGGACACCCTGCAGGGGGACATCCCGCAGTGGGACACCCCGCTCCAGCCCCCCATCGCCATGGGGACGCCCTGCAGGGGGACAGCCCCCCCCTCCCCGCCATGGCCTTGGGGACAGCCTGCAATGTGACAGCCCCCCGTGGCCCTGGGGACCCCCTGCCCTCCCCGCAGGGGCCGGGACGTCCCACCTCTGCTGCAGGCAGGGCAGGGGGGTCCCCAGCGCCGCGGGACAGGGCTCGGCGGAGGGCACGACGTGGGGTTTGGTGTAGGACTCCTTCACCGCCGCCGTGAAGCTGCCGGAGGAGGGGAAGCGGGGTGACGGCAGGTCCTGGGGGACCATCAACCCCCCCCCCGACCCGCCCCCCCCCCCCCACTTCCTCTCCCCAGTCCCCCCAGTCCTACCTCTCCCAGTAGCTGCAGACGTTGGGGTCGCTGGGGCGTAGGGCGGCCAGCAGGCAGAGGTGGGTCGCCAGCGCCGTGACCCGCAGCGCCATCCTGCACAGGCTGGAGAGGGGGGGGGGAAGACCACGGCTTCACCCTCCGACCCCCCCCACCCGACACACATTCCCGCTCCCCACCCACCGCCCCCTCGGAGCGGGATCCGGACTCCCCATGGGGGCTCTGCATCCCTCCATCCACCGGCACAGCCCCAACCAAGGGGAAACTGAGGCACGGCAGCTGGGCGGCCTGGGTGGCCCCCGCGCATTCCCGAACACCCCACGGCCGTATCCCGCCATCCCGCCGCACCCCAGGCCCCGGCAGGGGATGCAGCCAGGGAGTGGCACCCAAAGTGCCGGGGCGGGATTCGGCTCCCAGCCCCCTGGCGCGACGCCCGCGCGGCCCCATTTCAACCCGCTCCCGTGTTTATTCCCAGTTGCCTTTTCCTGGATCCATCGCCTTCTTGCTCAACCCGGAGAAGGGTCCGGCTTTGCCGGGGCGGCTCCGGGATCACCGCCAACCCTGGGGGCCGGGGTTGGGGGGGACACACACAGCGAGCCCCCCCGCCCCCCAACCCTGACCCCACGGTGCCGTGTTTACCGGGACGCGTGTTTTACGGCGAAACGCCGTGTGCCGGGGGGGGAGGAAACAGAGGTTTCCTGATCGGCACAGCTGGATTTACGGCCGCTTCCGCGCCGCTCCGGCCATGGGACACCCCAAAACTACCCGGCCCCCCCAACTCCATCCTCCCCCCTCGCCTCGGCCCGTGTTGTCATTTTGCAATTTGGGGGCCAAATAAGGAGGTGGAGGGAGGGAGGGAGAGACACCCCCCCACCCCCCCCACCATGATCCCGGAGCGGTGAGTTTTGGGTGGAAAAACTGTTTAGTGGGAGTTTCCCTTTTCCCGCTGGTGAGGAATTAATTGCTCATCCACTGGTGAAATAAATTCCCTCCCCTGCACCCCCCCAATTCCTCCCCATGGCCCCACTGCCGGCCCCATCCGATGTGCGGGGGGGGGGGGTGGTCTGGGGCGGGGTTGGGGGTCCCGGGGCTGCTGCGAACAACAGGAACCGCTGGGAGATGCTGGCAGGAAAAGTGAGGAATCATCAAAACACGCCAGCGGGCCCCGTCTGCTCCTCACGGGGCGGGGGGGAGCCCAGCTGCCGGGAAGAGGCCCCCCCAAGGTTGCCATAGTGGTAAGAGACACCCCCCGCCCCCAATAAAGGGCTGGTTCTCCCCACCCCATGGGTGCCCCCCAGCACCCCCCGGGCGGGATGGGGAGCATCGCCCAGCGGTGATGGGTGCCATGACCCAAAGAATTGGGGGGGGGGGGGGGGGGGGAGGGCAGGGCATGTGGCTGGGGTGAGGGCAGGGGACGTGGGGACCAGTCCTGCCCCGTCCCCGTGGGGGGGGGGGACGACACGGTGCTGGGCCCCCCCCCCCCCCCCGGACCCAGAGCCGCTATCTCTGTCCCAGCTCTTCCTCCACCGTATCCCGAGGGCTGACGCGTTTCCTCCGGGGGGGCTGCGAAGCCACAGGGATGGGGCTGGGGGAGGATGAGGTGGGGGGAGGGGGGGGGGGGGGGGGCGAGGACGAAGGTCGGGGTCAGGGTCAGCAACGGGGTCGCCATGGGGTGTCACAGCACCATCCCGTGCCCCGTCTGTCGTCACCCCACCGCTGTCACCCAGCCGCCATCCCCTCCCCACGGCCGTGGGAACCCACGACGTCCCCAAGCCCCCCCCCCCATCACAGCACTGGGGAAAGTTCCCCCCCAGCCACCACCCCAGCGCAGCCCCCCAAAGCCACCCCCAGGACGCCAGGGTGCCCCGGACCTTGGAGGGTGGCACTCACCTGGCCGGGGGCCCGGGTGGCCAGCAGGGTCGGGGTGCGGTGGCCCCCCGAGGGGGTGGCCTGGCCGGAGGGCTCAGCCAGCCGGGACGGTGCAGCACGGCCGTCGGAAGCGGAGGGAGGGCCGCAGCCGCTCTCAGGAAGTTTGGACGTGGAGACAACTACGGAAAAGGGAAAAAAATAAAAAAATAATAAAAAACCCCCACTTTAGACTTTCTTTTTTGTCTTTTTTTTTTTTTTTTTTTTTTTTTTTTTTTTCCTTCCCCTCCCCTTTTTTCTGGCCAGAAACCAGCGGGTTTTGGAACGACGGCGTCGGCGGGGGCTGCTCGCACACAGCGCTGGGAGGGTGGGGGGCCCTGGGGACGTCCCGACGCGGCTCCTCGGCCGGGTCACGCCGCTGGAGGGTGGCCCCGTCCCCCCGGGGGGGGGTCTATGGCAACCCCCCGGGCCCCCCAGCAGCGTGGCCACCCCAGTCTGCCCCATGGCTGGTGACTGGGGGACTCTGCGCGGGAGCGGACGGAGCGTGGCACCCCCGAGGGCAGGGAGCTCTGTGCCCACCCCCGGCGGTGTCCCCCCCCCCCCAGCCCTGGCGCTGGCACCCATGGGTGCAGGGCTCGATCCGGGGTGTCCCGCAGGGATGGGGTGAGTGGATGGGACCCCCAGTGAGGGGTCGCGAGGGGCAGCGGGGACGGGGGGGTCCTTCGGATTAACAGCAGCATCTGGTGGCAGCGCGGAGCCCCGTGCCCAGCATCCCAGGCACATCATCCCTGCATCCCTGCATCCCGGGCACAGCATCCCTGCATCCCGGGCACACATTCTCCCGGCATCCCTGCATCCCGGGCACAGCATCCCTGCATCCCGGGCACACATCATCCCTGCATCCCTGCATCCCAGGCACATCATCCCTGCATCCCTGGCACAGCATCCCTGCATCCCGGGCACACATCATCCCTGCATCCCTGCATCCCAGGCACATCATCCCTGCATCCCTGGCACAGCATCCCTGCATCCCGGGCACACATCATCCCTGCATCCCTGCATCCCGGGCACAGCATCCCTGCATCCCGGACACACATCATCCCGGCATCCCTGCATCCCAGGCACATCATCCCTGCATCCCGGGCACACATCCTCCCTGCATCCCTGCATCCCAGGCACATCATCCCTGCAGCCCTGCATCCCGGGCACACATGATCCCAGGATCCCTGCATCCCAGGCACACAACATTCCTGCATCCTGGGCACACATGATCCCAGGATCCCTGCATCCCAGGCACACAACATTCCTGCATCCCAGGCACATCATCCCAGGATCCCTGCATCCCGGACATATATCATGCCAGCATCCCTGCATCCCAGGCACACATCATCCCTGCATCCCAGACACACATCATTCCAGGATCCCTGCATCCCAGGCACACAACATCCATGCATCACAGACACACATGATCCCAGGATCCCTGCATCCCAGGCACATCATCCCAGAATCCCAGGCACACATCATCCCAGTATCCCTGCATCCTGGGCACATCATCCCAGAATCCCTGCATCCTGGACACATATTATTCCTGCATCCTGGGCATACATCGTCCCAGGATCCCTGCATCCCGGCCACATATCATGCCAGCATCCCTGCATCCCAGGCACACATCATCCCTGCATCCCAGACACACATCATTCCAGGATCCCTGCATCCCAGGCACACATCATCCCTGCATCCTGGGGACGCATCATTCCCTCACCCTGACATCCTGGGTACACATCATCCCTGCATCCCGGGATCCTGGCCACACATCTTCCCTGCATCCCAACATCCCAGGTACGTATCATGCCTTCATGCTGGGCACACGTCTTGCCCTCATCCCAGAATCCCAGGGCCACATCATCCCTCCATCCCAGGCTCGTAGGCACCCCCGCATCCCAGACACGCCTCATCCCTATATTGCGGGATCCCTGGCCAGGCCTTTCCCCTGCATCCGTACATCCCAGGATCCCCGGCCGTACATCACCCCCATATCCTGGGATTCCTGGCCTTATATCACCCCTATATCCTGGGATCCTCAGCCATCCATCAACCCTACATCCCAGGATCCTGGCCATATATGACCTCTGCATCCCAGGATCCCTGGCCATACATCACTCCTGTATCCTGGGATCCCTGGCTGCACATTGCCCCTACATCCCTGGGATCCTCAGCCATCCCTCACCCCTATATTCTGCGATCCTGGCCTTATATCACCCCTACATACCTGGGATCACCCCCACATCCCCTTATCCCTGCCATATATCCCACCTACTGATCTACATCCCGGGCTCCTGACCATGTATCCCACCTGCATCCCGGGATTCCCAGCCATGTATCACCCCTATATCCCAGGATCCTGGCCTTCTACCATCCCTATATCCCTGGGATCCTGGCCATATATCGTGCTTACATCCCAGGATCCCCAGCCATGTATCACCCCTGCATCCCTGGGATCCTGGCCATCCATCACCCCTATATCCTGGAATCCTGGCCTTATATCATCCCTACATCCCTGGGATTACCCCCACATCCCTGGAATCATCCCCACATCCCCTTATCCCCACCATATATCCCACCTACTGACCTACATCCCGGGCTCCTGACCACGTAACCCACCTGCATCCTGGGATTCCCAGCCATGTATCACCCCTATATCCCAGGATCCTGGCCTTATATCACCCCTACATTCCTGGGATTACCTCCACATCCCTGGAATCACCCCTACATCCCTGGAATCCTCAGCCATCCATCACCCCTATATTCTGGGATCCTGGCCATCCATCACCCCTGTATCCCTGGGATCTTGGCCATATATCACCCCCATATCCCGGGATCCTGGCCTCCTATCATCCCTATATCCCTGGGATCCTGGCCATATATCGTGCCTACATCCCCGGGATCACCCCCACATCCCCTTATCCCCGCCATATATCCCACTTACTGACCTACATCCCAGGCTCCTGACCACGTATCCCACCTGCATGCCGGGATTCCCAGCCATGTATCACCCCTGCATCCCTGGGATCCTGGCCTTCTATCACCCCTGTATCCCTGGGATCCTGGCCATATATTATGCCTACATCCCAGGATTCTCAGCCATCCATCACCCCTATATCCTGGGATCCTGGTCTTAAATCACCCCTACATCCCTGGGATCACCCCTACATCCCGGGATCCTGGCCTTATATCACCCCTATATCCCTGGGATCACCCCTACATCCCGGGATCCTGGCCTTATATCACCCCTATATCCCTGGGATCACCCCTACATCCCGGGATCCTGGCCTTATATCACCCCTATATCCCTGGGATCACCCCTACATCCCGGGATCCTGGCCTTATATCACCCCTATATCCCTGGGATCACCCCCACCTCCCCGTATCCCCAACATACATCCCGACCACATATCCCACCTCCATCCTGGGATTCCCAGCCACGTGGCACCCTCATTCCGGGACCCCCGGCCAGGCAGCTCGGCACCACCTGTGGTCCCCCCCCCATATCCAGCCGCCCCCCCCCCGGCTCCCAGCGAGCACACTTACATTAGCCTGATGTCAAGGCGCCGTTAATTGCTTCTCCTCGTTACAGTAATAGCTCTAATCACTTCAGAACGATTTTTCACGTCCCAGGGTGGCTCAGCTGCCCCCCCCCCGTACCCTGCCCCCCCCTGCCCCGGGGGTCCATTAGGATCAAGCCCACCCGCAGCCGGGGGGCGGCTGTGGCCACCCCGAAACGCCGCTTCCCGGAGTCCGGCTGGGTACCGAGGGGTGGTGGTGGGGGGCGCGCTGAGGGAATGGATGTGCCTCCCCCCCGCCCAGGCTGGGGACATCAGGGTCGGGAAAAGCTGGGGGTATCCGGACTGGGGGGGGGGGCAATGTGGCAGTGACACCCCCCCCCCACCTTCCCCCTCTGATACTCTTAAATAAGGCGTCCCCACGGCGGTGGGGAAAATATTGCTTGGGGACACTTCAGCGGCACTTAACCCCCCCCCCCCCCCAGGACCCCCCGGTGCCGGAGGGGACGGGGACCCCCAAGCGCACTTAGGGGGGCAGCTGGGGGGGGGGGGGCGGGTCTGTCCAGCACTCAGCCCCCCCCAGGACCCAGGATGCAGCTGCATCCCCAGCCCCGATGTCCCCAAACCCTCCGCCCCATCCTTGGGGACCACCCCAAAACATTGGGGGGGGGGAATTGGGGGTCCTCTTAGGGGCTTCTGGGGGGGGGGGGAATTGGGGGTCCTCTTAGGGGCTTCTGGGGGGGGGAATTGGGGGTCCTCTTAGGGGCTTCTGGTGGGGGGGGGAATTGGGGGTCCTTTTAGGGGCTTCTGGTGGGGGGGGGGAATTGGGGGTCCTCTTAGGGGCTTCTGGGGGGCGGTGGGACCCCCCCCAGGAGCAGAGGCAGCCCCATTGGGGGTCCAAGGTGGTAGCACGGGGGAGCAGGAGGGTGGGTTGGTCGGGGTGGGACACCCCCCCCCTGCCCCGGTGCAGGATGAGGCCATGGACCACCAGCGGCTCCCGCCCCCCCCAGCCCCTCATTAACCCTCGTTAGCGGGGCCAGGCCGTGGGGCCGCTGGGGGCGGGGGGGGGGCGGCTTTGCCAGTGAGTGAACCGTTAATTACCTCATTGCCAGAATCCATTACCGCTCCCCCCGGAGCGGGTGAAATGGAGAAACTGCGGCAAAAGGTTGGGGGGGGGGGGAATAAAATCAATCAGAGCTGAACCCTTCAGGGAGCGGGGCTGGGGGGGGGCGCTTAACCCTTCAATGTCCCACCCTAAGGGGGAAACTGAGGCACGGCAGCCCCCGGGGGGAAACTGAGGCACGGCAGCCCCCAGGGGGGAAACTGAGGCAGGGCTGGGGGGGAGCTCGCCCTGCTTGGGGGGGGGGGGGAGGGGCGTGTCACCACGGTGCAAGGTCCCTTCTGGGGCGTTTCTCTGCGGCAATCTGCGGCGCAGGGCTGGAAAAGCTCAAGGCTGTAATCTTGTTCCTTCCTCAAATTAAATAAGAGGGGGGAGGAAAAATAAAAGGCCATAAATCAGCGCGGGCAGCAATTAGAGGGACCCCAAGGAAGCGGGATGGGGGGGGGGGCTCTGTGCCCGAGCGGGGCCCCATCCTGCCCACGCCGGCTCCCCGCATCCCAGGCTGGACCCTCGGCAAAGATTTGGGACCAGAGGGAGGGAGCGGAGCCCCGGGGTTGGGGGCTGGATCCAGCCCCACGGTGGGGTTTGGGGATGGATGAGAGTCCGGGAGCCGGTGGGGCGCTGGGGACGGCTCCGGTTTCCTCATGGTGCCATGGCCATGCCGGCACCCCCATGGACCCCCCCCGGCCGCTCCCTCCTTGCACCGTGCCTCAGTTTCCCCCGTGACCCCGCTTTCCTCCTGCTTATCTCGGGTGGCAGCGGGTAACGAAGGAGCTGCCAGGGCCCTGCCTGCGCTGCCTAATTAGCCAGATGAAATCAATTCAGCTCCATTACGGTCAGATCCAGGTCCCAACCATTACCAGGGCGGCCGGAGAGCCCGGGGAAGGATGATGAAGTGGAAGCTCCAGGGCACGCGATAACCCCCTGGCTCCCACGGGGTGGGGGGTGGGGGGGGGGTGCGGGGAAGGGAGGGCTTCACTCTTTGAGGGTGAGGTGGTGGGAGGTGGGGGGGGGGGGTGGCTTTGTGCTGCCAAGTCCCAAATCCCCCCTGGAGCCCTTGGTGAGGGGAGCCAGGTGTCCGGGATGGGGTATGGCGGGAGCATCCCTGGAGGGATGCCTGAGTGGTCCCCGCGGCACGGCCAAAAATCCCTCTCTGGGCTGGGGATGGGGACAGCGGTCCTGCATCCCTGGTGTGCATCATCCCTGCATCCCGGGCACGCATCATCCCTGCATCCCGGGATCCTGGGCACTTATCATCCCTGCATCCCAGGCTCACATCATCCCTACATCCCTGGATCCTGGGCACTCATCATCCCTGCATCCCAGGATCCTGGGCACACATCATCCCTGGATCCCAGGATCCTGGGCACGCATCATCCCTGCATCCCAGGATCCTGGACATACATCATTCCTGGATCCCAGGCACACCTCATCCCTGCATCCCTGGAACTCATCATCCCTACATCCCAGGATCCTGGGCATGCATCATTCCTGGATCCCAGGATCCTGGACATACATCATCCCTGGATCCCAGGATCCTGGGCATGCATCATCCCTGCACCCCAGGATCCTGGACATACATCATTCCTGGATCCCTGGCACACATCATCCCTGGATCCCAGGATCCTGGGCACGCATCATCCTTGGATCCCAGGATCCTGGGCACCAATGATCCCTACATCCCTGGCACTCATCCTTGCATCCCTGGATCCTGGGCACTCATCATCCTTGGATCCCAGGATCCTGGGCACCAATGATCCCTACATCCCTGGCACTCATCCTTGCATCCCTGGATCCTGGGCACTCATCATCCCTGCATCCCAGGATCCTGGGCACACATCATCCCTGCATCCCTGGCACTCATCATCCCTACATGCCGGCATCCTGGGCACGCATCATCCCTGCATCCCGGGCTCACACCATCCCTGCATCCCGGGATCCTGGGTATGCATCATCCCCACATCCTGGGATCCCTGGGGCATCCCCTCCAGCTCCTCCTCCCCAGCCAGAGCCTCCCAGTTCCAAAAAGCCCCTTTTTCTCCCCAAAAGCCCCCCATCCCGCCCCGTGCCCCCCGGACACCCCGGAGCAGGCGGTTCCCAGCGCGGGGGGAGAGATGAACAGTTTTATTATCGACCGGTTTCGCGAGCGTGGGGTGTCCCCCCCCAGTCCGGGGACGAAGGAGCAGCCAAGCCATGGGGTGCCCCCCAACTCCCCCAGGAGAGCCGAGCCCCCCCCCTGGCTCCTGCACTGGGGTTGGGGTGGGGGGGGGACACCTCTTGCTTCTGCTCCGCCCCCCCCCCCGGAGCAAACCCGGGGAAAGGCCAAGGAGCTGGGGGGTGGCACAGCCACAAGGTTGGGGGGGGATGTCCCCCACCCCTACAACCCCCCTCCCCCCCCCCCAAACCCGAGGTTGGGGCAGGGTTGGGGGGCGGGGGGGGGGGGCTGGCATTTTCCACTATAAATAAGATTCCAGCCCTCTCCCCATCACTGCTCCGTTGGGTGGGGGGGAAAGGCATGCCCCCCGGGAAATGGGGAGGAGGGGGGTGGGGGGGATGGAGTAGTCGGGGCTGGGGGGGGGGGGGGGGGGGGGGGGTTGTCTCCGCTCAGCCAAGGATGTCCAGGTAGACGGGGGGGGTCTTGATGAGGGTCTGGAGGCGGCTGTGGATCTCCTTGATGGGCCGGCGCTGCTGGGGCTCCCGCTGCCAGCAGCTCTGCATGATGGCGTAGACCTCGGGGGGACACGCGCGGGGCTGCTCCAGCTCCCTCCCCTGCGTGATGCACTCGATGGCCTGCAGAGAATAGGGAGATGGAGGTAAAAAAACCAAACAAACACACACCCCCCCCCCCCCCAAAAAAAACCAACCCCATGGGGGTTGCCACCATCCTCAGCCCCCCCACACCCCCCAGGTGCCCACCTCGGTGTTGGAGAGCTGGTACCAGGGCTGCTTCCCGTAGGTGAAGATCTCCCACAGCACCACGCCGAAGCTCCAGATGTCGCTCTCGGTGGTGAATTTACGGTAGAGGATGCTCTCGGGGGGCATCCAACGGATGGGCAGCATGGTCCTGCCCCCCACCTGCCCGCGGAGGGGCCGTCAGTGGGGCAGGGATGTCCCCTATTCATCCCCCCCCCACCCCAGCCCCGACCCTGCCCGTTAAACGCGCCCCAGACCTAAGGAAGAATTTTGTTGCGCCTGAGGGTGGGAGACACTGGCCCAGTTTGCCCAGGGGGGTGGGAGATGCCCCATCCCTGGGAATGTCCAAGGTCAAGTTGAATTTGGCTTTGAGCGACCCGCTCCACATGGAGATGTCACTGCTCGTGGGACAAGACGAGCTTTAAAGGTCCCTCCCAAACCAACCCATTCCCTGATTCCATGATGACAAATGGATGGAGATGTTGCTGCTCATGGACAAGATGAGCTTTAATGGTCCCTCCCAACCCATTCCATGATTCCATGATGAAAATTGGATGGAGATGTCGCTGCTCATGGACAAGACGAGCTTTAGAGGTCCCTCCCAAACCAACCCATTCCATGATGAAAACTGGATGGAGATGTCGCTGCTCATGGACAAGAGGAGCTTTAGAGGTCCCTCCCAACCCAACCCATTCCATGATTCCATGATGAAAATTGGATGGAGATGTCGCTGCTCATGGACAAGACGAGTTTTAAAGGTCCCTCCCAACCCAACCCATTCCATGATGAAAACTGGATGGAGATGTTGCTGCTCATGGACAGGATGAGCTTTAATGGTCCCTCCCAACCCAACCCATTCCATGATGAAAACTGGATGGAGATGTTGCTGCTCATGGACAAGAGGAGCTTTAGAGGTCCCTTCCAACTCAACCTATTCCATGATTCCATGATGAAAACTGGATGGAGATGGGTCGGGGAGGGAGGGAGGGGGGGCTCACCCGGTAATAGTCGGTGCTGTAGATATCCCGGGACATGCCGAAATCCCCAATCTTCACCACCAGGTCGTGGCCCACCAGGCAGTTGCGGGTGGCCAGGTCACGGTGGACGAAGTGGAGGGAGGCGAGGTAGACCATGCCCGAGGCAATCTGCGTGGCGATCTGCAGCAGGTGGCCCAGCCGCAGCGGCCCCCCCGCCTGCCCCGGCCCCTGCTCCAGCATCTTGGCATCGGGGCCGTGGGACCTGGGGGGCAGAGGGTGCTCGGAGGGGGGGGACGGACACACACACACACACGTGTAGGGGGTGGGAGGGCAGGGGACGGGCCGCGCGCACGGGTGGAAGGAAGGCACGCAGGGGAAGGGTGCGCTCGCGCGCACACGCAGGGAAGGGAGTGCACACGTGCGTGCGTGCGCCCGGGGAAGGGCGTGCACGTATGCGCACACATGGCAGGGAAAGGTGTGCACACGTGTGTGTGCGTGCACAGGGGAGAGAGGTGCACACGCGTGCATGTGTGTCAGGGAAGGGCGTGCGTGTGTGTGTGTGCAAGCACGTACGGGAAATGCATGCATGTGTGTGCACATGTGTGTGCGTGCACGTATGGGAAAGGCATGCACATACATGCGGACATGCCAAGGAAGGGTGTGCACGTGTGTGAATGCGTGTCAGGGAAGGGTGTGTATGTGTGTGCAGGCACACAGGGGAAATGCGTGCACACGTGTGCGCATGCCAAGGAAGGGTGTGCGTGTGTGTGTGCGTGCACAAGGGAAAGGGGTGCACATGTGTGCATGCGTGTCAGGGAAGAGCATGCATGTGTGTGCATGCACATATGGGAAATGCATGCATGTGTGTGCACATGTGTGTCAGGGAAGAGTGCGTGTGTGTGTGCGCGCACCAGGGAGAGAGGTGCACACATGTGCATGCGTGTCAGGGAAGGGTGTGCATGTGCGTGCATGCACATATGGGAAATGCATGCATGTGTGCACACCTGCCAGGGAAGGGTGTGCGTGTGTGTGCAAGCACATACAGGAAATGCGTGCACACACGCCAGGGAAAAGTGTGCACACGTGTGTGTGCATGCACATATGGGAAATGCACACGTGTGTGTGCGTGCACATATGGGAAAGGGGTGCACACACGTGCACACACGCCAGGGAAAGGTGTGCACATGTGTGTGTGTGCATGCACATATGGGAAAAGCATGCGTGTGTGTGCACATGTGTGTGCGTGCACAAGGGAAAGGGGTGCACACATGCCAGGGAAAGGTGTGCACACGTGTGTGTGCATGCACATATGGGAAATGCACGCGTGTGCGTGCACATGTGTGTGCGTGCACATATGGGAAAGGGGTGCACACATGTGCACACATGCCAGGGAAAGGTGTGCACACGTGTGTGTATGCACACATGGGAAATGCACGTGTGTGTGTGCACATGTGTGTGCGTGCACAAGGGAAAGAGATGCACATGTGTGCATGCGTGCCAGGGAAGAGGGCGCATGCGTGTGCATGCACATGTGGGAAATGCGTGCACACATGCCAGGGAAGGGTGTGCACACGTGTGGCATGCACAGGGGAAGGCGTGCACGTGTAAGCACGCAGGCCAGGGAAAGTTTTACATACGTGTGTGCATGCGCACAGGGGAAAGGTGTGCACATGTGTGTGCATGCGCAGGGCAAAGGCACGCACGTGTGTGCACGCAGGCCAGGGAAGGGCACGCACACATGTGCATGCACACAGGGGAAGGGCGAGCACTTGTATATGTACATGCCAGGGAAGGGCGTGCACATGTATGTACGGATACCAGGGAAGGGTGTGCACATGTGTGTGCACGCACAGGGAAAAGGCGTGCACGTATGTACAGGCACACAGGGGAAGGGTGTGCATGTATGTGCACGCACAGGGGAAAGGCGTGCACATACGTACAGGCACACGGGAAGAGTGCACACGTATGTGCATGCACACGGGAAGGGCGCACATGTATGTGCACACACAGGGAAAAGGCGTGCATGTATGTGCACACACACAGGAAGGGCACACATGTATGTACACGCACACAGGAGAAGGACACACACGTGTGCACACACACAGAGGGAAGAGCGCACACGTATGTGCACACACAGGGAAAAGGCGTGCACATATGTACACGCACACAGGGGAAGGTCGCACATGTGTATGCACACACATGGGAAGGGCGCACACGTATGTACACACAGAGGGGAAGGTCACACACGTATGTGCACACACAGGGAAAAGGCGTGCACATATGTACCTGTGCACAGGGGAAGGGCGCGCACGTATGTGCACACAGAGGGGGAGGACACACATATATGTACACACACAGGGGAAAGGTGCACACGTATGTGCACACACACACAGGAAGGGCGCACACGTATGTGCACACAGAGGGGAAGGTTGCACACATATGTACATACACACACGGGAAGGGTGCACATGTATGTACACACACAGGGGAAGGTCACACACGTATGTGCACACAGAGGGGAAGGTCACACACGTATGTGCACACAGAGGGGAAGGGCGCACACGTATGTGCATGCACACAGGGCAAGGTTGCACATGTATGTACACACAGAGGGGAAGGTCGCACACGTATGTGCACACAGAGGGGAAGGTCGCACACATATGTGCACACACACGGGAAGGGTGCACACGTATGTGCACACAGAGGGGAAGGTCACACGTATGTGCCCACACATGGGAAGGGCGCACACGTATGTACACACAGAGGGGAAGGTCACACGTATGTACACACAGAGGGGAAGGTCACATGTATGTGCACACAGAGGGGAAGGTCGCACACGTATGTGCACACAGAGGGGAAGGTCGCACACGTATGTGCGCACACAGGGAAGGTCATACACGTATGTGCACACACGTATGTTCACACGTGCCCAGGCAGTGCGTCCTGCACACGCGTGTCACGCCGGGGTGTGAACGCATGACGGGTCGTGTGGCGGGGGGGGGGGGGGGGGCCGGGGGCCAACGCGGCCACCTCCAGCCCCTCTCCGCGGCCTTGCGGGGCGAGCGCGGCTGACAGCCGGGGGGGGGGGGATGGCCAAGGCTGGGAGGTGGGGGGGGGACGACACACACTCTGCTCGGCAGAACCATTAATGCCAACTCCCATAACAATAATCATAAAAGCCACGTCTCAGAGCTCAGCGCGCGGCCACTAAAGGATGCCTCTGGCAGCGCCCCCCCCCCCCCCCCCCCCCCCCCCCGTCCTTCCCCCCCCCCCCCGTCTAGCAGCAATACCTGGGGGGGCAATCGAAAAGTCTCTGCTTATTCCAGCTGATGGCCAATCTCTCTCTATTTAAGCCTCTCAGACAGCTAATCTAATCAATATTGCAAGGAGGGCTGCATTAGCAGGGAGCAGGCTGGCTGCTGATGGAGCGGCAGATGGGGGGGGGGGGGGGGTGTGGAAAAATAGGACCCCCCCCCGCCCCCGGACCCACCTGAGGAAGCGGTTGAGGTCGCCGTGCTTCATGTACTCGAAGAGCATGACGAGGGGTTCGCCCTCCGTGCAGACGCCGTAGAACTTGACGATGTGCTCGTGCTGCAGCACCGTCAGCAGCTCGGCCTCGCGGTGGAAATCCAAGCGGGCGCTTTCCGTCACCTCCTTCAGCGCCTGCACGGGGTGCACGGCGTCAACCCAACTCCCCCCCACCCCACAACCACCGCTATGGACCCCCCCCTCCTGCCGTCGTCATCACCCCCCATCCTCACCTTCACGGCCACCAGCATCTTCTCCTGCTCCGGGAGGAGGTTGTAGCACTCGGCCAAGAAAACCTTCCCGAAGGCGCCTTCGCCCAGCTCCCACTTGAGCACGATGTCCCGCCGCTGCACGTGGTGCACGCCTGCGGGGGGACCCCCCCACCCCCCCCACCCCGTCAGCGTGTCGTTCCCCCCTCCCATGGGCGCGTGGGAGGACGCTCGGGGACCGCAACCATGTGCGCGTGTGTGTCGTCGTCCGTCCATCTGTGTGTGTCCTGTCCCCCCCCCCACCCCCGCCGCCACCCCCGGCACTTACAGGCGTCGCAGAAATACTGGGGGTTCTCGATGAAGTTGCTCTTCAGCCCCTCCAGTTTGCTCTCGGCCGAGGAGGGGGGGCTGCTGCCCAGGTTCATGAAGTGCAGGGACATGGCCAGGTCGTCCTCTTGGGCCAGCACTGCCGAGCCTTGCGGGGACAAGGCCAAGGCCATCTTGCGGGGGGGGTGGGGGGGGTGTCCTGCGCCCGCCCCACGGCCAGTGCCAGGCTCTGCCGAGCAGCCCCCCCCCCGGCCCTGGCTGGCCCCCGGGGGCCCGGCAGCCCGATCAAAGCCATTTAGAGGCTGAATCCATTCCAGGAGTGAATTAGCAGCTGCTGCCCGCGCTGCCGGGGGGAGCCGGCACCCCTCCACGGTCCCCATCCGCCGTCCCCCTCCATCGGTTCCCCTCCATCATTCCCACCCACAGTCCCCATCCATCAGTCCCCATCCACGGTCCCCCTCCATCTTTCCCATCCATGGTCCCCACCCACGGGTCCCCCTCCATCGTTCCCATCCATGGTCCCCACCCACGGGTCCCCCTCCATCGTTCCCATCCATGGTCCCCACCCACAGTCCCCCTCCATCGGTCCCCCTCCATCATTCCCATTCATGGTTCCCACCCACAGTCTCCCTCCATGGGTCCCTCATTCCATGGTTCCCACTCATCGGTCCCCCTCCATCATTCCCATCCATGGTTCCCACCCACAGTCCCCCTCCATGGGTCCCATCCATGGTTCCCACTTATGGTCCCCCTCCATCATTCCCATCCATGGTCCCCACCCACAGTCCCCCTCTGTGGGTCCCATCCATGGTTCCCATCCACGATCCCCACTCATGGGTCCCTCTCCATCATTCCCATCCATGGTCCCCACCCATGGGTCCCCCTCCATCATTCCCATCCACGGTTCCCACCTACAGTCCCCACCCACGATCCCCCTCTGTGGGTCCCATCCATGGTTCCCACTCATGGTCCCCATCCACGGTCCCCCTCCATCATCCCCATCCATGGTTCCCATTCCATTGGTCCCCCTCCATCATTCCCACCCATGGTCCCCATCCACAGTCCCCACCCAGCACAGTCCCCACCCAGGGTCCCCCTCTGTTGTTCTCATCCATGGTTCCCACACATTGTCCCCATCCACAGTCCCCCTCCATGGGTCCCACCCATGGTCCCCCTCCATCATTCCCATCCATGGTTCCCACCCACAAGTCCCCACCCAGGGGTCCCCTCCACAGTTCCCACCTATGGTCCCCTTCCATGGGTCCCCTCCATCGTCCCCATACATGGTTCCCACCTATGGTCCCCATCCATCGATCCCCCTCTGTCATTTCCATCCATGGTCCCCACCCAGGGTCCCCCTCCATCATTCCCATCCATGATTTCCACCCACGGTCCCCTCCATGGGTCCCATCTATGATCCCCTTCCCTGGGTCCCCTCCATTATTCCCATCCATGCTTCTCACCCGTGGTCCCCATCCTCAGTCCCCTTCCATGGTTCCCACCTATGGTCCCCATCCATCGGTCCCCACCTACGGTCCCCCTCTGTTGCTTCCATCCATGGTCCCCACCCATGGTCCCCATCCACAATCCCCCTCCATGGTTCCCACCTATGGTCCCCATCCATCGGTCCCCCTCTGTTCTTCCCATCCATGATCCCCACCCATCGTCCCCATCCATAGTCCCCTTCCGTGGTTCCCACCTATGATCCCCTTCCATGGGTCCAGTCCATCATTCTCATCCATGGTCCCCATCCATGGGTCCCCCTCTGTCATTCCCACCCAGGGTCCCCCTCCATCACTCCCACCCCCGGTCCCGTCCCCACAGCCGTGTCCCCAACCCGGGTACCCAGCCCAGCCCCGGTCACCCCACGGATGTGGGAACCGGGGTGTCCCCGTGCCGTGGCTGGAATCCCCCGCGGCACTGGGCGAGGCGGGGGTCGGGGGGGGGTCCGGGGACACACACACACACACACTCACGGTTGATGCCGAACTTGGTGCGGCGCCCGCATTTGTTGAGCAGGATGAGCATGACGGAGAGGAAGAGGGACGCGAACACGGCCAGCGCCACGGCCACCGAGACCTGGTGACGACGGGGACGGGGCGCAGGTTGGGGTCCTGCCGGGTCCCTTCTCCCAGCCCTCGGGGGGGGGGGGGGGCGCTGAGGTGGCCACAAGACCCCAGAGCTGCCACTGGGGAAACTGAGGCACTGGGGTTTCATCCCCATCACTTGGCCTCATCCCGCTTGGCTCTGGTTTGGCTGTGCCTTAAGGATTTGTCCTTTGTCCCACCCCACCCGCCGGGGGTGTCCGTGTCCCCACGTCCCCCCCCGAGCCCAAACAACGGAGCATCCCCTCACCCCAAACATGTGCTCGTCCGTCGTCTCCACGGGCCCCTCCAGTGAGCTGTTCCTGGTGCCTGGGGCAGGGAGGGGGGCACGGGGTGAGCGTGGGGTGAGGGGGGGGGGTGGTGGTGGCCAGGATCAGCCCCAGTTTGGGGGCGGGGGGGGTGACCCTGCAGGAAGCAGCGTGTGCCCGGTCACTCACCCAGCGGGGACAGAGACACTGGCGCAGCCCGAAGGGAGAGAGAAAGGAGAGACACGTGTTATTGCCCAGGCGAGGCCCCCCCGGCCCCGGCACCACCCCTGGGGGAACTGAGGCACCCCTGGGGAAACCGAGGCACGCCAGGAGAGACATGCCAGGGGAGACTGAGGCACGCCGGGAGAGACTGAGGCACCCCTGGGGAAACTGAGGCACCCCTGGGGAAACTGAGGCACAGCAGGAGAGACATGCCAGGGGAGACTGAGGCACACCGGGAGAGACTGAGGCACCCCTGGGGAAACTGAGGCACGCCAGGAGAGACTGAGGCACCCCTGGGGAAACCAAGGCACACCGGGAGAGACACGCCGGGGTGACTGAGGCACCCCAGGGGAAACTGAGGCACGCCGGGAGAGACACGCCGGGGAGACTGAGGCACACCGGGGGAAACTGAGGCACGCTGAGGCTTGTTGGGAGCCAGCGGGCAGAGCCAGCCGCCACCCATTTTTCACACCAATGCAAGGAGGGACGTGGGGCATCTCCTCCGCTGAGCCCCAAGGTGGGGACCCCCCCAGGCAGCCCCCCCTCCCCGCCCCCACAACCCCAACGTTTGCCGGCACCTACCGGGGATGGGCTCCTCGGGGCTGAAGCTGAAAGGGTTTTCCATGAAGCGGCCCCGGACGCTGCGGGCGGCGGAGCCCAGGGGGTTGCGGAGCAGGAGGGTGTAGACGCCGTTGTTGACGTGCGTGGGGCGGTTGAGCTGGAGGCAGCCGTGGAGGACGCTGGAGTTGTGCTCGTACTCCACGATGCGGGTGTGGATGTAGGGCCCCTCCGCCAAGGCCGAGCCGTTGAAGAGCCAACGGATGCTGGGCGCCGGGTTGCCGTCCACCGAGAAGGGGATGCACCAGAAGTGCTGGGAGATGGCTTCCTGCAGGAGCAGGATGACGGGGGGGACTGCAGGGAGGGGGGACAGAACGCAGCCAGGTGGGTTCCCTTGCCTGGAGACACACCACCCCCCCCCAAGACACACACAGGCTGTCACCCCTTGGGGTTGCTCACAGGTGACATTCAGCGTCACGCTGTCCTCCGCCGGCCCCGCCGCGTTCTCCGCCCGGCACGTCAGGTCTTTGCGGTTGAGGTTGGAGGAGACGTTGGTGATCTCCAGGAGGATCTCCCAGTCCGAGAGCTGCGGGGAGCACTGGGTGACCCAACAGACACCCCCCCACACACACACACACACACCCCCCAGCAAGAGCTGCGCCGGTTCCTGCATCCCCACCGGCGAGAGGATGCTGCGGCAGGGTGCCGGGAAGGTCTTGCCTTGGTGACAAGGGCCAGCTCGGGTCCCACCTCGGGCAACACCCACTCGCCGGTGGCCGGCGGCTCGGCAGCAATGTGGCAGGTGAGGTTGACACTGTCCCCCTGCCGCAGCACCGCCTCGGGGGGCTCGATGCGGACGGTCGGGGGCTCTGCTGAGGAAAAAAAAAAAAAAGAAGGAGGTGAGCGAGGCCACGTTGCCCACCGCGTCCCCACACTCGTCCCCACACTGTCCCCAAGCCGAGCGGCTCGGGAAGAAAGGCAGGGGGGACAAACCCGGCGGGGTCCCCTGCCACCTACCGCAGGCGCGGAAGGGCTGGCTGCCCAGGGGGACCAGCACGCTGCCCTCCCAGCAGCCCAGCCACTGGTTGCCCAGTTCGGCCCGGCTCCCGTTCTGCCAGAGCTGCAGCCAGCGCAGCCCGCAGGAGCAGCTGAAGGGATTTCCCACCAGGATGCTTGGGATGGGACAGGGAAGAAGGAAAAAAAAAACAAGAGGGGAAAAAAAAAAAAAAAAAAAAGGGACAAAGGGGCAAAAGGGCTGTGGTGGCACCGGCTCCGGGTCTATACAGCCCCCCGGTGGGGTCAGGCGAGGCTGGACACCAGTTTGCCCAGTCGCAGCTGCACTGGTGGGGCACCCAGTGCCACCTCCCCGCGCCAGTGTCACCTCCCCGCGCCATCTCTCTGCGTCCCCAGCCCCGTCCCTGCCTCCGCGGCACCCCCGGGGGTGCATCCCGGGTGGGGGATGCTCCGCACCCATCTTTCCCCCCCCCCGACCCGCCTCCTCCCCCCCCCCCCCCCCCCATCACTCACAGCTCCTGCAGGGGCAGATGCTGGAAGGTTTTCCAGGACAGGCTCCGCAGCGCGTTGGAGGAGAGATTCCTGCGGGGACAGACCCCCGTCAGCCGCCCCCTTCCCACCGCCGAACCCCTCCGACGTCCTCCCCCTCCCCGTCGTGCCCCCCCCCCCCCCCCCCCCGTCCTTGCGGAGGGTCTGGCTGGGACGCGGGGCAGCGCCGAGGCCACCGATGTCACAGCGTGACCAAGCAAAGCCACCTCTTGGCCAGGGGGCCACCAGCCTGCGGGCACCTCCCTGCCAGCGGGGACCCCCCCGCACCCCAGCATAGAGTCGTCCCCCCCGCTTTCCTGGTCCCGTCCCCCCCACATTGGGGCAGCAGGGAGCTCCCGGGGGGGGGGTCCGTCCTCCTGCCCACCCCCTCCCCGGTCGATGGTTTCCCTCTCAGCGGTAGACACACACCCCCCCGCCCCCCCTCGATCGTCCCCCCCCCCCACCTCGATGCGCCTCTGGGCAGAGGGACGGCATCGATCCTGCCGGGCCCACCCTGCGCCGGGGATGGGTGCCCGTGGGGATGGGGGGGGGGGGGGGGGGGGGCGAGCCCTAAAATTGGGGGCGGGGTGAGGGGGGGTTGGGGGAGGGAATTGGGGGGCGGGGGGGGGGGGATACTCACACGTGGCTCAACCTGGGGGTGTCCAGGAAGGCGTCGGGAGAGACGTGCTGCAGCCCCGAGCTGGAGATGGTGCTGGGGGAGGGAAGGGATGAGCACCCGCACTGGGGACCCTCAACTGGGGGACACTGGGAGCAGCCCTCCCGCAGCGGGATGGTGCTCCGGGGAGCCCCCATCCGCTCCCCCCCCCCCCCCCCCCCCAATTTCCCTGTGCAGGGACATCCCCCCCGGGGTGCTCACAGGCTCCTGAGGTCCCGCAGCATCCTGGTGTCAGCCCGGGTCAAGGTCGTCAGCGCCTGCTGGTTCTCGATGACGCTGGAAGGCAAACGAGGGGGGATCGGAGCCCCGGGACACCCCCCCCCCGGGATCCCCCCCCATTCCAGGGGCAAAATATGGGGCAAGGGGAATGGGGGGGGGGGAGTGTCATGGCTCTCCCCCTCCCCAGGCTGTGCCTGCGCTACCCCGCGGCTGGGGACAGGGATGGAGCCGAGCTGTGCCTCAGTTTCCCCTGGGCAGATCGGGGTGGGGGGGGGGGGGGGGGGGTGTGGGTGTGTGGTATGACCCGGTCTCACCCAGACACTGAGTTTGCCAGGTCTCAGCCCCACTCCCCCATGGGTCCCCACCTCTCCTCGCCCCCCCCACAGTGTCCTGCGGTGTGGTGGGGGGCACGCAGTGTGTGTCCCCCCTTCCCTTTTCCCAAGGCGGGGGGTGAAAAAAAGCCCCATTGGGAGTGGGGGGGGGGGGGGAATTTCCCACCAGCTTCACCCCAGGGGGGCTGCTCCTGCGACCCCCAAATGGTCAGGGGTGAAATGGGGATTCAGACCCACACCGAGGGGGTTTTGGTCCGGGGTTGGGGGGGGGGGGTGTCCCTACCGCCACCCCCATGGACAAGGCTGTGGGGATAGGAGGGACGGGGGTCTCTCGGGGGATCATCGTCCCTGCCACCCTCACCCCCCCCACCCCACCCCAGCAAACAAAGAGCTGGCAGCACCCGCGGTGCAGCATCCCCCGGCAGGAGGGGAAACTGAGGCAGGGAGACAATGCCGCAGCCGGACCCCAGCAATGCGGCACGGCCCAGGGAGGACCCAGGAGCCCGGGCACCCCAGTGTCACCCAGCACCCCCTGCCACCCCCCAGCACCCTCCTCGCCCCCCCACGCATCCCAGAGCATCCCAGCTCTGCCAGGGGACCCCATTGCTCCCACTGGCATCGCTGTGAGAGGGGGTGAAGAGCTGCCCCCAGCCCCACACTCGCTCCCTGGGGGGGAGAGGGGTGCAGCAAGGGCCCCCCCACATATTTGCAGCCCCCCATCGCCTCCCACCAAGCAGCCCCGCTCCCCACAACGGTTCCAGCCCCATAGCGGATCCAGCCCCACCGCCACGCTCTCGTCACCACCCCAGCCCCATCACCCCCTCCCAAGCTCCGTCGTCCCCAGCCCCATCGCCCCCATCATCCCCAGTCCCATCGCCCCCATCATCCCCAGCCCCATCATCCCCAACCCCATCGCCCCCATCACCCCCATCATCCCCAGCCCCATCGCCCCCATCATCCCCAGCCCCATCATCCCCAGCCCCATCGCCCCCATCACCCCCATCATCCCCAGCCCCATCGCCCCCATCACCCCCACCATCCCCAGCCCCATCTCCGTGTCCCCAAGCTCCACCACCTCCAGCCCCATCGCTCCATCCCCGAGTTCCATCACACCCAGCCCCACCACCCTCAGCCCCATTGCCCCCCACCCCATCTCCCCATCCCTCAGTCCCGTCATCACCAACTCCATCAGCCCCAGCCCCTCCACCTGGTCCCCGACCTTCATCACCCTCAGCTCCATCGCCCTGTCACCCCCAGTCCCATCACGGCATCCCTCAGCCCCATCTCCACCAACCCCACCACCCCCAGCCCCTCCGCCTGGTCCCCCAGCCCCACCACCTCCAGCCCCATCATCCCCAGCCCTGAGCTTCATCACTCTCAGCCCCATCATCGCCAGCTCCATCGTTCCCAGACACTCCACCCGGTCCCCGAGCTCCATTGCCCCCTTCTCCATCACCCTGTCCCTCAGCCCCATCACCCCCTTCTCGGTCACCCCCTTCTCCGTCACCACATCCCTCAGCCCCGTCACCCCCAGCCCCATCACCGCATCCACCAGCCCCATCACCCCCTTCTCCGTCACCCGCTTCTCCGTCACCCTGTCCCTCTGCCCCGTCACCCCCTTCTCCATCACCCCCAGCCCCATCACTGCATCCCTCAGCCCCGTCACCCCCAGCCCTGTCACCGCATCCACCAGCCCCATCACCCCCTTCTCCGTCACCCTGTCCCTCCGCCCCGTCACCCCCTTCTCCATCACCCCCAGCCCCATCACTGCATCCCTCAGCCCCGTCACCCCCAGCGCCATCACTGCATCTTTCAGCCCCCTCGCCCCCTTCTCCGTCACCCTGTCCCTCAGCCCCGTCACCCCCTTCTCCATCACCCCCAGCCCCATCACTGCATCCCTCAGCCCCGTCACCCCCAGCGCCATCACTGCATCTTTCAGCCCCCTCGCCCCCTTCTCCGTCACCCCCAGCCCCATCATCTCCTTCTCCGTCACCCCCTTCTCTGTCACCCTGTCCCTCAGCCCCGTCACCCCCAGCCCTGTCACCGCATCCACCAGCCCCATCACTGCATCCCTCAGCCCCGTCACCCCCAGCCCTGTCACCGCATCCACCAGCCCCATCACCCCCTTCTCTGTCACCCCCTTCTCCATCACCCTGTCCCTCCGCCCCGTCACCTCCTTCTCCATCACCCCCAGCCCCATCACTGCATCCCTCAGCCCCGTCACCCCCAGTCCCATCACTGCATCTTTCAGCCCCCTCGCCCCCTTCTCCGTCACCCTGTCCCTCAGCCCCGTCACCCCCAGCCCTGTCACTGCATCCACCAGCCCCATCACCCCCTTCTCCGTCACTCCCTTCTCTGTCACCCCCTTCTTCTCCATCACCCTGTCCCTCCGCCCCGTCACCTCCTTCTCCATCACCCCCAGCCCCATCACTGCATCCCTCAGCCCCGTCACCCCCAGCCCCATCACTGCACCTTTCAGCCCCCTCGCCCCCTTCTCTGTCACCCCCAGCCCCATCATCCCCTTCTCCGTCACCCCCTTCTCTGTCACCCTGTCCCTCCGCCCCGTCACCCCCTTCTCCATCACCCCCAGCCCCATCACCCCCTTCTCCATCACCCCCTTCTCTGTCACCCTGTCCCTCCGCCCCATCACCTCCTTCTCCATCACCCCCAGCCCCATCACTGCACCTTTCAGCCCCCTCGCCCCCTTCTCCATCACCCTGTCCCTCAGCCCCGTCACCCCCAGCCCCACTCACACGTCGGTGAAGCCGCCGGTTCCCAGCAGCGGGGCCAGGCTGCTCAGGGTGCCGGGCTCCTGGCAGAGCAGTGTCCCGGCGCGGGGGCAGTGGCAGGGCCGGGGGCAGGACCGGGCAGCGCCGGGGGCGGGCAGGGGCAGGGGCAGCAGCAGCAGCGCGGCCAGGCAGAGCCAGGCGGGCAACGGCGGCATCGCGGGGCCGGGGCCGGGGCCGCCCTCCCTCGCACTTGCCCGGCAGCCCGAGCACGGGGCCGTGCGGGGCTTAAAAGCATCGCAGGGACCGGCCTCCCGGGAGGGGCCGGCGGCTCCCCCCGCCCCGGCACCGCCCCGGCCCCGGAGACACCCCCCCCCACCCCCCCCCCACGGCCGGGGATGGAGGGGCAGGGCCGGCCCCCCCCGCCCGTGACTCACCGGTACTCGGGAAGTCTCCGGGGGAGGGGGGGGGAGGCTCGGCCGCAACCCTGCCCGGAGCCCCCCCGCCCCACGGAGAGTGGCCCGCCGCGCACGGGCACCGAGCAGCGCGCCTGCCTAAACCCTGCCTGCGCCCTGCCTAAACCCTGCCTGCGCCCTGCCTAAACCCTGCCTGCGCCCTGCCTGCGCCCTGCCTAAACCCTGCCTAAACCCTGCCTGCGCCCTGCCTAAACCCTGCCTAAACCCTGCCTGCGCCCTGCCTAAACCCTGCCTAAACCCTGCCTGCGCCCTGCCTGCACCCTGCCTGCACCCTGCCTAAACCCTGCCTAAACCCTGCCTAAACCCTGCCTAAACTCTACCTAAACCCTGCCTGCACCCTGCCTAAACCCTGCCTAAACCCTGCCTGCGCCCTGCCTAAACCCTGCCTGCACCCTGCCTGCGCCCTGCCTAAACCCTCCCTGCGCCCTGCCTGCACCCTGCCTAAACCCTGCCTGCGCCCTGCCTAAACCCTGCCTGCGCCCTGCCTAAACCCTGCCTAAACCCTGCCTAAACCCTGCCTGCGCCCTGCCTGCGCCCTGCCTAAACCCTGCCTAAACCTTGCCTGCGCCCTGCCTAAACCCTGCCTGCGCCCGTCTAAACCCTGCCTAAACCCTGCCTGCGCCCTGCCTAAACCCTGCCTAAACCCTGCCTAAACCCTGCCTAAACCTTGCCTGCGCCCTGCCTAAACCCTGCCTAAACCCTGCCTAAACCTTGCCTGTGCCCTGCCTAAACCCTGCCTAAACCCTGCCTAAACCCTGCCTGCGCCCTGCCTAAACTCTACCTAAACCCTGCCTGCGCCCTGCCTGTACCCTGCCTAAACCCTTTCTAAACCCTGCCTAAACCCTGCCTGCACCCTGCCTAAACCCTGCCTGCGCCCTGCCTAAACCTTGCCTGCGCCCTGCCTGCACCCTGCCTGCACCCTGCCTAAACCTTGCCTGCACCCTGCCTGCGCCCTGCCTAAACTCTGCCTGCGCCCTGTCTGCACCCTGCCTGCGCCCTGTCTGTGCCCTGCCTAAACCCTGCCTACGCCCTGCCTAAACTCTGCCTGCACCCTGCCAGCAGCCCACACCACGGCACACATGTGCACACACATGGACACGCATGTACACACGCGCACCCGCCCCTCCAGGACCCAGCTCCGTCCCAGCACTGTAAGGGACAGGGGATGTCACACCAGCACCCCCCGGGCCACCAAGAGCCCCCCCAGCCTGTCACACACACACACCCCCCCCCAGGCTGTGCCCCCAGAATCTCAGAGCAATGGCAGAGCTGCCCCAGCTCCCCCAGCACCCCGTTATGTCGGGGTTCAGAACGGCTGGAGACGGGGCAGGGGGATATTGGGTGGCACAATGGCCCCGTCCCCAGCTGTCACCCCCCAGACAGGACCCTCCTCTTCCTCCCCAGGGAGGCAGGGCACAGCTGGTGTGCACCCACCGCCCTCCCCCCGCCCAGTGGGCCCCCATCCCCCCCCCCCCGGCTGCTGCCTGTCTCCCACAGCGCCTCGGGGGCAGCTCATCTGTGCGCTGAGTTTAGCACGTTCTCAGCCTGCCTTCCTCCCTCATGGCTCAGCCCCAGGCCCAGCAGCCCTCTGCGGCACCCATGGGGCCACGGTCCCCCCTGGGGTGACCCCTCCCTGTGGGACCCCACTGTCCCCCCCCCAAGCAGTGTGTGTCCCCCCCCCCCAGCAGAGAGGGCTAGTGGCTGTGGCACGCAGCCCGAATTCCTCCCAGATTCCGCTGCTTTGACGTTTTTCCCCAGAAACGCCCCCGGTTCGGGCACCACAGGGCAAAGCCACAGCTGGGGCGTGCAGGAAGCGGATGGGACCGGTGGGGGAGGGCGAGGGGGGGGCACAGATGGAAAGCCCCACATGCTCCCCCCCCCCCTCCCTGTGACCCCCCCAAACCAGACACTACCATGGCTGAGCTTCATCCCCCTTTATTCGTGCTCATCCCACAGCCACAGATAAGACAGCGAAGCCCCTTCCGCAGACCAACACCCCTCTGACACTGGTCCCAGTGCAGGGACTGGAAGGGGGGGGGAGGGGGGGCACATGAGGGTGGCCCCAGGCGTGTCCCACTGCAGGGCTGCCCCGTGCCTCAGTTTCCCCACCTGTAAAATGGGGGGGGGGGAGGTCACGCTACTGACCTATTTGCTGGGTTGGTGGGGGGGGGGCTGAACCCCAAATCCCACTCCCTACCCCCAGACCCCCATTTCGCCCCCCCCAAAAAAAAATATGGAAAGACTTTGGTGGTAATTCCCCCGCTCCGCCCCCCCCCACCCCGACTTAGGGCACCCCAATTTATTCCCAGGGGAAATGCCCCCCCACGGAGCATCCTTGCTTTGCCCCCCGCCCCCTTCCCCAAGGCACCCCCTCCCCAACCGGGCCCTTGGAAGCAATAAATAACGCAGAGGGGGGGTCCCGGCAGTGGCGGGGGGGGGGGGGGGGTGGCCGGAGGAGGGTGGGGAGTGCAGAGTCCGGCGTGGATCCGAGGCCCCCGTGGGGGTCAGGGTCAGGCCGTCCCATTGGGGAGCCGGCCGCCGTCCTTGCGGGTGGGTGGGGGGGAGGCGGGGGGCTCGTCCTCCCCGGGGGCCTGCTCCGTCTCGGGGTCGGAGGGTTCCGCCGAGCCCCGCCGGCGGTTCTCGGGGCTGTAGAAGAAGGAGAGGGTGCGGAAAGCGGGGGCCATGTGGTCCTTGATGCTCTCCAGGAGCTGGACGAAGGAAGGGCGCTGGCGCGGGTTCTGCTGCCAGCACCGGCACATCAGCTCGTGGCTGCGGGAGAGACGGGGGGGGGGGGGGCTGCGCTGGGTTTTGGGGGGGTCCCGGCACCCCCACAGCCGTCCCACTGCAGAGACCAGAGGCCAGGGTGATGGGCTCAGTGCTGGTTTCCTCCCCCCCCCTCCCCGCCCCCCCGCCAAGCCTTTCCCGCAGCAGGATGGGGGGCTCCCCCCCGTCCCAACCCCTCCCCCCCCCAAACTCACAGTTTATCGGGACAGTTTTCGGGCCGCTCCAGGACGCCGTTGTCCATGACGAAGCGCAGGACCTGCTCGTTGGACATGCCCTGGTAGGGCTGCTCGGCCAGCGTGGCGATCTCCCACAGCACCACCCCGAAGGACCTGCCGGCACGCCGCCGCTCAGCCGGGGGACGTCCCTCAAATCCCCCAAAGCCCCCCAAATCCCCCCAGCGTAGTCCCCCCCACCCCAACACCCACCAGACGTCAGACTGCGTGTTGAAGATGCCGTCCTTGAGGGCCTCGGGGGACATCCAGCGGACGGGGAGCAGCCCCTTGCCCCCTTTCCGATAATAATCCGTCTCGTAGATATCCCGGGTCATGCCAAAATCTGGCGGAGGAGGAAGAGGAGGAGGAAGAGGAGGAGGAAGGCGTGAGCACCGGGAGATGCAGGGCTGGCAGCGAGCCTGCCCCCCGCTGCCCACCCACCTCCGATCTTGACGGTGAAGTCCTCGGAGACCATGCAGTTGCGGGCGGCCAGGTCCCGGTGCACGAATTTGTTGGCGTTGAGGTACGCCATGCCGTCGGCGATCTCCCCCGCCATCTGGATCATGTCCTTGAGCGACGGCGGTGGCAGCCCAGGGTTGTTCTGCACCGTGCACAGAGAGTCGGGGCTGTGGGGGGGGGGACACACACAACACACCGGGACCCCTCCAGGAAGAAGGTGGGTGCCCCTTTGGCCGTGGGGCACTGCGGCACCCAGCCAGCCCCTCACCTCGGCGTCAGGTCTGAGCGAGCGCAGGTAGCTCTTCAGGTCCCCGCGTGTCATCAGCTCCATGATGACCAAAGCTGGCTGGCCCTGGGACACGACGCCGAGCAGACGAACCTGGGGGGGCAAATGGGGTGGCACGTGAGCAGCCAGGCCCCCCCCCCATGTCTCCTCCTTCCCCCCAAGCTGCCCACCTACCACGTGGTGGCACTTGAAGGCTTTCATGACGGAGGCCTCGTTGAGGAACTCGATGCGCTCCCGCATGGTGGCCAACTCGTTGACCGTCTTCAGGGCCACCTTGGTCTCCTCGCCCTCGGCGACCAGCCCCAGCGCCAGCCCCTCGTACACCATCCCGAAGGAGCCCTGTCCCAGCTCCCGGATCACCGTGATCTTCTCCCGTGGCACCTCCCACTCATCGGGGATGTACACTGCAGGGCGAGGGGGCATCGCCCCATCACTGTCACCATCACCATCCTTGTCATCATTTCCATCTCCATCCCCATCTCCATCCTATCCTCATCCCTATCCCATCTCCATCCTCATCTCCATCTCCATCCCCATCCCTGTCCCCATCCCTATCCCATCTCCATCTCCATCCTCATCTCTATCCCACCTCCATCCCTATCCCATCCCCATCCCATCTCCATCTCCATCCTCATCTCCATCTCTATCCCACATCCCTATCCCATCTCCATCCCCATCCCCATCCCCATCCCTATCTCATCTCCATCCCCATCCCTATCCCATCTCCATCCCCATCCCATCTCCATCCCAATCCCCAACGTCAATTCCATCCCCATCCCTATCTCCATCCCCATCCCTATCCCATCTCCATCCCCATCCCCGTCCCCATCCCCATCCCATCTCATCTCCATCCCCATCCCTATCCCATCTCCATCCCCATCCCATCTCCATCCCAATCCCCAACGTCAATTCCATCCCCATCCCCATCTCCATCCCCATCTCTGTCCCCATCCCTATCCCATCTCCATCCCCATCCCATCTCCATCCCAATCCCCAACGTCAATTCCATCCCCATCCCCATCTCCATCCCCATCCCTGTCCCCATCCTATCCCATCTCCATCCCCATCCCATCTCCATCCCCATCCCTATCTCATCTCCATCCCCATCCCTATCCCATCTCCATCCCCATCCAATCTCCATCCCAATCCCCATCCCAATCCCCAACATCAATTCCATCCCCATCCCCATCTCCATCCCCATCCCTGTCCCCATCCCTATCCCATCTCCATCCACATCCCCATCCCATCTCCATCCCCATCCCTATCCTATCTCCATCCCCATCCCATCTCCATCCCAATCCCCAACCCCAACTCCATCCCCAGCCCCACCAGTATGGCAACAGGAAGGGAAGGGCGCAGCAGACCCCACGGGGACGCCCCTGCCCATCCCTACGTACTGTCCGAGGCACTGAAGTACTCGGGGTTGACGGAGGCGTAGAGCGTTCCGCTGGGATACCCGTCGTTGCTCCTGCAAGGGGTGGGCATGGCTCAGAGGACAAGGGGGGACAAGGGCACCCTGCCACCTCCCCACGACCCTTCCCCAGCCCTGGCTCAGCTGCATCCGGCCCCAGCCCAGCCCTGGGGGGGTGCAGGGGGGCGGCGGGGGGAGGGGGTCGCTACCTCTTCTTGTTGTAGAAGAAGACGAAGACGGCGAGGCAGGAGATGAGCACCATGAGGACCACGGGCGTGACGGTGAGCAGGACGTAGAAGCTGCTGGACTCCTCCTCAGCTGCCAGGAGCAGGTGGCCGTGGGGCAGGGCCGGGCACTCATCCCGCCCCACACGTTAGACGGACACTTGTCCCACCACCACCATCGAGCCAGAGAGGGGGAGCCCCCAGCACCCCTGACCAGCAGCACCCACTGATCTCTGGTTGTCCCCATCCCAGAGCATCCTCCAGTCCTCCAGATCCCCCAGTCCAGCAGCATCCCCTGGTCCTCCAGCTTCCCAACCCAATGTTTTCAGCATCCCAGTCCAGGAGCATCTCCTGATCCTCAACATCCTGGCCCAGCAGCATCCCCTGATCCCCATCTATCCAGTCCAGGAGCATCCCCTGGTCCCCAGTGTCTTCTCAGCCCAGCAGCACCCGTCATCTTCAGCATCCCTGTCCAGGAGCATCCCCTGAGCCTCCACATCCCCGCCCAGCAGCGTCCCCAACCTCCCATCTCCCCAGCATCCCCCAGTTCCTCAGTGCCCTGATCCAGCAGCACCCCCTGACCCCCAGCTCCTGGCCCCACGGCCAAGGACCCTGCCGGTGTCCCCCCCGTCCCCTGTGGGTACCTGGCCCCAGGATGTAAAACTTGACGAGCCCCGTCCATGAGCCGTTGCCGGCCAATGAGGTGGCCCGAACCTTGGCCGAGTAGTTGCCCGGCTGGAGCAGAGCCAGGTGGACCCCCCCGTACTTGGAGTAGCGGTGACGGGACACGCAGACGACGGTGGTGACCTCCTGGAGGGGACAATGGTGGGGTGGCAAAGGGGGCTACATCCCCCCCCTCCTCCCCCCCTCCAAGGCATGCACAAGCCTTGGGGGAGAGAGATGGATGGGAAGGGATGGGATGGGATATGGGTGAGACTGGGATGGGGAAGGAGAATGGGATGGGGATGAGATGGGAACATTGGGATGGGATGGGGATGGGATGGGGATGGGTGAGACTGGGATGGGGATGGAGTCTGGGATGAGGATGGAGACTGGTATGGGGATGAGATGGAAACTTTGGGATGGGATGGGGATGGGATGGAATGGGATGGGGTTGGGATGGGGATGGGATGGAATGGAGATAGGATATGGGTGAGAATGGGATGAGGATGGAGTTGGGGATGGGGATGAGATGGGAACATTAGGATGGGGATGGGATATGGGTGAGACTGGGATGAGGATGGAGGCTGGGATGGGGATGGAGTTGGGGATGAGATGGGAACATTGGGATGGGATGGGGATAGGGATGAAATGGGATGGGATGGGGATGGGATGGGATATGGGTGAGACTGGGATGGGGATGAGATGGGAACATTGGGATGGGGGTGGGATATGGGTGAGACTGGGATGGGGATGGAGGCTGGGATGGGGATGTAGTTGGGGATGAGATGGGAACACTGGGATGGGATGGGGATAGGGATGGAATGGGGATGGGATATGGGTGAGACTGGGATGGGGATGGAGTTGGGGATGAGGATGAGATGTGAACATTGGGATGGAATGGGGATAGGGATGGGATGGGATGGAGATGGGATGGGATGGGATGGGATGGGATATGCGTATGACTGGGATGGGGATGGAGTTGGGGATGGGATTGGAACATTGGGATGGGATGGGGCTGGGCTGGGCTGGGACGGGATGGGATTGAATAGGACGTGGGATGGGATGGGGTGGGATGGGATATGGGTGAGACTGGGATGGGGATGGAGACTGGGATGGGGATGGAGTTGGGGATGGGGATGGTATTGGAACATTGGAGTGGGGTGGGGATGGGATGGGGATGGGATGGGATGGGTGCTGTGGCCCCATAACCAGACCAGACCTGGCCGGGCAGGGGGTGCTGGGGGGGGGTCCTCACCTCGCTCTCACGGCTGTACTTGATCTCGTACTTGAGGATGAGGCCATTGGGGTTCCTGGGCTCTTCCCAGCGGAGCAGGACACTGTTCTTGCCAGCCGTCTCCCAGGTGACATTGCCAGGAATGTTGTCGGCTTGCACTGGAGAGGGGCACAGCGGGACTCAGCTCCTGGGGGCATCACCCAGACCCCAACCCCCTGCCAATCCCCCATCCCGAAGGTGCCGGGATGCCGGAACATGCCAACATCGTCAAGGCGGGATTTGGGAAGGAGGAAGCTGCCGGGACCTACACTCCGGCATGGTCCTGGCAAAGACGAAGGTGGCGGCGCTGCAGCCCACGGTGTGTGCGGCGTGGTTGCAGGCGTGGATGTCGATGCGGTATTCGGTGAAGTGCCGCAGCCGCGACAGCACCGCCCGGTCGCGCACCACCTTGTCCTCGAAGATCTGGAAGTCGGGTTTGGGCTCGCCCCCGGCACGGCTGGGGGCCGGCGGCTCCATGGAGGAGGCGTTGGCCGGGAATGTGACGGCCACCACGTCCCTGCGCCGCTTCGGCGTCCTGCGGGAGGTGGGGACAAGAGGTGGTGGGGACGACTGGATTGTCCCCCAAAATGGAGTAGGGGAGGAGAGACCCTCCAGGCTTGTGTGGTCCCCGCTCACCTCTGCGGGTTCTTGTTGATGGATGTCACCTTCCAGGGTGGCCTGAGACAGCGGGAAATCGGTCAAAGGATCTGCCAGGAGCAGCCACCAGACCCCCAACCCAGGGCAGATCCACACCCCCAGCCTGGGGGACCTTCCCCCTTGACATGGGGACTCCCGCGGATGGCACCTGGGGATGATGATGGAGTTGTGGAGGAAGTTCTCGAACTTCTTCTGGAAGGACTCGGCTTCACCCTCCACGCGGAGCTGCCCGTCGGCGGGGCGGCAGGGACAGCATCGCTCCTCTGCGTCTGGCTCTACCTCGGGGCCATCCCCGTCCCCAAAGCGGGTGTCCGCGCTGCTGGTGGGCAGCTTCAGACCTGCAGGTGGAGACATGGCAGGGCTGGCAGCGTCCCCATCCTACTGGTGTCCCCCGGCGGCCGTCCCCAACCCGCCTGCCCTCACCTTTGTGGCAGTAGTCGTTGACGTAGAGCTCCATGTCCTCGGCCAGCTGCTGCCACAGCACCAGGTAGTAGGTGATGTTGCCGTTGCGTTGCGTGGGTGGCTTCCAACGCACCACGATGTGGGAGGAGGAGTTGGACATGGAGATGACATCCCGGGGCACCGTCGGGGCTGGGAGGACACAAAGGTGTCAGTCTGTCTTTTGGGGGGCCACCGCGGGCATCCCCGGCCCCCTTGCCAAGCCCCTTACCCGCCGGCATGGTGCGGATGTAGACCACCTCGCTCTGCGCCCCGTAGTTGCGTCCTTCCTCGGCGGTGGTGAGGGTGATGGCGCGGACGAAGATGGCGTACTGGGTCCAGGGGCGCAGGTTGAGCAGGGCCACCCCCGGCGCCTGCTCGCTGCTGAGCGGTAGCTCCACGTCCAGCACGTTCCAGCTCTGCGCCCCGCAGGCATCCTGCCCCACGTACTCCGACACGTTCTGGAAGGGTCTGCCCCACACTGGGCATCGGGGAGGGTCCTGGGACCCCCTCCCAGCCGCACAACCCCCCGTGGAGGTCCAGCAGCCCACCAGGACGCCATAGGATGTGGGGTCCCCAAGCCCTCCGCCATGGGGACAAGTTGGGGACGGCGACCACTTACGACTCCTTGTAGTAGACGATGAAGCTGAGGAGGTCGCGGTACTCGGGGGGCCGGTACCGCTCCCACTTGAGGAAGATGCGGTCGGACTCGGTGACGTTGGAGATGAAGCGCAGGGTCTGGGTCTTGCCTGTGGAGGGGTGGCAGGGTTCGGGCAGGGGGTGATGGCACTGCCGGGTGTCATCCCCCCCCGTCCCCGTACTCACAGGACGCCCGGTCCCCGTTGGTGCGGGGGTTGATCTCCGCCTTGTTCTGCCGCCCCTTGGTGCCCGTCACCTCCTCCATGCGGTAGATCTCGGCCAGGCAGAGCTTGGGGTTGAAGGCGAAGTACATCTTGCCCACGGGGATGGAGAGGACGTGGTGGCTCCAGTCCCAGAGCTGCTGCAGGTTCTGGTTGTCCAGGACGTACAGGGTGTAATTCCTGGAGGAGGAGAGGTGGATGGATGGCAGGGGCACGGGCACCCCCAAACCCACCTCTGTGTGTCCCCCAAACCCACGTCTGTGTCCCTCAAACCCACGTCCCGTCCTCACCCGTCCACCATGGAGTCACCGCGGATCAGCTTGAGGTTCTTGAAGAAGGACAAGGAGACGAGGGCGAAGGAGTGCTTGATCTTCAGGAAGCCCGTGATGGTCTCGATGAGCCCCAGGCTGCTCTGCAGCTCCGAGGCCAGGTTATCTGGGGACAACCCACGGGCGTGAGCACGGGGTGGGGACCACCCCTCCATTGACTCACGCTGCGAGGGAAAAGATGCCCCCTTCCTCAACCCCACACCCCCAGGGCGGGTTGCGGGGGGGGGCCGGGTCCGTCACTCACAGCCCCGGCGGATGTTGACGATGAGGTTGCCCTCCACGAGGGTGCAGCCCCCCAGCTCCTGCGCCGCCCGCGTCGAGTCGATGGTCTTGGTGCCCACCTTGCACTCCTTGGGGCACAGCCCCTCGCACTTGTGGCAGAAGATGCTGCGGGCGGGCGGGAGGACGGGGACGGGCCGTGAGCCGGGTACCGCGCCACCACCGTGCCAGGGTGAGGGACACCGTGGAGGGGGACACCCCCCCATACCTGCTGTCATTCCGGGTGTAGCCCGAGGGACACTCGGAGAGGCACTGCCGCTGGTGGATGACGAACTTGGAGGCGTCGCGGGGGTTGTGGGAGACCTTGCGGAGGCTGGCGCAGTACTCGGCGGTGACGCAGCGCCAGCCCTCGTACTCGTAGGTGCGGGGCGGGCAGGAGGGCAGGCAGTGCCCGTTGAAGTGGAAGTGGCGGCAGGCGACGCAGGCCCGGTTGTCGCGGGGTCGCCCGCAGCCCCCCAAGCATTCGGGGTGGCAGCACTCGCCCGCCGCCGTGCACGCCGAGCCCGCGCCGCACGGGCACACTGCGGGGAGAGAGCCCGCGGCGTGGGCCGGGAAAAGCCTCCCGACGCAGATGTCCCGGCCCCGGAGCAGCACGGAGGGGTGGGGGGACCAGGGTTCACTTGGGGGGAGAGGGAAGGGGTGGGAAGGGCTGGGGGCAGCTGCCGACACCCTCCGGCTCCGGGGAGGGCAAGGGGAGAGGGGTGGAGGGATGGATGGAGGGATGGGTGGAGGGATGCAGGAATGGAGGAAGGGATGAAGGAATAAAGGGATGGGTGGAGGGATGGAGGGATGCAGGGATGGAGGGATGGAGGGAGGGATGGAGGAATGAAAGAATAGAGATGGAGGGATGGGTGGAGGGATGCAGGGATGGAAGGAGGGATGGAGGGATGAAGGAATAGAGGAATGGGTGGAGGGATGGAGGGATGGAGCGATGCAGGGATGCAGGGATGGAGGAATGGAGGGAGGGATGAAGGAATAGAGGGAGGGATGGAGGGATGCAGGGATGTAGAGATGGAGGGATGCAGGGATGGAGGGATGGAGGGAGGGATGAAGGAATAGAGGAGGGATGCGTGGAGGGATGGAGGGATGCAGAGATGGAGAGATGGAGGGAGGGATGCAGGACTGGAGGGAGGGAGGGAGGGAGAGATGCAGAAATCGATGGAGGGATGTAGGAATGGAGGGAGGGATGGATAGAAGGAGGCAGGGATGGAGAGAAGGAGGCAGGGATGGAGGGAGGGATGGAAGGAGGGATGCAGGAATGGAGAGAGGGATGGATAGAAGGAGGCAGGAACAGAGGAAGGGATGGAGTGATGAAGGAATAGAGGGATGGGTGAAGGGGTGGAGGGATGGAGAGATGGAGGGATGGAGGGAGCAATGCAGGAATGGAAGGAGGGAGGGAGTGATGCAGGAATGGAGGGAGTGATGCAGGAATGGAGGGAGTGATGCAGGAATGGAAGGAGGGAGGGAGGGAGGTAGTGATGCAGGAATGGAGGGAGGGATGGATAGAGAGATGCAGGAATGGATGGCGGGATGCAGGAATGGAGGGAGGGATGGATGGATGAAGGAATAGAGGGATGGGTGAAGGGGTGGAGGGATGCAGGGATGGAAGGAGGGATGAAGGGATCGAGGGAGTGATGCAGGAACGGAGGGGGGATGGAAGGAGGGATGCAGGAATGGAGGAAGGGATGGATAGAGGGATGCAGGAACAGAGGAAGGGATGGAGGGATGAATGAATGGGTGGAGGGATGGAAGGAGGGATGGAGGGATGTGGGAATGGAGGGAGGGATGGATAGAGGCATGCAGGAATGGACGGAGGGATGGAAGGAGGGATGTGGGGATGCAGGAATGGATAGAGGGAGGGATGCAGGGATGGAGGGAGCAATGCATAGTGGGATGAAGGGATAGAGGGATGCAGGGATGGATGGATGGATGAAGGGATGGAAGGATGGAGGGATGCAGGGAGGGATGGATGGATGGATGGATGGATGGATGGATGGATGGAGGGATGGATGGATGGAGGGAGGGATGGATGGAGGGATGCAGGGAGGGAGGGAGGGATGGATGGATGGATGGATGGATGGATGGATGGATGAAGGAATGGAAGGAAGGATGGAGGGATGCAGAGACAGATGGATGGATGGATGGATGGATGGATGGATGGATGGATGGATGGATGGATGGAAGGATGGATGGATGGAAGGATGGATGGATGGATGGATGAAAGGATAGATGGATGGCCAAATGGCCGGACAGGTGGGCTGATGAGTGGCTGTGTGCCCAGCTGGACACAGGGCTGGATGCAGGGCTGCATGGACAGACAGCGGGACAGACAGACGGACAGGGTGAGCCCGGTACCAGCGGCCCGGTGCCAGGCCGGCAGCCGGGGTCACAGCCCCGATAAGAATCTGTGTTTATAGTACATATTCCATTCCCAACTCTCCCGTTTACAGCAAACAAGCCCGGGAGGGGCCCCTATTTACCTCGCCGCTGGGAAAACACAGCAGCCGGGAGCCGGCCTCTCCTCCGGAGGGTGATACAGTGCGGATCCTGTTACCCCCACCACGCTGCCGGCGGCGGGGGAGCAACGGCCACCATGGCCTGCCATCCCCTCCCGGCTCCACCAGCCTTCCCCAGCGCCCTCCCAGTTGACCCGACGGTGCAAACCAGCACCGTCCCGGCACGACTGTGGGGCAGCACCCACCTTTCTGGCAGTAGCTGGAGGTCCAGCAGCGATAATCCAGCTGCCCATTGACGCTGGTCTGGGCACAGGGTTTCTCCACGTCTAAGATGCCCGGGCAGACGTCGGCGCATTCTTCGGCCAATTTATTGCCCACGATGTAGGTGTTGTCCACGGCGTCGGGCAGCAGCAGCCCCCAGTCGATGGTGGAGAGGTGACAAAGCTCCTGGTTGCGCTCGATGCGGACGGAGCCCCGCAGGACATGGGCCAGGCTGTGCAGCCCCACGTCCCGCAGGTGGGGCATCTCGAAGATGACCAAGGCGTAGCTGAAGAAGAGGTTGGTGCCACGGATGACGGAGAGGTTGGGGAAGAGATCCCGCAGGCTCTCCAGCCCGTAGACGCGGAAGAGGAGCAGGTACTCGGTGATCATCAGCAGGCGGGGGAAGCTGAGCCCCCGAAAGTCCTCAGCGCCCGTGGTGAACATCAAGAGGATCTGCAGGTTGCCCTCGATGATGGAGCAGTTCTCCAGCTTCTGGAGCTGGGAGACGTCGTTGCGGATGTCCATGCTGCCGCAGACTGGGGTGACGAGATGGGGACCCCGTGGGCAGCGGGGACGGGGCAGCTGCCCCCCCAAAACCACCACCCCGGGATCCCCCCGCTGTGCCCGGCGCTGGCGCCGTGGTGATGCTGGGGTGGGCTGGGGGGGGGGGATTGGATGTCCCGTTGCTGCCTGTCAAAGGTGGCCACGATGGGTTTGGGCCGGCGGGGAGACGCGAGCGGGTCTGACAGGCAGCCGACGCGCCACGGCTCCCCGGGGCACGACGCGTCCCTTGCTGTGACAAGCCGTGACGCTAACGAGGTCTGGCTGCCCGGGCAGCCGTCTCACCCCATGGGATGCGTGTCCCAGCCCCGGAGGGTGGGGGGTCCGGCTGGGGGTGCAGAGGGCTTTTCCCCTTCCCCGAGCCGTGGCGAGCTCACAATATCTTCCCCCCTCCTCCACGGATGCGTGGTTACTGGCAGCTCCCGCAAGGTCATTCCCTTTAATTCCCCAGCACGGCGGCTAACGGGGCACGCAGGGCTACCATGGGTACCCCCGTGGTTTGCCATCCCGGGGCTTTTCCACCCGAACCCTAGCAGGGAGTGGGAGCGTCAGGGGGTGCAGCAGGGGATGGAGCATCTCCCGCATCCCAGTACTGGTGGGGATGCAAAAGCCAGGATGAGGCCCCCGGCATCATCCCCCGGCCTGAAACCTGACACTGAGTTATGGCGGAAAGAAGCCGTTGGGATCCCAACGAGGATTTACTGTAAACACGCCGGGTTCGGCGCGTACCCTAAACACCGGGCAACGCCGGCACCCCGGCTCGGCCGCCCGCGCCACGAAGACCCACCAGCCGGCACCCGGCATGGGGCTCAGTCCCGGTGGGGGTCCGGGTGCATAGTCGCCCCCCGTCTTCCTGCAGCCTGCGGATCGTGGCCAGATTCCCCTCCCGGTGTCACTCATTAGCCGCGGTCACCCTGGCCCCCCCAGGACCACGCGCGCTGGTCACCCCCCAGCACCGGGGCTCGGCCATCTGCAGGGGGCTGGTGCCAGCCGGGGGGAGCCCTGGGTCCCCTCTGTCCATCCCTCCCCCCTGCCCCAGCGAGGACATGGGGGTCCCCTCCATCCTCCCGCAGGACCAATTGTGGGTGCAGCACCGGCCCCAGGGGCTACAGCCCCCCCCCTGCCGCCATCACCGCCCTCCCCGACCTTGGCAAAGTCACCCCGTCCCTCTGCCGTGGGAGGGGACCCCGCGTCCTCGGGGGGATGGAGAGGGGACGGGGGTCCCAGGTGGGAGCAGACACAGTGAGGTGCATCCCCCGGGGCAGCTCCGGACACATTGGGATGCTTCACCCGCCTCCTCCATCGCTCCCCCCCCCCAGAACACCCCCTGGGTGCTCGGGGAAACTGAGGCAGGGGGCGGCGGGGAGAGGGGGAGGCAGGATGGACCGACAGCCCCCCTGGTGCCCCCAGCCCCTGGCAGCCAGCAGACCCCAGGCGTCCCCCTGCCGTGGCCGTGAGAGCCGGGACCCACCGTGGCCCCCCCCCTCCCCACCGTGCCACCCCCTCCCCAGCCGTTTTCCATCCCAGCAGCAGCACTGGGAGCCGCGGTGCCAGCCCTGGTTATAATTTTCCACCATCCCAGCTCCCGGCAGGGCCAAGCAATCGATGCCCCCAACTTCGGCCGAGCCCCTCGCTCCCCTCTTCACATCCCGGCAGGCGGGGGGGGGCCCACACTCTGCCCCTCCTGCCCTATATGGGGGGGGTGTCCGCAGCATACGGGGGGGGAAACTGAGGCAGGGAGCACCCAAAGAGCTTTGCCGTGGGGTTCGTCTCTTGCAAGCCCCCACAGGCATCACCACGAAGCGCCCCCCCACCCCATAGTTGCCCCCCAAGCAAGCGACCCCCCCCACCCCACCCCTTTCCAGGCACTTACTTTCGGAGGGGGCTTGCACAGGGGGCAGCGGGAGGGGACCCAGGAGCAGCAGCGTCACCCCCAGCCGCAGGGCACCCAGCGCCCCCGTCCCCATCCCCGAGCGGGACCCCTGGAGGGGGGGGGTCCCGTCCCCGTCCCTCCTTGGGCGCTGCTGCTCCGTGTCCAGCCCCGTGCGCCGTGTCCGACTGGGCACCCGCGGCACGCCGGGATAAGGGTGGCCCCCACAGCCCCCTCGCCCGCAGTCTCCAGCCCCTTCACTTTTGTTTTCGGCTGCCGTTAGGCAAAATATTTAGCCTGACAACTGGTCAGGCCCAGGCCCAGGGCTTGTTTGGGAAATAGAGAAGGGGAAAACAGGGCGGACCCCCCCGCCGACACCCCCCCATGGCGGAGTGGGGCAGGAAGGAAGGGCCGCCTCCTGCCTCAGTTTCCCCACTCCAAGCTGGAGGATTCAGGTTGCCCCGGCCTGGGGATGCTGGGAAGGAGCTGAGCCCCACCGGAGACCCCCCCCAGCCAAGAGCGGCACGGTGGGGACAATCCAAGGGTCATCCTCCATCGTAGGGGGGGTCCGGGGTCCCCATGCCCCCCCCGGGACCCCCACAGCCCCGCAGCGAGGAGGAGGAGCAGGAGGAAGCCGCAGGCACCCGGCGCAGAGGCAGGAGAGGAGGATGGACGAGGGGGGAGACGTTTATTTCTCACAGCGGGGATGAGCACGGGGAGGGTCCCCGCCGTGGCGTGGGGGGGACAGGGCAGGAGGGGGGGGGGCTGCCGCTCCAGTGACCCCCTCCCCCCGCCCAGCTGCATGGAACTGGGAGCACTGGGGCCGCACCGTGCTCCTGCCCCTTGGGATGGGGAGACGGGGGGGACCCCCAGGGCTCCTCGCATGGGATGGTCCCTCTTGGGGGGGGGGGGGGGGGTTTCCCTTCTGCTCTTTTTTTTTGGGGGGGGGGGGGGGGTGTTGTCTCAGGAGCAGCTGCTTCTCCGCCGGCGCAGCAGCGTGACGGGGTGGCTGCCCTCCTCCTCCTGGTCACTCTCGCAGCAGCGCTGGGGGGGCACGGGGGGGTTGGAGGGCAGGGACAGGACCCCCCCAGGGGAGAGGAACCCCTCTAGGAGAGAGGACCCCCCCAGGGGAGAAGAACCCCCCCAGGGAATTGGACACACCCCCCCCAAGGGGAGAGGGCACCCCAGGTGAGGACACCCCCCCCCCCTTACACAGCCACTGCGCAGCTTCCCCCCCCACTGGGGGGTCTGGACCCCCCCCCCCGCCAAATCCCTTTGCCGAGGAGGGGGTCGGGGGGGGGGGGTTGTCCCGGCTGCTCACCAGCTCCTCATCCTCCTTCCTGAGGCCGCAGAGCAGCCGCGTGCGGCAGAGCCGGTTGCAGGCGGACACCATGTTGTAGGAGAGCTGGGGGGTCCGGAGCCGGGGGGGGACCGAGGTGGGGGGGTCACTCCCCTCCTCTGTCCCCCCCCCCCACCACCGTAGCATTACGTGTCCCCCCCAGCCCAGACCCAGCCAGCCCTGGGCCGGAGCACAGCCCCAGCTCCCCAGGGGACCCCAGGGGTGGTGGGACCCCGCTGCTGGGTGCTCCCCCCACACCCAGGGCGGCCCCCCACCTTCACCTTCCATTTCCTCCGAGCATTGAATTTGCGGAAGTTTTTCATGTTGATGGAGGAACGGCTCCGGTTGGCCGCCTGCTTCCGGCTCAGGGGCTGGCGGGGACCAGGACACAGTGTTGGCACCATGCCCCCACCCCACTGCCGGGGGTCCGGCACCCAACCCCCCCCCCCCGCCACGTCCTTCTCACCTTGATCCAGGGGTGCACCAGGCACTCGGCCGCCGTCATGCGGTGCCTGCAGGACAGAGGGATGGGGCGGTGGGGGGGCGATGGGGGTCCCGGCCCCACAAAGCCACCATGGGGATGGAGATGGAGGTGGAGATGGGGATGGGGACGATGGGGATGGGGATGATGGGGATGAAGATGGGGATGGTGGGGATGAAGATGGGGATGGTGGAAGTGATGGGGGTGATGGGGATGAAGATGGGGATGGTGGGAATGATGGGGGTGATGGGGATGAAGATGGGGATGGTGGAAATGATGGGGGTGAAGATGGGGATGGTGGAAAAGATGGGGATGATGGGGATGAAGATGGGGATGGTGGAGATGAAGATGAGGATGGTGGCGATGATGGGGATGATGGGGATGAAGATGGGGATGATGGAAATGATGGGGTTGATGGGGATGAAGATGGGGATGGTGGAAATGATGGGGGTGAAGATGGGGATGGTGGAAAAGATGGGGATGATGGGGATGAAGATGGGAATGGTGGAGATGATGGGGATGAAGATGGGGATGATCGGGATGATGGGGATGATGGAGATGGTGGGGATGAAGATGGGGATGGTGGCGATGAAGATGGGGATGGGGGGGATGAAGATGGAGATGGGGGGATGATGGGGATGATGGAGATGGTGGGGATGAAGATGGGGATGGTGGCAATGAAGATGAGGATGGTGGCAATGATGAGGATGATGGGGATGAAGATGGGGATGGTGGAGATGATGGAGACGATGGGGATTGGGTTGGGAACAGGGTCAGGGTTGGGGGTTAGGCTGGGAATGCAGATAGAGATGGAGACGGAGATGGGGATGATGGAGATGGGGACAAAGACGGGGCTGGTGGAGATGATAGGGATGATGGAGATAATGGGGGTAATGGGGCTGATGGAGATGGGGATGGGCAAGGGGTTGGGGATTGGGATAGGAATGTGGATGGAGATGGGGATGAAGATGGGGCTGGTGGAGATGGTAGGGATGATGGAGATAATGAGGCTAATGGGGCTGGTGGAGATGGGGATGGGGACTGGGATAGGAATCGGGATGGAGATGAAGATGGAGATGGGGATTGGGATAGGAATACGGATGGAGATGAAGGTGGAGATGGGGATGGTGGAGATGATGGGGATGAAGGAGGTGATGGGGATGATGGAAATGGGAATGATGGGGCTGATGGAGATGGGGACAGAGACAGGGACTGGGATTGGGATGGTGATGCAGATGGGGAGGGGGTTGGGAATTGGGATGGGAATGCAGATGGAGACAGAGATGGGGATGGAGACGGAGACGGGATGGGGCTGGGGAAGGGGACGGAGACTCACGCTGGCTCCTTCACCAGCAGCTGCCGGATGAAGTCCTTGGCCATCTCGGAGGTCTGGCTGAAGCAGCGCTCCTCGAACTCGTAGGCCCCGGCCACGACGTTGGAGAGGGTCTCGGCGTCCGTCTCGCCCTGGAAGGGGGACAAGCCGCTGAGCCTGCGGGGACACGACGGAGCCACTGAGTGCCGGAACAGCACCGGCGCGGCCACCCGGGCTCAGCCACGTCACCGTGTCCCCGTGCCTCAGTTTCCCCCGGCCGCAGGGAACGTCGTCCCGTACTCACAGGATGTAAGTGATGACCCCGATGCTCCTGAAAGGCAGAGGTGGGGCTCAGGTGCTGCCCTCCCCAGTGTCCCCCCCCTGCCCCGCGGCACCCAGGGAGGGGGGGGGGGGGGGGTGTGTCCCTACCCACCCCCCTGCCTCAGCCCTTCGCCCCCAGGACCCCCCCTCCTCCTCACCACATGTCGGTCGCGGAGCTCAGCGGCTCATAGTTGATCACTTCAGGAGCTGGGGGTGAACACAGAGCCGGGGGGGGGGGGGTGGGGGGGGGAGACATTGGAGGGGACGGCACCGTCCCGGCCACCTCTTTCCCCGCATGCCTGGGGTCGGGGGGGGGGGGGGGTTGTCCCATTCCCACCCCAGGGGTCCCTTCGCCATGTCCCCGCAGAGCATCCCAGCTGCACCCCGCAGAGCGGGGCTCCTTGGGGACACCACCCCCCCCCCCCCCCCCGCCCCCCGGGGACACCCCCCGTCCCCGTACCGATGTACTGCGGGGTCCCGCAGAGGCTCTTGAGGGTGACGCCGTCCTGCAGGTGCTGGGCCAGCCCGAAGTCGATGATCTTGATGCGGGGCTTGGGGACGTCCTTCTCCTGCAGCATGATGTTCTCGGGCTGCGGGGACAAGGTGGGTGACGGGGGGGGGGGGGGGGGGGGGGTGTCATGGGTGGGGGGTGATGGGCTTTGCCGGCGGGCACTGCCCCGGGGAGGGCAGCAGCATCCCGGGAAGCCTGGCAGGATGCGGCCAGGGTTCTGGAGGTGCCGGATAATGGGGGAACGCAGCCCCCGGAGCCCCCCCAGGAGCGAAGACTGGGGTGGGGGGGGGGGGGGGGTTCCCCGTGGGCACCTTGAGGTCGAGGTGGGCGATGCGGCGGGCGTGCAGGTATTCCACCCCCCGCAGGATCTGTCCCAGGAACTCGATGGCCTCCTCTTCCGACAGCATCTCCTTCTCCGCGATGAAGTCGAAGAGCTCCCCGCCGCCGATCCTGCCGGGGGCGGGGGGGGGAAGGTGAGGATGAAGAGGGGGGGGGGGGGGGGGGGTGAGCTCAGCCACCTCCGACGCAAAAAGTGGGGGTCTAAAGAGGGGGGGTGGGGGGGTTCAAAGGGGGGGTGTCCCCTCCCGCCCCGGGACTCACAGCTCCAGGACGAGCACCATCTCGGCTCTGCTGGCCAAGAGGTCGTGGAGCCGCATGATGTTGGGGTGGTGGAGCTGGCGGAGGATGGCCACCTCCCGCTCCACCTGCGCCCGCTCCAGCCCCCGTCGGCTGCCCCGGAGGCGCCGCGTCTTGATGCATTTGGCGGCGTAGAAGGTGCCGGTGCTGCGTTCCCGACAACGTCTCACCACCCCAAAGTGGCCCCTGGGGAGAGAAACGGGGCTGGGGGCCATGGCCAGGCCTGTCCCCCCCACCTCCACCCCTACCCCAAACACACACCGGGGGGGGGGCGGCTGCCTCCAGGGACACACACACACACACCCCCCCCCAACCCTGCACCCCCCTCACCTGCCCAGCGTCTCCAGCAGCTCGTACAGGTCCTCCACGTTGCCTGGGCTGAGGGTGGCCACAAGCCCCTCGCTCCCGGTAGCCCCGGATGGATCCTGCGGGGAGGCACCGGCATCCTGGCGACATCCTGGAGCTGCCCTGTGACCCCCCCCCCACCCCGTCCCATTGAGATCACCGCAGACCCCCCCGCCCTGCATGCATTAGAGGGGATTCTCTGGTGTCTAATACGTGGCTGAGCTCGGGCCCCATCCGGCTGTCCCGGCTCGCACTAAACTCTCCGGCATGTGAATCCTTGGAGACCTTCATCCCTTGATGAAGGAGCTCAGAAATGGGGTAGGGAGAGGTGGGGAGTGGGGGGGCACGCCAGCCCCCACACCCTCGCCGCACCGGGGAGGTTCGGGGAGGGGCAAAATGCAGAGAAAATCCACCATTGTGCGGGTTGGTTTGGTTTTTTTTTTAAAAAAAGGGGGATTAAAAGTGGGAAAAATATCTCGGTGATTTCGTCTGTGAAAATCCCCCCCCCGGCCCCCCGTGGCCCCCGGGCAGGAGACCCCCCACACCCGCAGCCCCACGGTCGCGGCTCACCTGGGTGCTGTCAGGGGCAGCCCCCGGCGCCCCCCCAGGCAGGACCCCCCCCCGGCCACCCTCGGCCATCGCTGCAAAGACAAGAAGGCTCAGGGTGAGGGGGGCTTTTGGGGGGGGGACAGCAGAGGCCCCCAGAGGGCTCTGCTGGGCCCGTGCCCTGCCTGCAGCCTGTGGGCCTGGCAGAGTCCCCCCCAACTCATTACGCTGATGGGCAGCACCCACTAAATGGGGGTCCCAGCTCGCGTCCCCGGCAGCTCCAAGCCACAAACCAGCCTCTTGCGGCTGCCGGCTCCCGCAGCAGCAGGCGCGCACCCGTGCCCGGCCCTCCCTGCCTCAGTTTCCCCAGCTGTAAAATGGGACTAGCGATGCTCCAGCGGTCGGGCCAGCCGGAACCAGCGGGATGCAGAGAAGGGGGGACGTGGGCTCCGAGCCCCGGTCTCGGGGCCACCTCGATGTCCTCAGTGCCGTGTCTCTGGAAGCGGGAGGTTTCCTGGGCTGGGGACCCTGGCTGCGGGGTTCAAGGCCACCGGGAAAGGGATAAGGAAGGTGACATCGGCCAGAGGCGGGGTCCCCCCCGCCGGAAAAAACAGCCCGATACAGGAGCACGAGACCCCACGACACGGAACCCTTCCCAGCCACCCGCTTCGCCTTTATCTCGGCAAAATCTCCCAGCCCGCTGGGATTCAGCCCTCCGGAGGCCGGGATGCTCCTGGGGGGATTCCAGCCCCACCCCACCCCCCCCCGGCCAGGGGGACAGACCCACATCACGCCGGTTGCACGGCGTGTCCCCATCCACGGGGTTGTGCTGCACCGGGATCCCTCCTGTCCCCGCCGCGGTGGCCCTAAGGGACAGTGAGTGGTCCCCAAGCCTGGTCCTGTCCCCACCTCGCTCATCCCTTCTCCCAGCCTGGCTGTGCCCCCTCACCCTCCGGAGCCTTCCTCCGCACCCAGCCGCGCTCTCCCTCGCTCTCCCAGGACAGGGGCCGGCTGCCACCCGCCGTGATGGTGACAGTGGCACCCCCGGGCTCAGCGGGGGGGCACCCGGCCAGCACCGCTCGCCCCCGGCATTGCACGGAGCCAGCTGGTCCCCGGGCTGGTACGTGCGTGGGGGCGGCCATGGCTGGAGCCGGGCCACTGTCCCCGGCATGTGACACGGCCGCGGGGTCCAACACGCCACCCGGGGTCACGGCGCATCCCTTTGTCCCCTGGCGAAGGACACAAGCAGCCCATCCTCCCCCCCCACCCTGTCCCTCACCGGGCAGCCCCCTCATTGCTGCCTTTGCAAGGAGGGAAACTGAGGCACGGGTGGCCCCACGCCACCGCGGCCAGGGCTGGAGTGGCGGGGGCTGCGGGGGGCAGAGTATCCTGTCCCACCGCGTCCCACTGCCGGTCAACCTTCCACCAGGAAAACCAGTCCGGCCACGGCTGTAAATGCCCCGGCATCGGCCAGCCGGAAAATGGGCTCCCAGGGAAACGGCAGCGCAGGTGGCAGCAGCCGCTCCCTGGTGTCCAACGGCCAAAACGCACCGCGGGACCCCAAAAATCCCCCGGGAGGAGCCGGCACCCCTTACCTCCCCGCGAGGGTCCGGCCTCCCCGCTGCCACCACACACAGCTCCAGCCTTCCTCCGGCAAACCCCGGCAGTGCCAGGCTTTTCCTGGAAGTCCCGGCGTTTCCCGAGGAGCAGGATCCGTCCGGCTGTGGCTCAGGAGGAAGAAAGCTCTTTTTAACGTTCCTCCTCCCGAAGTCTCTTGAGAAATCCCCCCCACGCTCTCCCCGTGGCCGGCTGCGGAAAAGAGCTGGGAAAAGGCCTTTTAGGGGCAATTCCTGGCGTTTCCAGCGCTTCGGCTCATCGAGGAGCGGGAGGGACGCGGCGGGACGAGCTGCGGGTGGATGATGTCCCCCCCGGCCGCCGTCCTCCCCCCCGGCCGCTCTGCGCCCGTGAGCGTGGGGATTGCAAACAGGAAACCTGGCTGACGGATAAAAATACCTTCGTGCTGCGGCGGAGGGGAAGGAGCGGAGGGTGTGAAGGTGGCGGGGAGGGACAGGCTTCTTAAGGTGGAGAGAAGCGGGGCCTGGCACCACGCGGCACCCCAGGGGATGCAGGGGGGCACCATCCCCGCCATCGCACCCCATCCCTCTCCCGGTGCCATGGATGAGCCATCCCTATCCTTAATCCCTGCGGCCTCTGGGATGCTGGCACCGCTCTCGCCACGGTGCTCGGCCGGAGCCTGGCACCGCCGGGGTTGGCGGGGGGGGGAAGGGACAGACAGTCGCAGCTGGCAGGTGGCTGCCGCGTTACTCTTGGCCGTGCTGATGTCCCCAGCACATCCCGGGATGCGCCCGGCTCCGGCAGTCGCCGGGGAGAAGGACGCTGCAGCCGGAGCGTGGGGATCGGTGCCACATCCCACCGCCCCAGGAACCGAAGCCCGGCTCCAGGGGCCAACCCAGCCCCGCGGCACCGGATCCCGGGATGCGGGTGGTAGGAACAAAGAGCCCTTCCACGTGCCAACAGGCAAGTGGCCAGATCCCCCTCCTCGCCACAGCCCGGCCGAGGGTCCCGGTGTCACCTTGGTGTCACCCTAGTGCCACCCCGCCTGCCTTCCCGTGACGTCTCGCCGCCGTGCGAAGGCTCTTGCGGCTTTGGCTGCCGCTTCCTGCCCTCGCAGGCAGCAGAGACGCGAGCAGGGGTGAGGGGACAACGCCGCCCGTCCCACCACCCTGCCCCTGTCCCCGGCGCCGCCATGGACTCCTGGATCCCTGCGCGGCCGGGCAGAGGTAGGCGCCTGGGCCGGGGTCTCGCTGGGGTCGGATCGGTGCCGGGATGGGAGGAAAAAGGCCGAGGAGCAAACCCCAAGCAGTGGGACGCGGGATGGGGAGCACGGGGGGGATTGGGGGATGCTCCCCCCATCCGAAGGGGTGACAGAGAAGGGGGAAAGGACAAAGGGTGTGCGGAGAGAGGGAGCGGGGTCCCCACAGCCCACCCCAGCCCTTCCAGCCAGGTCTGAGCCCCTCCAAAGGGGGAAATCCAGCCCGGAAAGGGCTCATGGAGCAAAACCGGGTTTTAACCCATTTCAAGCCCAGTTTGACCCATTCTCACCCCAGCAGTGGGGGGTTTAAGCAGCGCATCCTGCTCCGGGGACCAAACCTCCCCCCCGTGCCAGAGATGGGGGAGCAGGGACAAGCCCCCTGCCTCCGCCCGTGACCCCCACCTGGCTGGGGGATGCGCCATGAGCTGGGGACAGTGGCCTTGTCCCCACCCGCCTGGCCGTGCCCGGGCAGGACCTGACCCAAATTCACCTCCCTGCCTTAGTTTGCTGCGGTTGGGGCTGTTTTGTTTCACTTTGTCAACCTCCTCCCTGCCTTCCCCTGCCCGCCGGGGCGCGGGGACGGTTAAAGGTGGAGACGGGGTGCCCTGTGTCCCCCCCTCCCCGGCTGGGTCCCCCCACTCTCGGATGAGCCCCGACCGGCTCCTCTGACTCAGCTTCGCCTCCCGGATCGAGCCAGCCCCGGCCTTTTCCACCCCCTCAAGCATCTGCTGGGGATTAACGTTGTTTTGCCGAGCGTCGGTGGCGTGGGGCCGAGCTGGGGGGTCCCTGGGCAGCCGCACGCAGACCCCCCCACCTTGCTGACCTGGCACCCCGGGGACTTTGGGGGGGGGCTGGGTGGGGACCCAGCTCACCGCTCCCCGGGGCTTTTCTCCTCTGGGGACCCAGGGTCATCGTCCCTTCTCGTTGCGGGGGTCCGGGGTGGTCTCCCCGGGGAGAAGCAGGGGGATGAGCCCCAGGATGGGGATCACGAGGGCTTCGCCGCCCTGAGCCCCTTTCTCCCCCCTCCCTGGGACAGGAGACCCCATGGATGACGCTCATCCCCTCTTCAGCACCTTCAAACCCATCGCTGAGGACAACAAAGCCAGTGCCAAGCCGGGACCCAACACAACCCCGGTCCAGCCCCAGGGAGCCGAGCAGCCCTGGGGACACCACGACGCAGAGAGCAGGGTAGGACAGGGGGCTGTGAAGGGTCCATCCCCCCCAGCTCATTGTCCCCGTGTCCCCAAGCTCACACACCTGCGGGGACCGTGTCCTCCTGGGCTGCATCAGGAGCCCCCCGCGGGGAGCGGAGCATCCTCAGGGCACATCCTCACCCGCAACCCCCCGCCGCTCCCCCCTTCCCTCCAGGTCCAGCCAGGCTCCTGGCCGTCCCCACCAGGCTGGTCCCCAGCAGAGGGGGACCTGCGGCCGGAGCTGGTGGCCCTGCGTGCCCGGACGAGGCTGTGGTTCGAGCAGACGCAAGCCAAGAGGCTGGGGGCCACGGGCAAGCTCCCAGCCTGGTTCCACGGCTTCATCAGCCGGAGGTGAGCGCGAGGGGGGGGCTGAAGCTGGGGACAGGGTGGCCCCTGCAGCATAGGAAGCTGGAAATGGGGAGCTGGAGCCCTGGATGCCACTAAAGGGGTGACGGCGAGCGGCTCTGGGCCTCTTCCCGCAGGGAGACAGAGCAGTTGCTGCGGGATCAGCCCCCCGGCTGCTTCCTGGTCCGCTTCAGTGAGAGCACCGTGGGCTTCGTCCTGTCCTACAGGTGAGGGACCCCCAGCCCCGTCCCCGGCTCGGTCCCCTGCCCGCCCGCTGTGCCCACCCCGTCCCCTCTCCCCGCAGGGGCAGGGAGCGCTGCCGGCACTTCGTCCTGGACCAGCTGCCGGATGGGCGGTACGTGATCCTGGGGGAGCGGAGTGCCCACGCCGAGCTGGCCGACCTGCTGCGGCACTACGCCGCGGCCCCCCTCACCCCCTACCACGAGTTCCTGACGGTGCCGCGCGGAAGGGTGAGGACCCGGCCCCTCATTAGTCCCCACAGCTGAAAAAGTGGGGTCATTCCTGCTGTACGGACCCAGAGGGGGGGATTTTCCCAAACTGGGGAAGTCCAAGCGTCACGAGAGCCAGGGTTGGAAGCGCAGCCACCCTGCAGCATCCCCGTCGGAACAAGGAGCCAAATACACCTCCGAGGTGGGACCAGCACCCGGCTTGCCCTGCCCCACGCACCCACCCCAGCATCCCTCTCCTCTCGCTGCAGGAGGATGAACCCCGAGGAGGGACGCAGACCCCTGCCGGCACCGATGCCGCGCGTTCTCCATCAAGCGAAGCACCAGGAAACCCCCCGGCATACGGCACCGTGTCCAGGGGGCCCCCGGGAGCCAGGCAGGCGGGAAAGGGGGGCTCCTACAGGGAGGTAAGAGCAGGGAAAAGGGGATGGAGACACTTTCCCAAAGAGAGAAACCACAGCCGGGTCAAAGCTCTTGCGAGGCAGAGGGATGCAGCTGGGATGGGGACGCACCTGGGATAGAGGACACAGCCGGGAGAGGGGACACAGCTGGAATGGGGATGCAGCCGGGATGGCGGACACAGCCAGGATGGGGATGCAGCCAGGATGGCGGACACAGCCAGGATGGGGACGCAGCCGGGACGGGAAGGCAACTGGGATGGGGGACACAGCCAGGACAGGGACACACCTGGGATGGGGACACATCTGGGATATGGGACACAGCCGGGATGGGGAACACAGCTGGGAGAGGGGGACACCGCCGGGATGGGAAGGCACCTGGGATGGGGGACGCAGCCAGGACGGGGACACACCTGGAATACGGGACACCACCAGGATGGGAAGGTACCTGGGATGAGGGACGCAGCCGGGATGGGGGATGCAGCTGGGAGAGGGGGACGCAGGCAGGATGGGAAGGCACCTGGGATGGGGGACGCAGCCAGGACGGGGACACACCTGGAATACGGGACACCACCAGGATGGGAAGGTACCTGGGATGGGGGACGCAGCCGGGATGGGGGACGCAGTCCCAGCCCCCATGGCTCCACACCAGCCCCACTTCCAGCCCTCACCTCCGTCCTGTCCCGTCTCCTCCCCAGGCTCCCAGCATCCCCCCGCCGCTCCCAGCCAAGGCCGGCTCCTCGGCGGGGGCTCAGGGGCCGTACAGTCCCATGGATGGCGGAGCAGCTCCTGAAGGTCCCCAGGCTCAGGGGCACAAAGAAGCCGTCCTCCCCGAGCCGCCCGACACCAAGTACCAGCAGCTCATGTGCTTCCACACCTACGCCGAGCCCCACGAGGGCATCGCTCCCAGTCCCTCCACCAACCGCCAGCTGGAAGAGCCCATCCCCTTCTACGCCATGGGACGGGGCTCCAGCCCCGGCACCGGCCCCAAGGAGAACATCTACTCCGAGGTGACACTGGCCCGGCAGGATCTGCCCGCTCCCTTCCCCAGGGGGATCCAAGGCGCCTTTTCCACGCTGCCCCCCAAATCCCGCACCCACCGCCGGCTCTTCCGCAGCATGTCCAGCCAGGTTTCCAAGAGGCGGCAGCTCCCGGCAGCTCCCACCGCAGCCGGGAAGGAGAGAGGAGCCTCCAGGCCGGCTGCAGAGGTAAAGCCGCTCTTTGCTCTAGAGCTCGGTCCCAACGAGAGCTTCCCAAAAGGGCTGGTGGGTTGGGGTCTGCCCCACACCAGGGTGATGGGGGGAGAAGGGTGTCCCTTGCCCAGGGCTCCACGCTGGAGCCGCTGTCCCCAGCCGAAGTGGAGGGCTGAAGGACCAACCGTCAACCACGGCCCAGCTTTCAGCTCAAACCTCCACCTGGTAAGGCAGGATCTCAGGGCCCTTTCCCTTCACCTCTCCCCAGGGAATGGAGTTCGATGATCCCGTTTATGGCCAGAGGACGAGCGCTGCAAAGCAAACCGCGGCCGCGACCGGGCAGGAGGGACCCGAGAACATTTACGAGCAGCTTTCCGGAGACCGGCTCCAACGCAGGTAGGTCTCAGACAAGACCCAGCTCCCAGCCAGAAGGAACCTCTCGGGCTCCTTCACCACCAAAGGAAGCCCTTGGACCTGGGAGGAGAGGTCGAAGGCCACCATTAGCCCCTCTGCAACCAGTGCCGCAGCCGTACCAGCAATGCCAGTCCACTCCGCACTGGGATTCCCATGCCCTTCCCAACACGGCCGCCTGTTTCCCAAGCCCTGCGAGACAGTTAAGCAGGGGAAGGCATTTAATTTATCTTTGAACACATTCAGAAAGAGCTTTCTATTAATAGAATGAGGGCGGAAAAGGCTATTACAGTAAAAACAGAGACAGCTTTCGGGCACGGCCAGCGCATCCAGAGCCAGATATTAAACTGGCCACAAGCCGGAGCGACACGGCAGCCACACCAACCACCACGAGCCCGGTGGCGACACCTCCAAGCCCTGCCTGTTTCCTCAGCCACAAAACACAGGGTAGCACCAACTCCAAGGATGGAATTTGGCTGCCAGGTCAGTGACAGTGACCCCAGAGCTGCCCTGTGGCGTGCGAAACCCTGGCTTCGTTCTGTCCGAAACAACAGCGAGGCAACACCATCCTCGCAGCAGATGCAGCCAGCCTGAAACGGAGCAGAAAGCGCCCGGGGGCAGCCAAAGCCCCACGCTCGGAGGCGTCAGAGCGTCAAGACAGGGAGGGAAAAGCAGGGCTGCGGGGCTGGAGTTGTTTTCTTTTACCTCTCAGAAAAAAATCGCTTTCTCTTTTCACAAGCCTACATTTTGTAGGTCTTACATGGCTAAAAGCCGAATGCGAGACAGTCCCGATTCCTGTCCTCATAACTCCCCTCTAGTGCTAAAAATGAGCCATTACACACCGAAATGGAAAAAGAAAAGGGGAACCCTTGAGCTTCAGCCCCTCGGCTCGCTCCAGGGCCCCACAACCCCGGCCTGTCGCCACAGCAAAGCGCCCCCGGTGCCGCTGCTGCCGAGAGCTGCTTCGCCGTGCTCCGAGCGGGAACACCGAGGGCTCGGCGTTTTAAAAGGGCCGAATCCAGGGCGGGGAGCGCAGACCCAGCGCCAGCAAAACTGCCTCCGACAAGCGTTTCATCACCCGCCGCGCAACAGCCGGTTGGCGCAACAGCCAACCAAGGGAAGCGACCCCGAAACGCGGGCCGCCACGAAGCCTTCAGCCTTACCGGTGGGGAGAAGGAAAAGCAACGCCTCGAGCAAGGAGTCGAGCAGTTCGGGATGGAAACAGGTGTGGTTCGGTTCGTTTAAAAGTTTATTCCTTTTATCAAATCTCTTTTCAGAGGATTTCACTGTACATACAAGATATGAATAAATTACTCAACAGTAACTTTATTCTGGTCATTCAAATACTCAAAGTGGGCTCTGCAAAGTACTAAAACATCCAGGGAACTAAACTAGAAATCAGATTGGTTTAAAATATTCTAAGAAAAGACTTCATTCATGGGGGTTTGCTTGCTTGTTTTTAACAGGTAACATGGGAGAAAAACAACCTCTCGGGAGTTTTTCCTAAATGGAATAACAAATATTAGCTGTTTTAGCCGCGGTTACGACAAATATAACCCCTAGTGGTGGGAATGTGAGTTAAATAACCAGACCAGCTCTCTGTTCCCTTCGGCATCGCACACTTTGGTGAACAACAAACTAAGTGAGGCCACAGAGATTTGGCTGAAGATACGCGGACCTGGCCAGCAAGGCTGCACACGATTTGCAGTCGTATCGCCTAAGACCTTAAAATAAAAGCAAGATTTCACTTTAAAAAGTTAAGGCCGGACACGGTCTCCTCTTCCCAGCCAGGAGGGTAAAGTTAACACTTAATTGAAACAGGATTGATACAAACAAGCTGGAAAAAAAAAAAAAAAAAAAACCAAAACCAAAATAAATGTACAGTTGGCAGCTTTCATCTGTGTCCGCTCAGAGGAAATACTGCGGCTTCACTTGCCGGCTGCGTCCACACCGTGCGACGCTGGGAACACAGGGTTCAACAAGTCTGGCGAGGAGTCGGGTACAGCGCTGTAGGCCTTGGGTCAGGGGGAGGAGGAGGGAAAAAAAAAAAAAAAAAAAGGGAAAAAAACCGAACAAACGTACGTACACACACGGAGCACGGTTACCCGAAAGCCCTCAGCAGCGCCTCATGCGGGGCGAGGCATCCTCGCTGCTTTTTGTGCGTTCCACACTCAGGGCGTTTTCACCACTATTGCAAGCTCCGACCTGTAAAGGAGTTTCCCCTGGGCACGGTTCGAGACGTACAGGCTGGCGGAGCTGAGAACAAAAACACTAACTTAGCCACACTTTAAAAAAAAAAAAAAAAAAAAAAAAAAAGAAATTCAAAGTCATTCACATGAGAGGAGCGCTGGATTTACTCAGCCGTGAGTAAGCAGCCATGAGGACGTCTCAAATAAAAGGATTTAAAAAAAACAAACCAACCAACCAACCAACAAAAAAGCCAGGCTTGCTCTTCAAACTCACTGTCTTTTCGAAAGAAAAATTACGCTCTCAACGCACAGCGAGGCCAAGGAAGGAGTAAAGCGGGAATTGGACGTTTATGGAGACTCTGCCTAAGGTTCCAGCGGCGAGGCTACGTCGAAGGAGGAGTAGCCCCCGTACCAACAGGACAGAAGCTCCGAGCCTTGGACCAGGCACCTTTCCTGCGGCCGCCTCGGGACTCTCAGCAGTCGGACGACACAGACTTGATTTGAACCTTCCACACGATCGTTTATAAGAGGGAGGGGAAAGATTACAGGTGGAGTTTCAGGACCGGCTTGCATTAAACCTTTCTCCTGACAGGCAGGGGAGCGCGGTATCCTCCCACCCGCCGAGCAGACCACGTTCTACACGGGGCCCGCTTGATCTCCAGAAGGCCAGGAGAAGTCTGACACAGTAGGTCACCTGGGACAACAGCCAAAAAGCGGGGCAGAGGTGTTAGAATCCGTATTTGGCTTGAGTCTGGCGTCGGCTGAGCTTGTTTTCAGACCATGTGTTTTTCAGTTCCAGTTCTCTCTCCTTTGCCTGCAGAAATCGAGAGGATTAACATCAGCCTTGCTGCTGACTGACTCAGCGGTATTTCACCCTCCTCTGCCCCTGCTGACGGCGATTACAGAGCACTTCAGCGAGAAGCCTCCTTCCAGGAGTTAGCACAATTATCTTGACAGAGGCCTGAATTAATTGGGGCGCACAGGCTTTTAATTCATGCTGAGAGGCAGCTTCTCTCGTGGGCCGGTCTCAGCAGCCGCTTACCAACCACCCGGCAGCGGTGTGGAATTGAGACAGGAAGCCGAGAGTCTCGTAACGCACACAACCACGTATGCACAGGAGCTGGGGGGGGGGGAAGCGTGAAGCAAAGCAAAAAGCAAGCCTAAAAGCTCAGTGCCGTGACACCCTCGGGGCCAAGGTGCTCTGCCAGAAGGCTGGTTGGGCCAGCGGTGGTCAGGACATCCCACAGCATGGCCACCTTTGTCCCCCGAGTGTCCGGGGTGCTCAGTCAGGGACAGCCCCTGGTCCCCAGCTGCTGAAGGAGCAGCTCCACCAGCTCTGCCCAGTGCTGCCCAGCATAAAATCTTGCCATTCTGCCTGGATATTGGTTTCCACGCTAGAGGGAGGCCACTCACCTGATGGATCAGGTAGGTGATCTGGTGTTTTCTCCTTTGCTGTCCCGTGGGCTGATCTCCTTTTTTCTAGAAAGCAAAAGCAGGTGAACTGTTACGCCTGGAAAGATACTGACTCAGACAGCAAAACAAGAGCTTGCACAAAGCCATTTCAAGAAGGATTTGTTTCGTATTAAACATCTCTGGGCAGATTCCTTAGGCTGAAGCAGTTCCTGGCTGGTCTTTACCACCTGCACGCTGGGCTTGTGTTTTGAGAAGCTCTTCTGGTCTCTCATGTGTAATTATTTATACAACACAAGGGTTCCCGTCCCCCCACCCTGGTGACTGCATCTAACACAGCTCCAGCTGTGGCCGAAACGGGAACTGAAGAGAGGTCTGCGCAATCCCAGCAAGCACTCCTCCCTCCCCGCCCGTACCTTGCTGAACGATTTCATGGTCTTCTCCTCCGTTAAGGATTTGGTCAGCCACTGCTGGGCTCCGCTCAGCTGATCGTCACCTTTAATATCCACAAAGTTGATCTCTTCCCTCCCTCGATTCCGCTTGCCTTGTAGCCGCTTGAACTGAAAGAAGAACAGAAAGAACTGGGAGTCACACACGCACGTCACACATCAATGCTAACCTGAAACAAATAAAGGTAGATGGGGCGTGAGGTTTAGCTCCCCGAGCATGGGACAGGCCACGTCAACAAACGATTTTCCAACCAGGATTTTTTTTCTTTAGGAGAGTTCTGCTTTGCTATACATCATAATTTCTTAAACTACTTAGCCTGAAGGTTATAATCTCATTTTCCTACACATTTCAACAGCATTTACGCTTGCTTTCAGTCTGGCTCAGAAGACCCTCAGGCTCCCGAGTGTCTTAAGTCCTAAGGAGGCACCTGAAGTTCTGCTGCTCACACATCCACCTCCCCCAACGCAAATCCACCTCCAAAGCAAAAAGAGGTGCCTCAAGGAAGCGAGCACCCAGACGGGCTACTGTCTTCTGCAGCACTGACTTTCTAGATTAGATCAATAATAGGAAAGGGTTTGGTTGGGGTGGGTTTTTTTTGTTTGGTTTGGTTTTGGTTTGGTTTTTTTTTTTTTTTCAGTTTTTTGAGCATTTAAAATAAGTGGGGAGTTCACCACTGTGCCAGAGGACGTACTGTGAAGGTATCTGCACCTCAGCAAGCACTGTCTTTGCTTTACACACCTTGTCCACCCTAGTGACCCCTCACGAGAATGAGCTTGGTGGAAATAACAAATATCACCTAGACATAAAGCAAGCCAACCCGTCTGGAGCAGTAGCCCAACAAGCCAGTAGCCCAATACTAGACCCCACGGAACAACAACCCGGCCCAACTCAGCACAAAGCACAGGTCATGCTGTGGGGCAGGACTGCGGCTGCCAAGCGGGTTCCGTGTTCTAGCAGAGCTTAAACGCAACCTCCGCAGAGACAGAGAGTAAAGTGCCAACCGCTTCGTCATCTATGAAGGAGGAGTCGGTGCTCATCTCCTGCGGCGGTGCCTGGGCTGGTTCCATCTCCTGGTAGTACCCGCTGCTGTAGTAATCCTGTCAGCAAAAGGAAAAACCAGTTTGTCACGAGAGTGAAGCAAGATAGATCCTGGAACAACCGTACGCAGAGGTGCCGAGCACTGAATCGCACACCTCGCCCCGTGAGCTGCTGCTTTTTCAGCGAGAGGGATCTCACTCAGCCTCTGGGGAGCACAGTATGGCAGGCGTGTACATCCTCCCAAGGCTGACCAAAGGAGTCATTAATCACATCTCGTTACTCCGGCATTACTGAAGAGCACAGGGCTTTTTTTTCAGAGGTACTCAACAACAAATACTTTGCTGAATTACTAGAAACAACCTGGCTTCAGAAACCAGCTCTGGCGAGCCCCGATTCTGCACCCTGACGACAACAGGGGCAGTTACGCAGGGGCATTTTAAAATGAGTGCAGCTATTAAACATTTATCCAGCAAAGAGCATCTCCGGCTCTCGTGCCAGAGGAATCCTGTTGTGCTAAGTGCTGTGGATCTCTGCTCCTTGTCCCAGCTAGCTCAGACGGGTTAGATGCGGAACATGAGGAAAAACTTCTTTAGTTTGAGGGTGCCAGAGCACTGGCACAGGCTGCCCAGAGAGGCTGTGGGGTCTCCTTCTCTGGAGATATTCCAAACCCGTCTGGACACAATCCTGTTAAAACCCACCTGATAATATGCACCGGCCTCGCCGTAGGCAGGGAACTGGCTGTACGGCTGGCTGCCGTAGTCTTCTCCGGGTTTGGGCGCCCAGCTGTGCTGAGCACCGCTGGAGCCCGCGCCTGTCTTGAACTCCAGAGGGGCGTTAGCAGCAGCGTCCTGGAACTGGGGCTCTGGCTCTGTCCCGGGCGGTGGGTCCTCTGACACCACCGTGCCAGAGTACATGTAGGTCTCGGCACCCACGACGCTGGGCTCGCTCCTGTCAGACAAGGAGAAGTAGTTCTCTGGCTCGACCTCTTCATCGCTGTCGTCTTCTTCCTGCGTGATCTGCTTGGTTACCTGCAGGGCAGCGCTCTTCGCAGCAGCTTTGATGGCAGACGGAGAAGGAGTTGTGGGCACTGCTGGCTTAGACAGAGGTTTTGTTTTGGAAGAAGAGGTCGGGGCCTTAGCGGGCTTCGAGTCGGAGGCGTTTTCGCCCGCTTTCCTCGAGAAAGCGTAGGGCAAAAGTAACCGATTGGTCTCTTTCACTGTCAAATTTTTGGGTTGAGGAAGCAAAGCGGACAAGCCAGAGCCCTCGCCGCGTCCCTGGTGAGTTTTGTGCAGGGCAAATGGTTCACAGAAATAAGAGAAATTAGTCAGACTATTTAGTTTTCCTGACTCCCTGCTAATTATCTCCTCCAATTCTAACAACATTAACGGGTTTCCCATTGCTCAGCACAATCATTAGCTACTTCGAACATGCTGCAGGGCTTTCTTACACAAAAGGCCAGAGGGATTTTTAAGGGAAGTGTGGTACTTGGAAATATTTGCCAACTTCCCAAATGATTGCCTGTTTTCCTGAGATTTAAATTTATGAAATTGCCCCCAAAAAAGGGACTTGACACCCCAGGGGATTTCAGGAATTTTCTACACTAAAAGCCACGCACTAATCGGAGTGGCTGATTTACACTAGTGGAAGCCCAAGATCTGTCACAGTCAAATGCTTCTTCCCTGCAAAACTTGTTTAATTGAATATCCCAGGTGTTTACCTGAAGAGTATTTTTCTTCTTTGCCGGTTCATCTTCCTCTGAATCTGACTGAGAAAGAAACACAGAGCTTAGCACAACCGGAGATATTAAAATGAAAGAAAAAAAAAAAAAGCCCACCCACTATGCAATTTATTAATTTTCAGTTTGAACCAGCCAAAGAATCACGGTAACGCGCATCTGGGTTCACAATCTGCCAGGAGCTGAGCTAAAAAGCAACAGTGGGATGCGGTCAAGCTCTTTTTCACAGTCTTGCTGATGCATCTATGTCAGGGCAAAGAGAGATAAAAGCCTGCCCTGGTTACTGCCACGAGAGATAAACAAACTGTCCACAGTGAAAGCAGGACCGCAGTACTGACCACTATATTTAAAAATAGCCGGGTCTGCCACGGTCTGGGCAGAAAAATAGGTGGCTTTTTGCTGTAAAACCTGAAGCTTTGCAAAGAACTCAGCATCGCCTCTTAAAAAAAAAAATCTCCCAAGAGCAATCTATCGGCAGCCAAACTCCAACTTGAGCTCATTTATGCAACAAAATAAGAGAAAGAAAGAAAAAAAAAAAAAAGCCGACCCAAAATTCCAAGTTTTCAAGGCGGCTTTTTAATGCTGCTCTAAAGCAGAGTGGGTGGGCAGAGAAACTCAGATTCTACATATTTGGCTCCTGCCAGAAATTAGCATTTAGAGAGCCAACAGCTCAAACATTTTTTTTTTATTATTTTTTTTTTTAATAAATCACATGAAAATAAGCCTAAAGCAAGGCAAAGAAGGCAAACTGCACAGCATAAGGTCAGCGCGCTCTTGCAAAGTAACAGACAACGTCACATGAATAGAGGGGAAGCACAAAACCACACAAAGCAAGGGTGTAAAAATTCACTGCGGGGATTTAACAGGGAATTGTTCACAATAATGCTGGAGCTGCTAAATATCCATTTAAAACTTGAGCAGAAAGTCTGGTCGTCTCTGGCATCAGAAAAGGCCCTTAACATCTTTATCGTTTTATAGCTTTGCAGAGCACTTTAAAGAGATTACAGGAAACAAGGTCTTCTGCCAGTTTACTATCTAAATTATAAAACAGGACAAAGACAAAGAACATGCATAAATAAAGGCAAGTCAAGAGTTGCCATAAAACCCGTGTGTTGCATTCGGGAGACAGGAGATAAAGCAGACTGGCCAGGAGCGTCTCCACAGGTGCAAACAAAAGGGACGGGAGGTATTTTAAGAAGAAAGAGGGAAGGAGCGAGGATGTCAGTCAGAGGCCAAGGGATTCCAGGCATCCCAAACGGGAACCGCTCCGACCAGCGCTGGTTTTAAGGTACTTTTTCTCCCTTCAACGCTCATTCACTCCCTTGACACTGACGACCCGCAGTATTTCTGTTTAAAGAAACATCGAGGGAGAAATAAGTCTCCTTTCATTTGAGCTTAGTTCAGTGACTGTACAACAAGTGAGGAAGCAAAGAGCTCTAACACTTGCTTTATTGATTGCAAAGCGCCTGTTCCAAAGCGCTGCAAGATAGTGAGTAAGCAAAAAGTGGGTCTGAGAGAATGCAATATCCCTCATCCTTTTGCCTAAAAGGGGAACCGCGTGTCCCATGGCCTGGTGCACCTCTGCCGTGTTTGGGAGCCATGGCACGAGGAGCTCTGGCTCTGAGATTTGCCAAACCGGGTTGGTTATTGGTGAGCAGCAGAGTGTGGTTCAGGGATGGCCAGGAAGCCTGTGTCCTCTCACCTGCTCCCTGCATGTCCCCACAGACTGCTCTTCCAGCAAAGCGAGATGTGCTGACTTCAGTTCAGCTCCCCCAGGCCCAAGATGCTGGCAGACCATGATTAATTGACGCTGTCTATAAATCCATACAGTCAAATCTCTTCCTTGAGCTACCTGTCCCCATGGAAATGACCCCAAGCTTCGCAGTTCAGCTCTTCCTACACCCAGAGGCACTCCTGTCTCACCAGAACCAGCGACTGAGGCCAGACACAGCCGCAGCCACACGACTGTCACCTCCACGGTATGACAGTGCCGTCCTAGAGTGAAAGAGCTGATCAACAGAGACATTCAGAAAATAAAAAAGGGGGCAGGGACCTGCTTTGGGGCTGTGGGGCTGTCTGGATTCAGTGTTCAGGAGCCCCATAAGACACAGGGCACTGCGAACACAAAAAAGCACAAGTTAAAGAGAGAAATGATTACCCTAAAGGCCTGGAGAACACCTGAAGCCTTTAGATAAATAATCAATAAACTAACAGGAAAACCTACCAATTGCACAGCAAACACAAGAGACTTTTTTGGGACACCCCCACGCAAGGCCACACAGCTCCACATCATCAACTCGTTAGCTTCAGTAATAAATAAGGGTGCAGATAATCTGGGTTTTGCTGTATTATGATTATAAATAAGGTTTCTATATCGGTTTAATTCTGCAAAGCGCTTTAGGATTAGGGCTGGCAGCCAGGACAAATCTCCCCATAGATGCCCCAACAATAGGTTTTGGTACCTTGCTATATTATGATGAGCTAGAGCAAGGAAAGAGATGCTGTGCTTTATGGGCAAACAAATCCACAGGGGGATTGCTCTGCGGAGAGGATTTCATGCACGAAGGCACTCCTTCTCAGGGGGGCTTGAGCGAGGAACACCACCCCCCCCCGCCCCGGCACAGCTGGTGGTTTGTTTCATACTCACATCTCCCTTGTGCAACTCGGGGGCCGTGATCCGCACCGGCTCTGTCCTCTTCTTTGGCTTGGGGAGGCTCAAATCCACCCCAGCCCCGGGCAGAGCTGCAGAGGCCGAGACAGGAGGGGGCAAGTTGAGAGTAGAGGCAGCGGTCGTGGTGGTGGCAACGTTCCTCGGGGGAGGCAGGAGGAGCCCCCCCAGCCTAGGCTGCTCCCCACTCCCGTTGCCGCCGGCGGCCGGCTCGGGCAGGCTGACGACCGAGGCCTGGGCCGGGCTCATGCCTGGCGGAGGGGTGCTGAAGCCCCTCATGCCAGGCGGGGGGCCCATAAGGAAAGGAGGGGGCGGCCCGCCGTGGGGAGGCGGCAGCAGGGGGAAACCGCTGCCCAGCGGCTGGTGAGGCGGGGGCAGCGGGGGCATCACGGGGGCTTTGGGGGGAGGCAAGGTGGCGAAGAGCCCCCGGGCCGGAGGCTGCTGGGCTGCGGCAGCAGGAGGAGCGGCGGCTTCCTCCTCCTCGCCCGCGGCCTCCTCCGCATCACTCTCCTCTTCGCTGCTGGCATAGGCCACCAGGGACATGGCCCCCCGAGGAGGGCGGCCCTCCGCGGGCAGGAGCCGCTACGCGAGGCCGAGGATCCGCCCTCCCGGCTAGGCCGCGCCGCCGCCGCGCCTTCGGCGACCGTAGCAGGGAGGACGGGGAGGGTGGGGGCGAGGCTAAGCCGCCATGGCGGCCCCACCTCCGCACAGCGGCAGGGCCGCGGACTCGGAGAGGCAGCGAAGCGGCCCAACGCCCAGCTCTGCGCCCGGCGCGCCGCGCTCCCAGATAATGGCTGCCGGCAGCGTCCCCCCCCCCCCCCTTCCCCGCGCCTCAGCGCCGCCGGACTACAACTCCCGGCGTGCCCCGCGCGCGTCCCCCGCCTGCCTCCAGCGCTCCGTCGCCGCGCGGCGTCACGGGAAATGTAGTCTGTGCGGCCTGCCCGGCGGGACCACCGCTCCCGGCGTGCCCCGCGCGACCCGGCATGGCGGGGGAGCCGGGGCGGGAGGTGCTGAAGTGACGGGGCGGGAAGGCCCCGGGGAGCTGGGAGGGTGTGGGGGGAGTCGGTAGAAAGGGTGGGGAGGTGGTAGAGGCAGGGTTGGGCCTGGCCTAGTTAAGCCGGGCCAGATTAGGCCGAGTCAGACCATGCCAGGCCTAGTCAGGCCCAGCTAGGCCCCGAGGTAAAGTGCGGCCTAGCTCGGGTGAAGGCCGCGATGGGCCCCGGCCTCCTGCAAAAGCCTCTGTAGGGAAGAACCAGGGGGTGAAACAAGCCCCCAGGCTTCGTGGGGCTTCCTCGGGGCCCGCCGTCAGCTCCCGCCTGCCTCCATGGGGCTGCGGGTGGGCTCCGGCCTAACCTCCCTCCCCGTGGTTACTCGCCCTTGCCGAGTGTGATGGGCCCCGGCTGCCCGGACTACAGTTCCCGGCGCTCCCCGCCACCTTCCCGCGGGCCGTTTCCCCGCCCTGCTCGCCAGGACGCCTAGTTAATCGCCAAACCCAACCGCGGAGCCGGGGACTACAGCTCCCGGTATGCCCGCGGCCGCTGGCGGGTCCTCGGGCTGCTGTGTCACTGCAGGGGGACAGAGCGACGGGGGGCGGGCAGCTCCCTGCCAGCTGGCTGCGTCCCTTCCTGCCTATTCATCCCCGCCTGTTTGGTTTTAAGGCAGGAGCTGTGCCTAGACAGTGCTGGGAGGCTCGGTGGAAGGTTTCTCTGGAGCAGGGTGGAGATGGGAGTTATCTTTTGTGGCAGCAGGGGCCCTGGCCGGGGCTTCGTTGCAGCCGCTTTATTCTTTGAGGTCTTGGCTGACTTTAGGTTTGACTCCAGTGACCTCTTTCTGGTTTGTTCTGGCCTTAATAAGAAGCGAGCTGGGCTCTGAATTTGGGTCCCCAACGCAAAGCCCAAGGAAGTAATTTGCCAAGCTGCTGGGAAGGACTAGCGTAAGCAATTAAAGCAGAATCGAGATAAATGAGAAGCCTGTGCTGTGATGCAAGCCCTTCATCATTTCAAACGGTGTGAAACCCAACCAATGTGCCCCATCCCACACCTCCTGCCCTGTTCCGAGGGATTGATGAGTATTAAAAATAGATGTTGAGGCCTCTGGGGGCAAGAGGTGAACGTGGTTTTCTGTAGCTGTGACATTTACAGGGACCTTTTTTTCCCCGCTTTTCACACAGCTGTAAGACAAGCTGAGCAATACCGGCACAAGGATGCTGAGGAGGAGGAGGATGTTCCTGCGGCCGTGGGGACAGTTTGGCTGGCAGAAGGTCCTGTCTTGTGTCATCTCTTCTTTGTGGCAGCACAGAAACCCCTTTCCCTGGGGCCGCAGGTTCCCCGCCCGCCTGAAACGGCGAGCTGTTACCTGGGCCGTGACAGGGGCCTGTGTGCGGTGACTTGTCGAGGGGGGCTAAACCCCAAACTGTGTCACGGAGGCGTTTCAGTCCCCTTCCTTCACAGCTCTGCCCAAATGGAATGGAAACCAAACCTGAAAACAGCCCCGGTGTGACGGAAACGGGGAATTTTTTGTTGTCGTGTCTCCAGCAAAGCACCCCTTGGGCTGGAATCCTGGGGGAGGTGTTGGGATCTCCCCAGGAGACTGGGCTTTTTGTACTCTGTAAATGTCTGGGTTTGTTGCAAAAATAAGATGAAGGAGACCCCAAGAAGCCCTGAGTGAGCAGGTTAAACCTCCCAAAGCTTCAGCGCGAGGCAGACCTCATCCTCTGCCGAGGAAAATCGCCAATAACCCCGGCAGAGACAGGAGGGACCGAGTTTAACCCGGGCCCTGCTCTCGCTGCGCAGAAGGAGGGAGAAATCTTTGTTTCCCTCGCCCTTTGTCCATCTTTTCTGTTTAAGCTAAAGATTCCTCGGGCCCGGCCCCTCGCCCCTGGGCAGCTGGGATCCTGCTTTTAGCTCTGACCCCTCTGATTATTTATTTGTGTTACTTTGCGTCTCGTTAGGAGAAATTAAGCCAAGGAAAGCAGGCAGGGGATGGAAGGAAAAGAGCCCAGCCTGAGAACCCCAACTGCGGGGTCAGGGTGGAGGTTTTACTCTTGCAAATGGTTTAATCTCGTGTTTCAATTTAATCGCAGGTGTTCGGTTGGGCCGGGAGGAACATCCCCGCTGGCACCTGAGCCCCGTCACCCCCGACAAGGAAATCCCCCACGATCGGAGCTTTGCCAGGTTCAGTCCGAAGCTGGGACGCGTTTAGTCGCGGCGCTGGGGGCGGAAGGAGGCCGAGGTGACGATTTACTCATCTGGTGACTTACTCACCCCCTAATTCCCCCGAGTCTCCTCCGCAGACACGCAAAGATTTTCCTACGCGCTTAATTTTGTGCATTTTGAGTAATCCCGGTACCTCTGGCCTGGGGTCTGCAGAATGGGGTATTTCAGAAAAAAAAAAAAAAAACCCCAACCAGAAATGCATTGTCTGTTCTGCTGTAGGTGAAGGGGGGAGCGTGCCCGGGGCGGCCGCTGCTGGGGCACAAAAACGCTCCCAATGGTTTATTTTTATTCTTTTTAAAGGCTGGAATCCCTCTGCTGCGACGCGTGTGGCCGCAGGCGGGACGTGGCGTTTTGGGGATGCCGCTACACGGGTTTTAGGTGGGGTTAGACTGGTCTTAGGTGGGTTTAGACTGGGTTTACCTGGGCTTATATGGGTTTACACTAGTTGTTCCTGGGTTTACATGGGTTTTACGTGGGTTTACTCTGGTTTTATGCTGGTCTTACACGGGTTTACATGCATTTTACATGGATTTACACAGGTTTACCTGGGTTTACATGTTTACACTGGTTTTACGTGGGTTTACACTGGTTTTGCATGGGTTTACACAGGTTTACCTGGTTTTACACGGGTTTACACTGGTTTTACATGGTTTTACATGGGTTTTACATGGATTTACACAGGTTTACACTGGTTTTACACGGGTTTACATTGGTTTTACATGGTTTTACATGGGTTTTACATGGATTTACACTGGTTTACACAGTTTTACGTGGGTTTCCACTGGTTTTACATGGTCTTACACGGTTTGACAGGGGTTTACATGGTTCTACACGGATTTTACATGGGTTTTACATGGGTTTTACCCAGGTTTACAGGCGTTTACCCAGGTTTACATGGGTTTTACATGGGTTTACGCAGGTTTACATGGGTTTACGCTTGTTTTACATGGTCTTACATGGTTTTACATGGTTCTACATGGGTTTTACATGGGTTTTACCCAGGTTTACAGGCGTTTACCCAGGTTTACATGGGTTTTACATGGATTTACACAGGTTTACCTGGTTTTACATGGGTTTACACAGGTTTACCAGGTTTGGCTTGGGTTTACACAGGTTTTACATGGGTTTACCCAGGTTTTACATGGGTTTGCACAGGTTTACACAGTTTTGCATGGGTTTACACTGGTTTTACACTGGTGTACAAAGGTTTATACAGTTTGGCGTGGGTTTACACTGGTTTTACATGGGTTTACATGGGTTTACACTGGTTTACTCGGTTTTGCTTGGGTTTACGCTGGTTATACATGGGTTTACACGGCTTTTACATGGGTTTACACTGGTTTTACATGGTCTTACATGGCTTTACAGGGGCTTACATGCTTCTACACGGGTTTTACATGGGTTTTACCGAGGTTTACCTCGGTTTTACACGGGTTTACACTGGTTCCACGTGGTTTTACCCTGGACCCCTCCACTTCCGTTGCCGGGCGCCCCCCCGATGTCCCCCCCCGGGGTGGCCGCGTCCCGCCGTGTCCCAGACCACCCCCACGATGGGTCCCCAAAACCTCCCCAGAACCCCCAAAACCCTCTTGCAGCTGGCTATATTTTTTATTATTAATTATTATTTTCGGGGGGGTGGGGGGTGGGGGGGGGGGTGGTGTTTGGACGCGGGCACCCGTGGGTGGGGGGGGTGTGGGTGGGGGGGGGTGTCCGCGTGCCAGGCAGCGCTGCCGAGCCTCCGAGCGCATCCACCGGGAGGAGGAGGAGGAGGAGGAGGAAGAAAGGGGGGGTGGTAAGGGGGGGGGGGGGGGGTTGGCGGAGGGAGGGAGCAATTGAATTTCAAACACAAACAACCGCATGGGGCAGGGGCCCACCGCGCCGCGCCGCTCCTAGCACCGCGGCCCCCCCCCCCCCCCCCTCTTTACACCCCCCCCGCCCCGGGCTCTCCGCGCTGGGGGGCAGGAGAAGCCGTTCCTTCCACCGCCACCCCCCCCCCCTCCCCTTTTATTTTATTTCTTTTTTTTTTTAAATTATAATTAATTTTTTAATCCTTGCCTCGCCGGGTTTCGCCTCCCAAACTTCATCCTCAACCCCCCCCCCCCCCCCCCCCCTTTTTCCCTTTTCCCCTTTCCCCTTCTCCCTTTCCCTCTCCCCAGCCCGCCCCCCCCCTCCCCGTTCCCGGGAGGAGCCGCCAGCAAAGATGTCCCGGTCCAACCGGCAGAAGGAATACAAATGCGGGGACCTGGTTTTCGCCAAGATGAAGGGTTACCCCCACTGGCCCGCCCGGGTAAGGAACTGGGGGGGGGGGGGGGGGTTGGGACTTGGGGGGGGGGGGGGAAGAAGAAGCGTTGGGACCCCCCCACCCCCGGTGCTCCCCGTTGCATAACGCGGGCGGCCGCACGCCGCAGCCGGTGTCCCGGGAGGCGGGGGGGGGGGGGGCGGAATACACACACGGGAGCCCAAACCGGGGACAGGTTGCCCCGGTGCAACGTATTGGGGGGGGGGGGGGTTTGCTGCCGATTTTGGGTTGGATCCCCAACTTTACCGGCACCTTATGTAAGGCCGGGTCCGGGCCCCGCTCCCCCCGCGGCGGAAAAGTTGGGGGTTTATTCGTTACCGGGGGGGGGGGGGGGGGGGGGGGGGTGGGGAAGCGCTTTTGGGTTATTTCGTTGGGTTTTGGGGGGGTTTAATATATTGGAAACAACGTCCCGGGCTCCCCCCGGGGCCTCTTTTGTGCGATTTCCCTCCGGGGGGGGGCGAAGGGACAGGTGGGGGGGGTCACGGGTGACTTTTGCCCCCGCGTGGGAGTGGGGGGAGCCTGCCCCCCCCCCCCCCCCCTCCCCCCGGGGGTGCTCCTGCTTGTTCCGGACCCACGGGGCAGGACGAGCCCCCCCCCCCCCCCCCCCCCAACCGTGACCTGGGCCGCATCGGAGCACGAGGCCGCCGCCATCACCCCCCTGGGATGCCGCCCCCCGACCCCGTCCTGGAGTAGGGGGGGGTGGGGTGTCCCTTTCCCCCGTGCCCCCCCCCCCCCCCCGCCTTTCCAGGCTCCGTGTCCCCACGGTGGCAGCGGGACCCACGCGAGGTGGCCCCGGACCTGCTGCTGCCATGATGGGGGGGGTGGGGGGGGTGTGGGGGGGTGTCTTTAGCCAGTACCCCGCCACCCCCACGCTGGCCGTTGTGTCCCCGAGCGTGTCCCCGTCCCCCCCCCCCGCCCCCCCCCCCCCCCCCGGGTCCGCGTGGCCTCACCTCGTGGGTGCCAAATGGGTGCCAGCGCTCGCCAGGGAGTTTGGCTTTAAAAAATCGATATCGTTGCCGAGGACTTAGGACCGGGGGGGGGGGACACGGGGAGGGGGGGGACGGAGGGGACACACACGACATGACACACGCGGGGGTGGCAGGATGAGACCCGCTGGGTGCCGGTCGCGCCGCCTCCCCCCCCCGGCTTGATCCTGGGCGCTGTGGGGATGCTGGGGGGGGGGGGGTGTCCCCCCCGAGTGTCTGTCTTGGGGGGGGGGGTTCAGTACCATGAGCCTGCCCCCCCCCCCCGGGATCAAGCTGAGAGCCATCAAGGCCTGGTGTCTGTGTGTGTGTCCCCCCCACCCCCGGGCAGGCCGGGTGGCCGTGGGGAAGCTCCGACTCCAGAATACGGCGCTAGTTATTTTTAAGCGGTTGATGATGCAGTTTAAAATTTCCTTGGAGTATTGGCCCCCCCCAATCCACACACCACCACATACACCCCCCCCCCACCCCCTCCCCTCCCCACCAGGCCTTGCAGCAAAGGGGAGCTGGGCCGCCTGCGAACCCCAAATTAAACCCAAACGGGGAGGAATCGGGTTTTAAAGGCTGAGGATTTCCCTGTGGGTCGTCGTCCCGTGTCCCCCCGCCCCGTGTGTGTGTGTGTGTGTGTGTGTGTGTGTGTGTCCGTGTCCCCTCGTCCCCTCCTCGGGTTTGAATAACTTTTGTTTGGTTTGTAGGGTTCTGGCGGGGAGGCCGCGGAGGGGGTGGGGAGCCCTTCGGATTTGGCACCGGCCTCCCAACGCGCGCTCGAAAGCGGCTTTGGCGAGGAGGAGCCCGAGGGATCCCTGGGAGCCCGGCGCCTGCTGCCACCATCGCTTCCCTTCGTGGCGGGGGGGGGGGACGACCACGCTCCCCCATCCCCTGCCACGGACCCTCCGTCCTCCCGTCACATCCCGGTGGGAACCCCCTCGTTCCCCAAAAGCCGGCGGGTGCTGGGAGCCGGGGGGATGACGGCAGGTTGAACGCGGGGTGGGGGGGGAGACTTTGGGGTGCTGCTTTGCAGAAGGGGCAGAGCCCCCCCCCCCGTGCCCCCCCCCTTCCCTCCTGTAACTAATCCCGGGGTGAAGCCGACAGGGTTTGCCCGTGACTAATCGGGTGCCGTAATGAAACGTTACCCGCTCGCTGGGATATTTGTTTCCGATCAGGTGTGGCTGGAGCAGAAGGAAAAAGCCAGGAAAGAAATGGAGGCGGGGGGGAACGGTGCCTGGCACCGCCCCCCAACACCCCCACCCCCCTCCACCCCCCAGAAACTTCTCCCTGAGAGAAGCAGCACGAAATAAGAGGGGAAACTGAGGCACAAAAGGGGGGAGATGAGTCGCCAGCGCCCGGAGCGGGGGCTCTGCCTTCCCGCACACGGTGCCATCCTCTTCCCCTCGCCCCAGCTCCGAGGGGTCCCCGCTGCCCGGACCCCCATCGGCGCTTCCCGGATCCGTAGCCCTTCTTCCTTTCGGCCTGTGGCTTATTCACAGCCCACCAGGGCTAGTGAACCAGCCAAGGGGCCGGCACCCCGCTGGGGGTCCCAGCGCCTCACTGGAGGTTCCAGCACCCCACTGGGGGTCCCAGCACCGCTGGCATCCCCCTCCCCGAGCATCTCCCAGTCCCGGCAGCGGGTGTTCGGTGTGGGCAGAGGGGGGGGGGTGGATCCTCGCTGGCCATGGCCACCCCACGCTTTGGCACCATTTGGCAAAGAAATGGGGTAGTTTGTTGGGGGGCCAGGGCTGCCCGGCGCTGGGAGAAGCCCACCGCTGTGGGGCTCTGCCCTGGCGGCGTGCCACCGAGGCCAGGCGAGCTCGGTGCTGGGATGGGGCCACGGCCATGTCCCCTGGGCTGGGGACAGGGCTCGGGGATGCCCCAGGTCCCCCGCCCGGCTGCGTGAGCCCGGCCACGTACTTTTTTTTTAGTGCGACCCACGGGAATTAATTGCATTAATTCCCCCTTCCTGCCAACCGATTCCCCATTGCCAGGGAAACTGAGGCAGGGGGTGGGTTGCTCCCAGCACCCTGGGGGCTGTCGGGGTGTCCCCCCCTGGGGCTGGCGCAGGGCGGGCTACTCCCGGCCTCGCTCCGCTCGCGCTCCCAGGTCAAGTGCAGAGGTTGGGGACAGAGTCCACAGCGGGGTATGTGCCTGTCCCTCCTCTGCCACGCTCCAGAGCTTTCCCTCCTGGCAGGGAGGAGGGGGGGGGGGGGCCCATCCCACCCTCTTGTTTTTGGACACCCCCCCACCCCCAGCCCCATGGTCTGCAGGTCCCCGGGCCAGGACGGGCTGGTGACACTGGTGCCGTGCGCTGGCGGAGGGGACGGTGACGGGCACACGTGTACTTTAACCGGGCACCACAGCCCTTTAACACCCCCCCACACGCCCCCCCCCCCCGCCACCTTTCCGGCAGGCGACAGGGATGGACAAACAGACGTTGGACAAACAGATGGCGGTGCCCTGAGCCCTGGGCTGGCCTCCCCCCTCTGCCTTGGAGGGGGGGTGTCCGGTGGGGGGGTGGTGGTGAGGGGTTTCCAAACAGCCCCAGCCCTCCTGCCACAGCGAAGGCCTCGTGGCCCCGCTCGCTCCTGGGGGTGGCCGGGGTTTTCGGAAGGGTCTGACCCCCACCGCCTGCCCGCGTTATCGGTGTCCCCAGTGGGGTGTCTCCCCCGCCACCCCCTATCTCCCCGCGCCCCGACTTCCCCGCCTGCCCCTGCAGATAGAGATGCCGCCTCCTTTTCTCTGCGGGGACGGAGGTTTGGGGTGGAGAAGGGGCCGATAAGGGGCTGGCGCTCGCGGGGACGGGCTGGGTGGCGGATCCCGGCCACCATGGAGAGACACGAGGCTTCCCCAGCGCCGGGCGCCCCGCTGCACGTCCTTGGCCGCGCTGCGACCTTGGCCAAGGTCGGCTCCTGGCATGGGGATGGGGACTGCGGCGCCATGGGGCAGCCGTCCCTGTCCCCACTGCCCTCGACACCGCGTGTGCCGCCTTTCCTCGGGGAAGGAGGGTTTAAAACTCTCTGGGGGTGGCAGCGAAGGGCGGGCAAGGACCCGCCGGGGTGTGGCGGCCGGTGTGAGGGCAAGATTCCGCCATTCTGTGACCAGCCCTTCAACCGTCAGGACCGTCCCCGCTCACCCCGTGCTCCTGAAATGCCTTCCTGCATTTGGGGGGAGAGGATGAGGGGAGCGGGGGGCTTTGGGGCAGGGTGGCGGTGCCAGGAGCCCCGGGGTGCTGGGTGGAGACACGTCACCGATCCCCAAACGCTCCGCCGAGCCGGGAAGGCGGATGCAGGAGGATGGCCTGGGTGCTCCGAACGACACTTGGGCAGCGGGGATGGTGCGGAGGCGCATCCCACCTCAGTCCAGCTCTGCAGGAGCGGGGACCGCGCACGGGACATCACGGCAACTGCCCACCGCGTCCCGGTGCCTGCAGGGAGCCCCCCGCCACCATCCCATCCCATCCCATCCCATCCCATCCCACCTCAGGGCCATGCTGGCACCGCCACCCGGCACAATGGCACGCGGTACTTCCTGGATTTTAGGGAATGAAGCTCCAGGAATGAAACTGGGAGAAACCCTCGGCCAGGTTGGCCCTCGAGCGTCGTATTTGAGACGGGTGGGGGGGGACATGGTGGGTGGAAGGGGGGAGAAACCCACCCCCCCCCAGTGGCAGCCCTGCCACTGTCACGCTGGCCCGGCTGGCTGGGGAAACTGAGGCTCGTCGAGCCCCGGGGGGGGGTGGGGGGTGGCAGTGACTTAGCAAAGGTCGTGCCGTGAGTCAGCAGCACGCTGGGAATGGGACCCAGCACCCCGGCCACCGGCGTTGGCACCGTTCTGCCCGGTGACGCGCTGGCACCCGCCCCAAGACCCCTGCCCGCATCCTCCCTCCGCTCCTTCCACCTCCCTTTGAGGCTTTCTCTGGGAATTTATGGCCGCGCTCCTCGCGCTGGCTGGAGCCGGGGAAGCTGGTGGAGGTGGAGGTGGAGGTGGGGGGGGGCGCATGTTATTTTTAGACGCTTATAAAAAGCAGCCGGAGTCGCTTTCGCTCTATTCCCGCGTGGCACCTCGGGAATATTCACACGCAGTGAAATGGCACCTGCCGGCGGGGTCGGCGCCGGCTCCTCCTGGCCCCCCGTGGTCCTCGCTGTGTCGTCCCCGGTGACCCCGTTTCAGCTCCGGGGGGGAGGTGCCAGGAGCAAGACGGTGTCACCAGGCCCCCCGACACCTCCTGGCTTTTCCCCGCCGTCTCCATCCCTACGCCCCAACCCGGGGCCGGAGGCAATGCCCCTGGCTCCACCGGCAACGCCTCGCGCGCGAATTTGCTGAGCTAAATATGTCTGAGCTGGTCTAGACAAGAGCTTACGGCGGCCGCTCCTCGGCCTGGCTGTCCCCATGTCCCCACCCGCCACCGGTGGGCACAGCCGCTTGTTTTCATTCACCCGCTCTTCTTGCCCGCCATGTCACTGGCCGGTGGGTGAATTCCTAAGGAATAATGTTTTCCTCCCTCCCCGGTCGGTTGCGGTGTGTGGGATACCCGTGTCCCAGCCGGTGGGTGACATCCCTGTGTTGTGTTGGGGGGGGGGGGGGGGAGTGCCAGGGCTCTGCCCTCCCCAATTTTCACCCCAACTTTTCTGCCCCGCAGATTGACGAGATGCCAGAAGCCGCAGTTAAATCCTCTTCCAATAAATACCAAGTCTTCTTCTTCGGGACCCACGAAACGTGAGTGGGGCCGAGGGATCGACCCCTCCGCAGGGCTCCCGGGGGTGTTGGGGAGAGGCAAGACACCCCCTCCCGCCCCCCGCCGGCTGCCATCCCTCACTGCTTCTCCCTCCCCCGAGCAGGGCATTCCTGGGGCCCAAAGACCTCTTCCCCTATGAAGAATGCAAGGAGAAGTTCGGGAAACCCAACAAGCGGAAAGGGTTCAGCGAAGGTTTGTGGGAGATCGAGAACAACCCCACCGTCAAAGCCTCCGGCTACCAGGTGGGTCACAGCCTCGCGTCCCCCCCCCCTGCTTGCGGCCACCTCCTTCCCGTCCCCCCGCTTCCCGCTGTGAGTCCCCGTATCCCCTCCAGCCCACCCAAAAGAAGACCTGCCCCGAGGACGCTGAGCCGGAGCGAGAACCGGAGGGCGACGGGGAGAAGAAGGGCAACGCGGAGGGCAGCAGCGACGAGGAGGGGAAGCTGGTGATCGACGAGCAATCCAAGGAGAAGAACGAGAAAGCCGGGATCAAGAGGAAAGCGGAAGATGCTTTGGAGGTAGGGGGACAGCGGGGACAGGGGCGAGGGTGGGGAGGGGGTGTCCAGGGCTGGGCTGAGCCGAGCTCCCCCCTCCCAGGACTCCCCCAAACGCACCAAGGAGGCGGAGGGGCAAGAAGGGGAGAAGAAAGTAGATAACGAAGAGACCCCCAAGGAGGAGCCCAAACCCAACCCCAGCGAAGGGGAGAAGGAGAAGAACAGCGCCGGCGTGCCGGCCGCCAACGAAGCCAAGCAGGAGAGCAAGGAGAAAGCGGGCGCGGAGGAGGTCAGAGACCACAAGGAGAGGTGAGGGTGGCGCGGAGACCCCCGTCCCCACCAGCCGCATCCCCCCACGGGGGTGCAGAGAGGGGGGGGGGCTCCCGGTGCCATGGGGGGGGTCCGTGATTGAGCGTTTCGGGTCTTTTTTTTTTTTTTCTTAATCTTTTTCTTTTTTTACTCTCGGCTCCCGCAGCCTGTAGCGGTTTCTCCGGCGAGCTGATCCTCCCGCCTGCCCCGTCCTTCCCCGCTGGGCTCCTTGGGTGCTGCCCCGGCTCGTCGTCGTTTGTCGTCGCCGTAGAAGCTCCGGAGAAAGAGAAACGAAACCCAAAATGAAATTTCAAAAAAAAAAAAAAAAAAAAAAAAAAAAAAGGAACAACAACAACAAAAAAAACCCAAAACAAAACAAAATAAAAAAAAAAAAAAAGAAGAAGAGAGAGAAATGAAGAGGAAACCCCGGTAACACCAACCCCTGAACCGACCCGCATCTCCCGGCCCCGCCGTCGCGGGGCGCATGCTTTGTATTAGTGATTTCTAGGGGGCTGATCAGTTGATTTGAAATAAAAGCGATTCATGCCTTTTTAAAGCGCTTCCCCCGGCGTCTCCTGCCCCGGGCTCAGCCCTTCCCCCCCCCCCCCCCCCCCCCAACCTGGCAATTTCGGGTCCATTTGGGCCACCAGCAGCCTGTATTCTCCCCCCCCGAGGCTGGGGGGGGGCAGAAGGAAGGAGGGAATGGGAATGGAGCAACGCTGTGGGGCGTTCTGGGGAGAGAAGTGGCGGAAAGAGGGAAAAGGGAAGGGTTTTGTTTAATAAAATAGGGGAAAAAAGGCACAGTTGTGCCAGGTTAGCAGCCGGGACGAGGTGGGGGGCTTGAGGTGAGGGCTTGGCGGTGCTGCCCTGCGGCGGGAGGGGCTCGGGGAGAGCGGACACACATCCCCCCCCCCAACCCCGGGGGCGGCAGGCTCGGTACCGGGCGGGGGGGGACGGCGGGAGGGACGGCGAGCAGAAAATGGAGCCCTGGCCGGCGGCCATGCCCCTGCCCCCGCCGCTCTGCGGCTCCCGCCTGCCCGGCCCGGGCGGCTGCTGACACCGAGGGCCCTCCCCCCCCCCCCCCCGGCCCCCGGGAGGCCCCTCGGCCCCTCCCCGGTCTGTCGAGGGAGGCCAGGCCCCGGGGAGCCCAGGCCCGATGGGGGCCACCGGGGAGGGGCGGGACTACAACTCCCGGCGTGCCCCGCGGCTCCCGGCGTGCCCCGCGGCCGCTCCCGGGGCGCCCCTCGCCGCGGACTACAGCTCCCGGCGCGCACCGCGCCGCGGCCCGGCGCGACTACAGCTCCCGGCGTGCACCGCGCTACCCCCTCCCCCCGTCCCTCACCGACGGGCGGCGCGGGAGAGGCCGGGGGAGGCGGAGGTGAGCGGGGGGAGCCCATTTTGTAGGCGGGGGGGGGGGGGGGTGTCTCTGCGGGACAACTGGGTCCCTTGTGGGGGGCTACAGGGCACCTGGGTCCCCTTTGAGGTGTGGGGTGGGTCCCGTTTTGGGGTTGGGGGGGCTCTGTGGGATGCCTGCCTTGGGCCGCTTTGAGGGGTGGGAGGGCCCATTTTGGGGGTGGGGGAGCTCTGCAGGACGCGTGGGTCCCCTGCAGGGCGTGAGGGAGTCCCCTTTGGGGGGGTAGGAGGGGCTCTGCAGGACGCCTGGGTCCCCTGGGGGGGGTGTCTGCGGGGCACCTGGGTCCCTTGTGGGGGGCTACAGGGCGCCTGGGTCCCTCCCCTTTGAGGTGTGTGTGGGTCCCATTTTGGGGGGGGGGGGGGGGCGCTCTGCAGGATGCCTGGGTCTGCTTTGAGGGGTGGGGGGGGTCTCTGCAGGACATCTGAGTCCCTTGGGGGGGGGGGGGGGCTACGGGGCGCCTGGTTCCCCTTTGAGGTGGGGGGGTCCTCTGTGGGACGCCTGGGTCCCCTTTGAGGGGTTAGAGGGGGTCCCCTTTGGGAGGGTGGGGGTGCTCTGCAGGGCGCCTGGGTCCCATTTTGGGGGTGGGGGCTCTGCAGGATGCCTGGGCCTCCCCCTCCGACCCTTGCCCCCCCCCACGACCCCTAGCCCCAGCGTAGCCATGCGCCTGTCGGCCCTGCTGCGGGCGGGGGGGCTGCGGCTGCCCCCCGGTTACCGCCATGGCACCTGGCGCCCCGACACCGCCGCTGCCCGGCTCCGCCACCCCCCGGGGCTGCGCCGCCGCAAGGTCTTCGTGGAGCCCATCGCCCGCCAGGACTGGAAGGTCTTTCGGGGTGACACGGTGAGTCTTCCCCCTCCCCCCCCCGCCCCATCCTAGGCCCCCCCACCCACCCGCCAAGGGATGGGGGGGGGCTCCCCCCCCACTGACCCCCCCTCCCTCCGCTGCAGGTCCAGGTCCTCGTCGGGAAGGATGCAGGGAAGCAGGCGATGGTCACCCAGGTGGTGCGAGCCCGGAACTGGGTGGTGGTGGAAGGGCTGAACACGGTGAGGCTGGAGCCGGTGGGGGGGGCTGCTGGGGTGAGGGGGGGGGACACACGACACCCACAGGGTGTCGCTAACCCCCCCCGTCCCACTCCAGCACTACCGGTACGTCAACCGAACCGCCAAATACGCCGGGACCTACATCGCCAGCGAGGCACCGCTGCTGCTCAACCAAATCTCCTTGGTGGACCCCGAGGACCGGTAATGGCGGGGGGGGGGACACGGACACACACAGGGACCCATCCCCCCAGCCCAGTCCTGGCCCCCCCCCCCCCCCCAACCTGCTCGTTGCCGGCAGGAAGCCAACGGAGGTGGAATGGCGATACACGGAGGAGGGCGAGCGGGTCCGTGTCTCCCTGCGCAGCGGCCGCATCATCCCCTTGCCCCTGCGGCAGCGCTGGGATGGCATCGTCCCCGAGCAGTGGATCGGTGAGCGGGGAGGGGGAGGGGGACACGTAAAGGGGGGTGTTGGCCCCCCCCCGGGGGGAACATGGGTCCCCTGAGGGGCTCAGCGCCATCCCTTTGGCTGGGCAGACGGCCCCAAGGACACGTCGGTGGAGGATGCGCTGGACAAGACGTACTTGCCGTCCCTGAAGACCTTTGAAGAGGAGATCATGGATGCCATGGGGATCGTGGAGACGCGCAGGGCCAAGAAATCCTACTGGTATTAACTGGTGGGGGACTGGGGGGGACCAAACCCCTCCCCCGGGGCTGAGGTCTGCAATAAAGACACCCCTTTATTTTCCCCGATTGCGTGCTTTCGGCGCAGCTCACACCGAGCCCCACTTCGTACAAATCCCGGGTTTTATTGTGGTTGGTGCCCGGCAGCAGGTGCCAGGGGACTCTGCCCCTCTCTGGGGGGCTCGGCCCCCCCCGCGTCCTCGTCCTCGCTGCCATCCTCATCCAGACCTGACAGCACCGTGCCCAGGGGCGTCCGCGCAGCCACCAGCACCAGGTTGCGCGGGGAGAACCGGGGGTTGAAGAGGGGAACGAGGGCGCACTGGAAACCTGTGGGAAGAATGAGGGCTGGGGGGGTCGGAACCGGCAGCACCGCGGCCACCTCGGCACCCCCCCCACCCCTGCCCTGGGCACCCACCTTGCTCCTGCAGGTAGAGCAAGCGATCGAGGAGGATGAGGGTCTCCACCAGCGGGGCCAGCAGCAGGGTGAGGCTGAAGAAAGCCACCACCTTGTGCTGCTGTTCTAACATGGCCCCGACGGCTTCCGAATCCAGCGGGACGGCGGCCGGATCCAGCCCCACGCGGGGCAACCCCAGGCGGGCGTATCTGTGGGATGAAGAGGAGGGGGGGGATACAAAACTCCAACCTCATGGGGTTCAACAAGGCCAAGTGCAGGGTCCTCCCCGGGGTGGGGGCAGCCCCCGGTGCCAGCCCAGGCTGGGGATGGAGGGATGGGGAGCAGCCCTGAGAGAAGGGCTTGGGGGTGCTGGGGGGGGAAAGCTGGCCATGGGCCGGCACCGTGCGCTGGCAGCCCAGAACCCCCCCCGCAGCCTGGGCTGCATCCCCAGCAGCGTGGGCAGGGGGGCGAGGGGGGGGATTCTGCCCCTCTGCTCTGCTCGGGGGAGACCCCCCTGCAGCGCTGCCTCCAGCTCCGGGGCCTCAGCACAGGAGAGACACGGAGCTGTTGGAGCGGGGCCGGAGGAGGCCCCGGAGCTGCTGGGAGGGCTGGAGCCCCTCTGCTGTGGGGACAGGCTGAGAGAGCTGGGGGGGGTCAGCCTGGAGAAGAGAAGGCTCCGGGGAGACCTTCCAGCCCCTGCCAGGCCCTAAAGGGGCTCCGGGAAAGCTGGGGAGGGACTCTGGAGCAGGGAGGGGAGCCGTGGGACGATGGGGAATGGGTTTAAACCAAAAAGAGCGGAGACTTAGATGAGATATGAGGGAAGGAATTCCTTGGCTGTCGAGGGGGGTGAGCCCCTGGCCCAGGTTGCCCAGAGAAGCTGTGGCTGCCCCATCCCTGGAGGGGTTCAAGGCCAGGTTGGACGGGGCTTGGAGCAACCTGGGCTGGTGGGGGGTGTCCCTGCCCCTTCCCGCCCAAACCATTCTATGGAAAAACCATTCTATTGTGTGTGTCGTCGTCGTCTCGTTTCCCCCCACCTCCCCCCCTCCACAAAAACTCACTGGGGGAAGCTGAGGGCGTGCGCCTTCTTCACCGTCTGCACCCCCAGGTGCTTCTTGCTGGGATCGGCCGCCCGGATGAGGGTCTCCAGGACGGCGCGGTAACAATGGACGCGCAGGGAGTCGCTCTCCCCGTCCAGCCGCCCCCGGTATTCTTCCAACGCGTGGCAAGCGGCTTCCCGCGCCCGGTAGGAAAGCTCATGACCCGGTAAACCGGCTACCCAAGCGCTCAGGGGGTAGCCAAGGGGGCAACCGGGGGGCTGCGGCGGGGTGGACAACTTCATGTAGCAACAGGCCACCGAGGCCACGGCGGCCACGGAGGGGCTGCGGGCGAAGTGCCGCAGCAGGGCCGGGCTGAGGTCCCCGCAGGCGTGTAACCCCGTCACCAGCACCCGCCGCCCCCCCTCCGCCCCCTCAGCGCCCCCCAAGGGGTTCCTGGCGAGGGGTTGCTGGCCTGGGGGGTCGGGGGGCAACAGGAATTCCCCCCAAGGAGCCCCCGGGTCCAGGCGACCGGCCACGTGGCGCGGGCCACGGGGGGTGAGGGGACGTGGGGGGTAACCGGGGGGGGTTTGGCGGCAGCGGCGGGGGGGAGGCCCCCCCGTTTTCTCCAGCTCCCGCAGCACCTCCCGGTCGAAGCGCTGCGCCGTGGCGGCCAGGCGGCTGTCCCCCTCCACCGCCGTCACCGATAAGCCGAGGCCGAAGGCCAGGTAGCGTGAGAGGTGGCCCTTGGGGGGGGACAACGGGGACACGCTCAGCTGGGGGGGGGACACACACCCCACCCCAGGGCCCCCCCCCTGTCACCCACTGCCCCTACCTGCCCCGCACCGATGTCCACCACCCGGTCGCAGCCGGTGGCCTGGCTCAGCCGCTGCAGCAGCTGGGGGGAGAGGGGGGTGTTGGGGGGGGGGGGGGGGTTGTTGGGGGGGGTTGAGGGGTGTTGGGGGGGGAGGTTGGGTAATTTTGGGGAGACCTGGGGGGGGTTGGATGGTTTTGGGGGGGCTGGATGGTTTTGGGGGGGCTGGAGGGGGTTGAGGGGACTGGGGGAGTTGGGACTACGGGAGCGGGGGGGGGGGGGTCCTGCGAGGGGGCTGGGGGGGGTTTGGGGTGGGGGTTTTGGGTGGGTTGGGGAGACTGTGGGGGCTGCAAGGGGTTTGGGGGGGGTTGGGGGATTTGGGGGGGGGCCTGGGGGTGTGGATGGGGTTTGGGAGGGGTTGGTGGACTCGGGGGGGGGGGGTTGGGGGGCTTTAGCAGGACTGGGGGGGGCTGAAGAGGCTTGAGGGGCTTTGGGGGGGGGGGGCGAGGGGTTGTGGGGAGGCGTTGGGCAGTTTGGGGGGGCCAGGGGGACTTGGGGGAGGAGGGGTGGGGAGGTTTGGGGGGGCTTGATGGGACTGTGGGGTGCTGGGGGGGGTTTGCGAGGGGTTTGGGTGGGCTGGAGGGGCTTTGGGGGGGCGGGGGGTTTTGGAGGGAGTTGGGGAGACTGGGGGGGCTGTGAGGGGCTTGGTGGACTGGGGGGGGTTGGGGTGTGGGGGGGTTGGGGGGCTTTGGCAGGACTGGGGGGGCTGAAGAGGTTTGGGGGGGTGTTTGAGGGGCTTTGGGGGGGGCAGAGGGGTTGGGGGGGGGGGCTTGAGGAGTTTGGGGGGGCCGGGGGGACTTAGGGGATGGGGGTGGGGAGGTTTGGGGGCACTTGATGGAACTGTGGGGTGCTGGGGGGGTTTGAGGGGATTTGGGGGGGGGTCCCGCGCTGGCGGCGAGGGGGGGGGGGGGGGCACCCACCTTGCCCAGACGCCGGATCTCGTGCTGCTTTTTGGGCTTGACGTGGCGGCGGAGCAGGGGGTGCAGGCGGGGGCTCTGGCAGGGGGGGCGCGGGGCACCCCCTTCCCCCCCCGGAGGTCCCACCCCGTCACGGGGGAGGGCGAGGGCGCGGGCGGCGGCGGCGAAGGCCAGGAGGGAGAGGGGCCAGGCCACCCCCCCCGTGCCCCCCCCGGCCCCCAGCAGCCCAGCCAGCTGTGGGGGGGCGGCAGTGGCCAGGGCGGCCTGCCAGGGCGGGGGGAGCCGGGCCCACAGCCCCTCGGTGAAGAAATCCTGGGGGGGGGGGAAGGGGGGGCGTCAGTGGCGGGGGGGGACACGCGGCGGGGGGGGGACGGGGGGGGACAGAGGGGACACTCACGATGACGTAGGCGTCGAGGAGGGGCCGGTAGAGCGTCAGGAGGCGGACGATGTCGGCCGCGCGCCGCTGCTCCGGCTGCCACCCCATGGCCTGGGCCGGGGTACGGGGGGGGGGGGAAAGTGTGACGTCAGCAGTGGGGTGGTGACGTCATCACCCCGGGGGGTGGCCCCATGGGCTGTGACGTCATTCCGAGGCGTGGCCCGTGGGGCTGTGACTTCATTGGAGGCCTGTGGGCCCCGGGGCTGTGACATCACCCCGGGGCGTGTCTCCATGGGCTCTGACGTCATTCTGGGACGTGGGCCCTGAGGCTCTGACATCACCCCGGGGCGTGGCCCCTGGGGCTGTGACGTCACCTCAGGACGCCACCCCCCCCTCCGCTGATCGTGACCTCCCAGGGCTGTGACATCATCAGGCCATAACATCTGCCATTGGCCGTGACATCAGCAGGCCGTGACGTCACGCGACGGCCCCTCCCACAGCCGAGACGTCACCCGGCGCGACACCCCCTGCGGCCATGACGTCACCCAGGGATGCAACCCGCCCTCCCGCAGCCATGACGTCACCGCGCCGTGACATCACCCGCTGCGGCCATGACATCACCGGGCCGCTCGAGCCACGCCCCCCCATCCCCTCAGGGGTCGGCGAGCTGTGACGTCGCGCCAGGCGGCCCTGACGTCACCCGAGACGTCATCACACACCCCCGACCATAGAGCCGTCCCCCCCTCGGCGGGCCAGAGCGGCCCCACGCGCCACTCACCCCGCCCGGCTTCCCGCCGCGGCGCTGCGCATGCGCGCGCGGGGAGGGAGGGGGGGGAGGGCGCAGGCGTATGGCGTCACTTCCGGCGAGCGGCGCTCCGTGCCGGCCACGTGCGATTTCCGCTTCCGGTGAGCGGCGCCGGGAGGGGGAAGCGGCGGCGGCGGGGTCTTGGGGGTGCGCGGTCGGTGCTGGTGGCCCCCCCCCCCCCCCCCGGTGCTGAGCTGTCTGTCCCCGCCGCAGGCAGGACCGGGCCGCCCGGCCGGGGGGTGTCGCGGAGGGTCCGTGTCCCGTGTGTGTGTGTCCCCGGCGTTACCCACCATGGCGGATTTGATCCTCAACGTGGACTTCTCCCCGCCCTGGCTGCGCAAGAAGAAGGAGGCCGGTAACCCCAAGCACCAGACCTTCCTGCGGCGGCGGCGGGCGCTGGAGCAGCGGGGGGTGCTGAAGCAGAAGCAGCTGCCGGTGGCCCAGCCCGGGGGGCGCTCCCAGAAGAAGCCGGGCCCGCAGGGCAAGAGGGGCAAGAGGCCGCGGGCGACCGGGGGGGTGCTGGAGAAGCCCAATTCCATCCAGCCCAAGCCCGGCCCCAAAGCGAATGGTCATGCAGCCGCCACCCGGACCCCCACGGCTGCCAACCAGACCCCTACAGCCGCCACCCGGACCCCTACAGCCCACCCGGACCCCCACCGCCGCCAGCCGGCCCCCTACAGCCACCACCCGGACCCCCACGGCTGCCAACCAGACCCCCACAGCCACCACCCGGACCCCTACAGCCGCCACCCGGACCCCCACGGCTGCCACTCGGACCCCCAGGGCCACCACCCGGCCCCCCGCCGCTGTCGGCGGGTCCTCTACACCTGTCACCCGGCCCGCCACGGCCACCCAGAACGGCTCCGCCGTCCCCAATGGAACAAACCCCAAGGCATCAGCCTGCGGCACAGCTAAAAGAAACCCAAAAGCCCCCAGCCTCCCGCCCCAACCCAGCAAAATGGTGGCCATTGACTGCGAGATGGTGGGCACGGGGCCTGGGGGCCGCGTCAGCGACCTGGCCCGCTGCAGCATCGTCAATTACCACGGCGACGTCGTGTACGACCAGTACGTCCGCCCCACCGCCCCCATTGTGGACTACCGCACCCGCTGGAGTGGCATTCGGCGGCAGCACATGGAGATTGCCATCCCCTTTGTCAGGGCCCAGCGAGAGGTGCGTCCTCGTCACCCTCACCTGCCATTCTGGGGGTGACACAGCCTGGGGAGGGGGGGACACAGGGCTGGGGTTTTCGTCCTGTGGGTTTTTTGGGCTTTTTTGGGGGGGGGGGGTTCAGGCTGCTGGGGGCTCATCTGTGCTGTCGAGGGCTGTCTGGCCTCTGCAGCAAAGGGAGCGCCTCCCCACCCCACCACTCAGACTCACAGCTTCGCACCGACCTGCTTCTCCCCACTGCCAGTGGGGCAGCCCCACATCCCTGCCCGCTTTTCTGCCTGCTGTGGGGCAGAAACCTCCCGCCGAGCGTGGGATGGACTGCTGGCTGTCTTAAACCCCCCCTCCCTTTTATCCCCCCACCACCTCAGATCCTGCACATCCTCTCCGGGAAGATCGTGATCGGCCACGCCATCCACAATGACTTCAAGGCCCTCAAGTATTTCCACCCCAAAGCGCTCACCCGGGACACGTCCAAAATCCCCCTGTTGAACCGGAAGGGCGGCTTCCCCGAGAACGTCTCCATCTCCCTGAAGCGCCTCACCAAGGAGCTGCTGCGCCAGGACATCCAGGTACCTCGGCCGGATCCTCCTCCCCGCTCTCGGCGCCCGCCACGGGGTGCCGCTGCGAAGCTGTTGCCTCTGCCAGGAGCTCCCCACCTTCCCCCCCCCCACCTCCACCGAGAGCTGGGCAGCGGCGGGGGGGACCCCCCGGTGCCGCACCGGGGTGACAGGAGGTGCAAGGTCCGTCCCCGGGGAAGGATTGGGGTTTCACACCCCACCCTGAGATCAAGGCACCCTGAGTTCAGCCGCTGCTGCCAGTCCTGGAGCAAAGCGGCCCCGTGCCTCAGTTTCCCCTTCCTGGAAGCCAGCCTGCAGGAGGAGGGACCCCTGTGGCTCAGCCCCTGCAGCACCGGGGGGGCTTTTTCCCTGCTCAGCCGGTGCCCACCCTCTGTCTTTGTCCCCAACAGGTCGGGAAGAGCGGTCACTCCTCGGTGGAGGACGCCCGAGCCACCATGGAGCTCTACAAAGTGGTGGAGGCAGAGTGGGAGCAACACCTACTGCTGAACCCCGAGCAGGAGTGACGGCCCCCACAGTGGGGGGGGTGTGGGGTGGTGTCTGCACCCCAAAAGGAGCCCTGAGCGCCAAGGGGCCGTTCCGTCCCTCCGGGTGAGGTAGCGGGGACGGACAGACAGTGGGAGCGTGGAGCCAGGCGCGACCGTCCCTCGTCCCGATGCCCCTGACGTGCCTTGTTACGCCGCTGCTCCGGCCTCCCCCATGGGGGACAGCTGGGGCCAGCCTGTGCCTTCCAGGGGGGGATCTTTTGGGTCCTGTGCCCCCTCCCCCCCCCCAGAACAGCTGGGTGCTGCCGGAGGCACCAATACGATGGCGGGGCCCAAGCCGGAGTGGGGCTGGGTGCGGCGTTGGGGATCGCTCACCCCAAGCACAGACCCAGTCACCGGGGGAACTGGTTCCCAGTCACCGAGGGAACTGGTGCCCAGTCAGTGGGGGAATCGGTGCCCCGTCACCGGGGGAATGGGTGCCTGGGGCGGGTTCCGTCCCCTCCCGGTTCTTCCCGTCTTGCAAAACTACCTCTGACAAGGACCGGAGCCGCCGCGGGGGTGTGGGAGCGGGCAGCAAATCCTGCCGGCAAGTCACCGCTCCGATTTCGGAGCTGCTTTCCCCTTCCGTGATTTGGGTTGCCATCATCTTCCTCCTTGCGTAAGCGCTGCTGCGAGTGCGGGGGCCGGGGTGAGGCCGGGCACGGAGGGGGACACGCACCGGTGTCACCCCCATCCGCCTGCGCTGTGTCGCCCCGGGGGACACCGTGTCCTTCGCAGATGCCTCCGAACACCGACGTGTGGTTGTTCCCTGAACTCTTGAACGTGCCCTGAGTTCTCGATCTGCCCCGGGGCAGAGTGATGGGGGGGGGGGGGGGGGGGGGGGCTGCTTTGAACTGAAATCTTTATGTACAAAACCCCAATTAAAAAGAAATGATTAACGAGCCCTTCCTTTCAGCTGGGGGGGGGGGTGGAGAGGAGCCCCGGGGACGGCGTTTGGCCCCTTGGGGATGCAGGAAGGTGTCCGGGCTCTACGTTGTTGTTCCAAATCAAAGCGGTTGCCCCCCCACCCACCCCCCCCCCCAACCTCGGCAAGGCTGGCCCCCAAAATGGGCCTGGGGGGAGGGGGGCTGGCGTGTCCCCAAGGCAGGAGCGGGGACAAGGCAGGCAGCGGCTGCTGTCAGCCGTCACCCGTCGCCTGCCCACATCTGCCTCCCGCTCAGCCTTCCTCTGCCTGCTCTTCGCAGGTACGAGCTGGCCCCTTTTCCCCCCGCCCGGGGGCTCACGGGGACACCCCCACACCCCCCCCCCCCCCCCAGTTCACCCCCTTTTCTTGGTTAAACCGCAGGGAACTGGCTGGTCCCCGCCGCTGGCGTCACCCAGGGGCCCGGGCGGCCAAAACGGCCGAGCCCTGCCCAGGCTGCTGGTCACATTTTCCAGCCTTTTGGCGTGTTTACGTGGCTGCGCTCGGCTCTCGGCGGCGGAGACCGAGGGGGGAGTCTGGGGGGGGGGGCACAACCTCCCCCCGAGCCCTCGCAGTGGGGGGCGGGGGGGCCGTTTTCTTTTTCTTTGGGGTTTAAACGCAAAAATCTGGGTCCCCCTGCAGCAAGCCGGCGAGGGGATGCCTGAGCATCCCATGGGGATATTGCGGGGGGGGGGAGTTGGGGGGGGGGCAGCTTTATAGCCCTCCCCTTCCCAGCTGTTGTGTGTCTGCACGTGTGTGCACACACATGTCCCCGCTCCTGCCTTCCCGGGAGGGGGTGGGAAAGCCATTCCAGCCCCCCCCCCCAAATCCCAAGGAAGGTGAGAGTGCGGAGGAGAAAGCCGGGGGGAGAGGGAGAGGAGGGTCTGGGGGGGCCGGGGAGGAAGGAGAGGAGGGTGGGGGGGCCAGGAGGGAGGGAAAGGAGGTGGGGGGGGGCCCGGGAAAGAGGGAGATGAGGGTCTGGGGGGGCCGGGGAGGAAGGAGAGGAGGGTGGGGGGGCCGGGAGGGAGGGAGAGGAGGTGGGGGGGGTCCGGGAAAGAGGGAGAGGAGGGTCTGGGGGGGCCGGGGAGGAAGGAGAGGGGGGGGGGGGGGGAGGGAGGGGGGGGGGGGGGGGGGCCCGGGAAAGAGGGAGAGGAGGGTCTGGGGGGGCCGGGGAGGAAGGAGAGGAGGGTGGGGGGGCCGGGAAAGAGGGAGAGGAGGGTCTGGGGGGGCCGGGGAGGAAGGAGAGGAGGGTGGGGGGGCCGGGAGGGAGGGAGAGGAGGGGGGGGGGGGGTCCGGGAAAGAGGGAGAGGAGGGTCTCGGGGGGACGGGGAGGAGGGTTTTTTTTATGGGCGGGGGGGGGCAGCTTTATAGCCCTCCCCCTCCCAACTGCTGTGTGTCTGCACGTGTGTGCACACACATGTCCCCGCTCCTGCCTTCCCGGGAGGGGGTGGGAAAACCATTCCAGCCCCCCCCCCCCCCAAATCCCAAGGAAGGTGAGAGCGCGGAGGAGAAAGCCGGGAGCCTTTGTGTCTGGGCTGGGTTTGGAAGTGATTACCGGGACGGGACGGGGGGGGAACACGGAGGGCGGGGGGGGGGGGAGGGGGGGGGACACACACAGCGGGTTTATGAGCTGGGTTATAAATGGCCGGTCGTTAAAAAGGGGGGTTTTTATGTCTTTGGAAATGAGACGCAGGCGGCCGCAGCTCCGGCTTGGCGGCAGCAGCCGACGGCTCGGGGTCACGGGGGCTTCGCTGCCATCCCCCCCCCTTGAGGAACCCCCTTCCCCCCCCAACACCCCCCCCCCCCCACCCACACACACACACCCCCCCAACGAAGCCGGGGGTCGGGGGCCCGTGGTGGCGTTGGCCGGTGACACAGCGGGGGAGGGGGGGGGGACACGGTGGCACCGAGCAGCTGCGTTTCATTTCCGCAGCCGGAGGGACGGGGTTGGGGGGGGGGGGGCGGGGGGGGGCGGGGGGGTGTGTGTGTGCACCCCAGCAGCTAGGATGGATTTGTAGGGAGGGGGTTTGGGGGGGGGGGGGGGTCGGAAATGAGCCACCCCCCCCCCCCCCGGCAGCCTTGGCTCCTTTGCAATTTGCAGGGTGTGGGTGCATGTCACACCCCCCCCGCTGCCCATACCCCCTCCCCGTGCCCATGTCACCCCCCTCGTGCCCCTGTCACCCCCCTCATGCCCATGTCACCCCCTCCCCGTGCCCATGTCACCCCCCTCGTGCCCCTGTCACCCCCTCCCTGCACCCATGTCACCCCCCTCGTGCCCCTGTCACCCCCTCCCTGCACCCATGTCACCCCCCTCGTGCCCATGTCACCCCCTCCCTGCACCCATGTCACCCCCCCTCATGCCCCTGTCACCCCCCTCGTGCCCATGTCACCCCCTCCCCCTGCCCATGTCACCCCCCCTCATGCCCATGTCACCCCCCTCGTGCCCATGTCACCCCCTCCCCCTGCCCATGTCACCCCCCCTCATGCCCCTGTCACCCCCCTCGTGCCCATGTCACCCCCTCCCTGCACCCATGTCACCTCCCCTCATGCCCCTGTCACCCCCCTCGTGCCCATGTCACCCCCCTCGTGCCCGTCACCCCCTCCCTGCACCCATGTCACCTCCCCTCATGCCCATGTCACCCCCCTCGTGCCCATGTCACCCCTCCCTGCGCCTGTGTCACTCCCCCTGCGCTGCGCCCATGTCACCCCCCCGTCCCGCACCCATGTCACCCCCTCCCCGCCGCCCAGCGTGAGTTGGGGACATCGTGCAGCAATGGGGAGCCCCAGGGCGGGGGACGGGACGGGACACCGTCCCCCAACAAGGGGCTGGGGGGCATTGATGGCATTTTGGGGTGCTGGGGGGGGGGGAACAGAGCCGTGCCCGGGCTGGCGGGGGGGGGGCTGGGGGGGTCTCTGCGCTCAGGATTTGTGCAGCTCAGGGCTTTCCTGGGGGGGGGGCTAGGGGGGGCCGGGAAGGAGGCGGGGGGGGGGGTCGGGAAAGGGGGGGGGGGACCCGGGAAGGAGGGAGAGGAGGGTCTGGGGGGGCCGAGGAGGAAGGAGGGGGGGGGGGGGGGCCGGGAAGGAGGTGGGGGGGGGACCCGGGAAAGAGGAGGGGGGGACCCGGGAAGGAGGGAGAGGAGGGTCTGGGGGGGCCGGGGAGGAAGGGGGGGGGGGGGGGGCCGGGAAGGAGGTGGGGGGGGGGACCCGGGAAAGAGGAGGGGGGGACCCGGGAAGGAGGGAGAGGAGGGTCTGGGGGGGCCGGGAAGGAGGTGGGGGGGGACCCGGGAAAGAGGGGCGGGGAGGGCCGGGAAGGAGGGAGAGGAGGGTCTGGGGGGGCCGGGGAGGAAGGAGGTGGGGGGGGACCCGGGAAAGAGGGGCGGGGAGGGCCGGGAAGGAGGGAGAGGAGGGTTGGGGGGGCCGGGGAGGAAGGAGAGGAGGGTGGGGGGGCCGGGAAGGAGGCGGGGGGACACCCGGGAAAGAGGGGGTGGTGGGCCGGGAAGGAGGGAGAGGAGGGGGGGGGGACCCGGGAAAGAGGGGGGGGGAGGCCGGGAAGGAGGGAGAGGAGGGTCTGGGGGGACCGGGAAGGAGCGGGGGGGGGAGGGGGGGGGGGAGGAGGGAGAGGAGGGTGGGGTGCGAAGGCTTCATCCGCCCCTCCCGGCAGAATCCCTTCCAGATGTGGGTGGCGGTGGCCAGCGCGGCCCCAGCCCCCCCAGGACGAAGGGTCCCCTTGGGGCTGGGGGTGCCCCAGAGTGGGGGGTGCAGGCAGGTCCCACCCCCCCACCCCACCCCCCCCCGATTTCTTGCAAACGGGCCATTTATAGGGTTCCCCCCCCCCACCCCCAAAGTCGGAGCCGACCTGCGGCATCGCCCCCGGGACGGGGGGGACGCGGCTCGGCCCCCCCCCCCCCCCGGGGATGGAGGGACTGGGGTGTCCCCTTGCCCTGCGCCCCCTCCCCGAGCTCCCCCCCCCCCCCCCAACCCCGTGTTGGGGGGGGGGGTGTTGGTTGCTGGAGGTAAAAACCGTGTCAGCTCTTTGTCAGAAATCCTGTTTCGCGGGGGATTAAGGACTCGCTGCAAGCCAGGACTTGGCTCCCCGGCGTCGCAGCCGCCCGTTTTTGGGGTGCGGGGGGGTGGGGGGGTGGAAACGGGGCCGGGAGGAAGAAGAAGAGGAGGAGGAGGAGGAGGAAGGGGGCGGGGGGGTGACGGTGTCTCCCATGCGGCATTTTCACCCCAAACCGGAGCGCGAACCTCTCTCCTGTTTCGGAGCCGCTCTTGAACCCCAAATGCCATTTCTCCCTCCTCCCGCCGGCTTTTCACCAAGGAAAACACCCCCCCCCCCCCCCCCCCCCCCCCAAATTAATTAATCAATCAATTAATCCCGCTGTTCCCCAGGCCCAATTTATCAGGGGGGGTTAATCAAGCCTTAGCAATTCACCTCTTGGCGTTCCCTCCAGGCCTGCAGCCAAAGCAAACCCACCCCCCCCCCCCCAAAAACAGGGCCCGAGGGCTGGGGGGGGGGGCAGGGGGTGTCACGCAGCCGTACACGCCTGCACACGCGTGTGTGTGTGTGTGTGTGGACACGCGTGTGTCCCCCTGCACGCCCGGCCGGCCACGCTGCAGGTGTGTGCGCTCACTCTCCCCCCGCTCGCCCCCCCCCCCGCCACGCACACACGTATGTCCAAGCACCTGCGCACCGCCCGCACACGCGTGTGCCAACGAGCTCCACGCGTGTGCGCGAACACGCGTGTGCGGTGCCGCTGGCGTGGCTGCGGGCCTGCGCGCAGCCGGACGCGCTGCCGGCGGCGGGCGAGCGGACGGGGATCCGGGTCCTCGGGATGGGGTTTTTTTGGGGGGTGGGGGGTGGATTTGGGGGGCAGCAGGCGTCTTGGGGGGGGTGCACGGCTTTGGGGGGTGCAGGGGATTGGGGGGATGCAGGGGGATTTAGGGGGGTGCAGGGGATTGGGGGGGTGCAGGGGGATTTAGGGGGGTGCAGGCAGCTCGGGGGGGGCGGGCAGATTTAGGGGGGTGAAGGGAAATTGGGGGGGTGCAGAGGGATAGGGGGGTGCAGGCAGCTCGGGGGGGTGCAGGGGGATGGGGGGTGCAGAGGGATAGGGGGGTGCAGGGGGATTTAGGGGGGTGCAGGGGAATGGGGGGTGCAGGCAGCCCTGGGGGGGGGGTGTGCAGGGAGATATGGGGGGGCGGGCAAATTGAGGGGGGTGCAGGGGGATGGGGGGGGTGCAGAGGGATAGGGGGGTGCAGGCAGCTCGGGGGGGTGCACGGCATTGGGGGGTGCAGGCAGCTCGGGGGGGTGCAGGGGATTGGGGGGGTGCAGAGGGATAGGGGGGTGCAGGGGGATTTAGGGGGGTGCAGGGGCATGGGGGGTGCAGAGGGATAGGGGGGTGCAGGCAGCTCGGGGGGGTGCAGGGGATGGGGGGTGCAGGCAGATTTAGGGGGGTGCAGGGGGATGGGGGGGTGCAGGCAGCTCGGGGGGCTGCAGGGAGATGGGGGTGCAGGGGGATTTAGGGGGGTTCAGGCAGCTTGGGGGGCAGATTTAGGGGGGTGCGGGCAGCTCGGGGGGGTGCAGGGGGATTGGGGGGGTGCAGGAGGATTTAGGGGGGTGCAGGGGAATGGGGGGGTGCAGGCAGCTCGGGGGGGTGCAGGGAGATGGGGGTGCAGGAGGATTTAGGGGGGGCAGATTTGGGGGGTGCAGGGGGATTGGGGGGGTGCAGGAGGATTTAGGGGGGTGCAGGGGGATGGGGGGGTGCAGGCAGCCCTGGGGGGGGGGTGTGCAGGGAGATATGGGGGGGGCGGGCAAATTGAGGGGGGTGCAGGGAGATGGGGGGGGTGCCGGGAGCTCGGGGGGGTGCATGGCATTGGGGGGTGCAGGGGGATTGGGGGGGTGCGGGTGGATTTAGGGGGGTTCAGGGGGATTGGGGGGTGCAGGCAGCCTTGGGGGGGGGGTGTGCAGGGAGATATGGGGGGGCGGGCAAATTGAGGGGGGTGCAGGGGGATGGGGGTGTGCAGACGGCTCGGGGGGGGCAGATTTAGGGGGGTGCAGGCAACTCGGGGGGGTTGCAGTGGCATTGGGGGGTGCAGTCATCTTGGGGGGGTGCAGGGCGATTAGAGGGGTGCGGGCAGATTGGGGGAGAGGTGGGCAGTTCAGGGGGGGCTCAGGGAGATTGGGGGGGGGCCAGGTAAATTAAAAGGATGCAGGCAGCTCTTCGGGGGGGGGGTGGGCAGTTAGGGGGGGTTGCAGGGCGATTAGGGGGATACAGGCTGATTTGGGGGGGGGGGGGCAGCTCCTGGGGGGTGCGGGCAGCTCAGGGGGAGATACGGGCAGTTCGGGGGGGGGGGGGGGGCAGACAATTTATGGGGGTGCAGGGAGATTAGGGGGATACAGGAAATTTGGGGGGGTGGGTGCCACCTGGGGGGGGGGGTGTGCAAGCAGTTCGGGGGGGGGAATATGGGCAGTTCGGGGGGGGATGCTGACAGTTTGGGGGGGGTGCGGGCAGTTTTGGGGGGGATGCTGACAGTTTGGGGGGGTGCGGGCAGTTTTGGGGGGGGGATGCAGGCAGTTTTTGGTGGGGAATATGGGCAGTTTGGGGGGGATGCGGGCAGTTTTGGGGGGGGATGCTGACAGTTTGGGGGGGTGCGGGCAGTTTTGGGGGGGATGCAGGCAGTTTGGGGGGGGGGATATGGGCAGTTTGCGGGGGGGGTGCAGAGAGTTCGGGGGGGTTGCGGGCAGTCTGGGTGGTGCAAGCAGTTTGTGGGGGGGAATACGGGCAGTTTGGGGGGGATGCTGACAGTTTTGGGGGGATGCAGACAGTTGGGGGGGGTACGGGCAGTTCGGGGGGGATGCAGGCGGCTTTGGGGGGGGGGATGCAGGCAGTTTGGGGGGGGTACGGGCAATTTGGGGGCGATGCGGGCAGTTTGGGGGGGTTGCAGTCAGTTTTTGGGGGGGGTGCGGGCAATTTGGGGGGGGGGATGAGGGCAATTTGGGGGGGGATGCGGGCAGTTCGGGGGCTGCAGGCGGCTGGGGGTGCCTCCACCCCGCACCCCCCGGGGCAGATCCTTTGGAGGGAAGGGGGGTTCCCACCGTTGTGTGTGTGTCCCCCCCCCCGCGGCGGTGCGGAGCCCCGCAGGTGAGCGCGGAGCCGGCGGCGGGGCCGGGGCCGGGGGCGGAGGGGGTGGGACCAGCCCGGCCATAAAACGGCCGGCGCGGGCGGGACGGGACGGGACGGGACCGGAGCCGGTGCGGAGGGAGCGACGGTCTCCCCTCGGTCTCCCCTCGGTCTCCCCTCGGTCTCCCCTCGGTCTCCCCTCGGTCTCCCCTCGGTCTCCCCTCGGTCTCCCCTCGGTCTCCCCTCGGTCTCCCCTCGGTCTCCCCTCGGTCTCCCCTCGGTCTCCCCTCGGTCTCGTCGCGATGCCCAATTTCTCCGGGAATTGGAAGATGAAGAGCTCGGAAAACTTCGAGGAGCTGCTGAAGGCGTTGGGTGAGTGCGCCCCCCCCCCCCCCCGCCCCAACCCCCAACACGGGGCGGGGGGGTGTGTGTCGTTTGTTCCCCCCCCCGGCGTTGGCTGGGGGGCGGCAGGGGAGGGGGATGGTGGTTCTGCCCCCCCATCTCCCTTCCAACCCCCTCCCACAGCCTTGGCGGGGGGGGGATGGCAGGTGCCGGAGGGGACCCCCCCCCACCCCGCTCCCCCTTTTGACAAAGCCCTCGGTGATGCTTCTCCACGAGGGAAACTGAGGCACGGGGGGGGGGGCGGGACGTACGACACACGCACACACGGGGGGGGTTGGACAGGGTGTCCTGCCCCTGAGGTGTGCCCCCCCCCCCCCCCCCCTCCTGCCTCAGTTTCCCCACCCTGGTGACCTCCCCAAGCGCAGGCACCTCCGAACTCTTCCCCCCTCCTCCCAGAACCCCACCACCATCAGAGTCCACTTCGCACCGAGGGCTTCCCCCCCCCCCCCCCCCCCCCCCCCAACAATGGGGCCAGGACCCCCGGGTCCGACCGGTGTCCCCAAATCCACAGCCCATTTTGGGGTCCCCATCGCGGTGCCGTGTCCCAGCGGCGAGCGGGGTCTTGGGGGGGCGGTTTCATAGGGGGCAAGACCCATCGCAGGGGGGGGGGGAAATGGGGGGTCCCCGGGGGCTTTGGGCAGGGCCGGAGCCAGCCCCCCCCCCCCCGCGGCTGCTCCCCTCTGCCTGACCCCCTCCCCGCCTGCGGCGGAGCTGCCGGAGCGGAATATTTTCCAGGTTAGGGGATACGTAACAAATATTTCAGGATAATTATCACTTTCTTGGATTTCACTCCCCTCTCCCCCCCCTCCCCCCCCCCCCCCCCCCCGCCACCAGCCCCAGCCCCACCGGTGAAACTGGCTCGGAGAAACCTCAGCAGGAAAATAAATCTGCCAGCCCCCAGCGAGCCCCCCCTGCCTTTCCCACGGCGAGAGCCGGAGGGGGGGGTCCTGCCCTTCACCGCCCCCCTCCCCTCGGCCCCCCCCATGCCTTTCAGCAGCTTGGGGGGAAGCCGATACCTCCGGACCCCCCCGGGTGGAGGGGCTCGGAGAGGGGGGGGGGGGGGGGAGCCACTCAAGCCCCCAAGTCTGGCTGCATCGTGTCCCCCCTCCCCAGGTTTTGCTCCTTTTGGGGGCTGTTTGTCCTTGTGTGTCCCCCCCCCCCCCCGGCCGAAGCATCACATGGGGGGTGGGAGTTGTGCCTTGCCCACGGCCGGGTTTGGGGCACCCCCAGGTGTGAGTCGGGGGGGGGGGGAAGGGACATGGGGGTGGCTCTGGGGACCCCGGCCCCACCACCCTGGGTGGTGGTGACACCCCGGGGGGGTCCGGCTCAGGGACGTGTGGGTGGGTTCGGCCCCCCCGGGATGCTCTTACACCCCACCCTGGGGGTGTCCATGTGTTCCGCCCCCCCCCCGTCCCCCTTTCTACAGGGACCCTCTCTGGGGGCTCGGGGGGGGGGGGCTGGGCCCTCTCCGGGGAGGGTGGCTTTTGGCTGCCGGGGGGGGGGGGAGGGGGGGTGTGTGTGACAAGGGAACAATGTCCCCAAAGAGCAGCTCCCCGCCGCGCCGGGTGACAGCGGGGGACGTGGGGACATGATGGATGAGCCGCCTCCGGCAGCGGGGACAAAGCCCCAGCTGCCCTGCGGTTGGCGGGGGGGGGGGGGGCGGACCGTGGGGACCCCTCGGGGGTGGGGGAGTGGGGGGGTCAGGCAGGTCACGGAGCTGCCCCCCGGCCCCCTGTCCCCGCCGTCACCCGGCGCCCCCCCCCGCACCCTCCCCGTCACCCCCGGGCGCATCTGGAACCGGCCCCGCATCGCCCCCCCCGCCAACGCCAGGTAACGAGAGCCAGATGTGGCCCAGATGTGGCCGGGGGGGGCGTGGCTCGTACATTTCCCCCCCACCCCCCCCTCCTCGGGTTGCCCTGAGCCGCCTGCAGAGCTCGGGGTCCCCCGGGAGGTGTCATTGCCAAATGGGGGGGGGCCCTGGCCGTGTCCCCCCGCCCTCGCAATGTTCACCCCCTGCCCTGTTGAAAGGAGCTCCCGGGGGGGTGGGGGGGCCATCCGGCCCCGAGAGCCACTTAACCCGCGGGTCCCCCCCCACCCCCCCACGGGGAAGGGGCAGTTCTGGTGCCCCACAACACGGGGAAGGGGCATCTCTGACACCCCCCCCCCCCCCCCCCCCCCACCCCGGGAAGGGGCAGCTCCAATTCCCCCCCCCCCCATAAGGAAGGGACACTTCTGATCCGCCCCCCCCCACCACGGGGAAGGGGTTGCTCCGGTGTCCCCCGATAGGGAAGGAGCAGCTCCGGTTCCCCCCCCCCCCCCCAACACTCGCCATGGGGAAGGGGCAGTTCTGGTGCCCCCCAACATCTCCAGTCGTCCCCCCCCCCCCTAGAAAGGGGCATCTCTGATCCCCCCCCCCACCGTGGGGAAGGGGCAGCTCTGGTGTGTGTCGTCGTGTGTCTCCCCCCCCCCAGTAAGGAAGGGGCAGCTGCAGTCGTCCCCCCCCTCCACGGGGAAGGGGCAACTCCGGTCCCCCCCGCACGGAGAAGGGGCAGCTCTGGGGTGCCCCCCCCCCCCTCCCCCCCCCCCCAGGGAAGGGGCAGCTCCTGTGTTCCCCCCCCCAGGGAAGGGGCAGCTCCTGTGTCCCCCCCCCAACCAGGGAAGGGGCAGCTCCTGTGTGTGTGTGTCCCCCAGGGAAGGGGCAGCTCCTGTGTGTGTGTGTGTCCCCCAGGGAAGGGGCAGCTCCTGTGTGTCCCCCCCCAACCCAGGGAAGGGGCAGTTCCTGTGTCCCCCCCCCCCACCAGGGAAGGGGCAGCTCCTGTGTGTCCCCCCCCAACCCAGGGAAGGGGCAGTTCCTGTGTCCCCCCCCCCACCAGGGAAGGGGCAGCTCCGTGTGTCCCCCCCCACCCAGGGAAGGGGCAGCTCCTGTGTGTCCCCCCCCAACCCAGGGAAGGGGCAGCTCCTGTGTCCCCCCCACCAGGAAGGGGCAGCTCCTGTGTGTCCCCCCCCCAACCAGGAAAGGGGCAGCTCCTGTGTCCCCCCCACACCCAGGGAAGGGGCAGCTCCTGTGTGTCCCCCCCCCACCCAGGGAAGGGGCAGCTCCTGTGTCCCCCCCACCCACAGGGAAGGGGCAGCTCCTGTGTCGTCCCCCCCCCACCAGGGAAGGGGCAGCTCCTGTGTCCCCCCCCCCACCAGGGAAGGGGCAGCTCCTGTGTGTGTCGTCGTCCCCCCCCAGGGAAGGGGCAGCTCCTGTGTTCCCCCCCCCCCCCCTCAAAGAGAAGGGGCAGCTCCTGTGTGTCCCCCCCCCACCCAGGGAAGGGGCAGCTCCTGTGTCCCCCCCACCCAGGGAAGGGGCAGCTCCTGTGTCCCCCCCACCAGGGAAGGGGCAGCTCCTGTGTGTGTTGTGTCCCCCCCCAACCCAGGGAAGGGGCAGCTCCTGTGTCCCCCCCCACCAGGGAAGGGGCTCGCTCCTGTTGTCCCCCCCACCAGGGAAGGGGCAGCTCCTGTGTCCGCCCCCCCCCTCAAAGAGAAGGGGCAGCTCCTGTGTGTCCCCCCCCCCACCCAGGGAAGGGGGGGCAGAGCTCCCTTGCTGTCCCCCACCCTCCCCCCCACCCCCAGGGCAAGGGGCAGCTTCCTGTGTCCCCCACCCCCCACCCCAGGAAGAGGGGCAGCTCCTGTGCTGTCTGTCCCCCCCCCACGGGAGAAGGGGCAAGCTCCTGTGTTCCCCCCCCCAACCTAGGAACGGGGCAGCTCCCTGTGTCCCCCCCCCAGGGAAGGGGCAGCTCTAGTGTCACCCTCCACAGGAAAGGGGTGGTTCTGGAGCCCGCCCCCCCCCCGCGGGCAGTGTCCCTCACTGCCGGTGTGTCGGGGGGGGGGTAACCTCGCCATGGCCATCTTCCCCCCCCACCCCACCCCCCCCCCCCCCCACCCCGCCCCTCGCAAGGTGTGAACATGATGCTGCGGAAGATCGCGGTGGCGGCGGCCTCGAAGCCGGCGGTGGAGATCCGGCAGGACGGGGAGAGTTTCTTCATCCGCACCTGCACCCCCGTGCGCACCACCGAGATCCGCTTCCGCGTGGGCCACCACTTCGAGGAGCAGACGGTGGACGGGCGGCCCTGCAAGGTGGGGGCGGGGGGGGGGGTGGGTGTCCGGGGGGGGGGGGCACGCGTGTGCGTGTGGGCGCTCACGGATGCGGGGCCGGGGGGATGGCGGTGCGCGTCACGGCGCTGTGTGCGCAGGGTTTGGAGGAGGGCAGGGGCGCGTGTGTGTGTGCGTGGCATGCATGCACTGACGTGTCATGGGTGCACACGCGTGTCATGCAGGGACACGTGTCATGGGTGCACACACGTCTCATGGGTGCGCACATATGTCATGCATGGGCACGTCTCATGGGTGCACAAGCGTGTCATGGGTGCACACGCGTGTCATGCAGGGACACGTCTCATGCAGGGACATGTGTCATGGGTGCACACACGTGTCATGCATGGACACGTGTCATGCAGGGACACGTGTCATGGGTGCACACATGTGTCATGCAGGGACACGTCTCATGCAGGGACACGTGTCATGGGTGCACACACGTCTCATGGGTGCGCACATATGTCATGCATGGACACGTCTCATGGGTGCACAAGCGTGTCATGGGTGCACACGTGTGTCATGCATGGATGCATGTCATGCAGGGACATGTGTCATTCATGGACACGTGTCATGCAGGGACATGTCATGGGTGCACACACGTGTCATGCATGGACACGTGTCATGCAGGGACATGTGTCATGGGTGCACACACGTGTCATGCATGGACATGTCTCATGGGTGCACAAGCGTGTCATCCATGGACACGTGTCATGGGTGCACATGCGTGTCATGCATGGATGCGTGTCATGCAGGGACATGTGTCATGGGTGCACACGCATGTCATGCATGGACGCATGTCATGCATGGACACATCTCATGGGTGCACATGCATGTCAGGCATGGACACGTGTCATGGGTGCACACGTGTCTCATGCATGGACACGTATCCTGCAGAGACACATGTTATGGGTGCACACACGTCTCATGGGTGCACACGCGTGTCATGCAGGGACACGTGTCATGCAGGGACATGTGTCATGGGTGCACATGCGTGTCAGGCATGGACACGTGTTATGGGTGCACACGTGTCTCATGGGTGCACACGCGTGTCATGCATGGACATGTGTCATGGGTGCACATGCGTGTTATGCATGAATGTGTGTCATGCAGGGACATGTGTCATGGGTGCACACGTGTGTCATGTATGGGCACATCTCATGGGTGCACACACGTGTCATGCATGGATGCATGTCATGCAGGGACACACGCGTCATGCATGGACACGTGTCATGCATACACACGCTCGTGCACACACTTATGTATAGACATCATGCGTGGACACATGTCATGCATGGACACACTTGTCATGCACAGACACGTGTCATGCATACACACACGTCATACATGCACACATATCATGTGTGCACACACTTGCCGTGTATAGACACATGTCACGCGTGCACACACATATTGCACAAGGGTAGGAGCGCTCACTCGTGTGTGTGATGCACACAGGTGCACGTATGTGCGTGCATGTACACTCATGTTCGCACGTGCGCACACATTGCATGAGGGTGGGAGCGCTCACGCGTGTCTGTGCACATATGTGTGTGCACACAGATGCGTGTGCACAGCTCTTTGTGCATGCACACATGTCATGCATCCACACGCATGTCATGCATCCACACGCACATCACATGTGCCCACCACGCATTTTGCACGAGGGCAGGAGCGCTCACTCGTGTGTGATGCACACAGGTGCACGTATGTGCGTGCATACACACACACGTGTTCGTGTGTGCACACACATTGCATGCGGGCGGGAGCGCTCACACACGTGTGTGTGCCGCACACGGACACATGTGCATGCATGCACACACATGCTCGTGCACGCACACATGTTGTGTGAGGACGGGAGCGCTCACACGTGTGACACAGACACACATGCGTGCACGCACACACATGTTCATGCACGCACACATGTTGTGTGAGGACGGGAGCGCTCACATGTGACACATACATGTGTGCACGCACACACATGTTCATGCACGCACACATGTTGTGTCAGGACGGGAGCGCTCACACGTGTGACACAGACATACATGCGTGCACGCACACACATGTTCATGCACGCACACATGTTGTGTGAGGACAGGAGCGCTCACATGTGTGACACAGACACACATGCGTGCACGCACACACATGTTCATGCACGCACACATGTTGTGTCAGGACGGGAGCGCTCACATGTGTGACACATACATGCGTGCACGCACACACATGTTCATGCACGCACACATGTTGTGTGAGGGCGGGAGCGCTCACGTGTGTGTGTGCACGCACATACGTGCATGCCGGGTTGCGTGTGCGTGCACATGCGTTTTGCATGAGGGCACGGGCGCGCGTACACGCGTGTGCTTACCCCCAGATGCACGCGGGCGCCCCCTTGCACATGCACCCACACGCGTGTGCGCGGGGGCAGGAGCGCGCCCGTGTGCGTGTTCACGTGTGGGCGCGCCCAGTCGCGGATCCGCACACGCGTGTGCACACGCACCCACCCTCCCCTGTTTTTGCACGCGCTCCCCCCCTTCACACACCTGCACACACACGTTCGTGTGCGCACACGCGTGTGTTGGCGTGTGCGCACCCCCCCCCCCCCCGCACCCGCAGAGCACCGACGAACTCACGGCACGAATGGCCCCATCCACCTCCTGCAATGGGGGTTGTGCCAGGGGTTTCTTTAGGGGGGGTGTCCTCGGGGGTTTCTTTGGGGGGGGGGGGTGTCCCCGGGGGTTTCTTTGGGGGGGTGTTGGCGTGTGCGCACCCCCCCCCCCCCCCCCCCCCCCCCGCACCCGCAGAGCACCGACGAACTCGCAGCACGAATGGCCCCATCCACCTCCTGCGATGAGGGTTGTGCCGGGGGTTTCTTTGGGGGGGGTGTCCTCGGGGGTTTCTTTGGGGGGGGGGGGTGTCCCCGGGGGTTTCTCTGGGGGGGTGTTGGCGTGTGCGCACCCCCCCCCCCCCCCCCCCCCCCCCCGCACCCGCAGAGCACCGACGAACTCACGGCACGAATGGCCCCATCCACCTCCTGCGATGGGGGTTGTGCCGGGGGTTTCTTTGGGGGGGGGTGTCCCCGGGGGCTTCTTTGGGGGGGTGTCGCCATGTCGTCGCCCCCCCCCCGGTGTCACCCTGTCCCTGTGTGTGTCCCCCCCCCCCGCAGAGCCTGGCCAGGTGGGAGAGCGAGAACAAGCTGGTGTGTGAGCAGCGGCTGCTGAAGGGCGAAGGGCCCAAGACGGGCTGGTCCCGGGAGATGACCAACGACGGGGAGCTCATCCTGGTGAGGAGCCTGGGGGGGGGGGGCAGGTTGGGGTTGGGGGGGGACACACGGCACCCACATGGGACACCCCCCCCCCCCCCAAAGGGTGCTGGGGGGGGCAGCACCCTGACCCCGCTCCTCCTTGCAGACGATGACGGCCGACGACGTGGTGTGCACCAGGGTGTACGTCCGGGAGTGACACCCCCCCCCCCCCCCCCCAACCCCCCCCCCCACCCCAACTCTGCTGAACCCCCTCCCCCGACACCATCCCGCCGTGTCCCCCCCCCCCATGTGTGTGTGTGTCCCCCCCCCGGCCCCCACTGCCCTCTCTGTGTCCCCCCCCCCAGTCCCACCCCCCAGCCTCGGGGAAGGGGTTGCATCTTCCCACGGAGGTACATCACAGCACCCCCCTTTTTTTTGGGGGGGGGGGGGACAGACGACGTGGCTTTTTCTCCCCCCCTCCTCAGTGCGGGGTCTCTCCGGGGGGGGGGCAGGGAAAAAAATCCCATTTTCTGGAGAGGTGGCGGGGGGGGGGGGGGAGTAGCGCAGCCGCCTCCCTGCGCTTTTGGGTCGGTTTTAACTGGTTTTGATTTATTTTTTTTTTGGGGGGGGGGGGGGTGTTAATGTACCAGCCCCCCGGCCCCCACCCTGCCCCGGGGGCTGCGCTCGCTTCCTGCCCCCCCCCCCCCCCCGCGCCAACCTTCGCCCCCCCCCCCCCCCCCCCCCCCCCCAGTATTTATTTGTGAATATTTTCTCGGAAGAAAACACCAAACAACGCCAAGCACCAGCTCTGACTCCCCCCCCCACCCCCCCCCCCCCCCCCACCCCCCCCCACCCCTTCCCCGCCCCCCCCGGCCAAGGTCTGATCCCCCCCCACCCCCCCGGGATTGTCCCCGTCACCTCCCTCTTGTTTTCAATAAATGGTCTGTAAACCCCCCCCTTCCCCTCCCCGGTGTCCCTGTCCCCCCCCCCCCCCCCATCACCCCCGGTGTCCCCCCCCCCCCGGCTCCTACACCCCAGCCCTTGCGCAAGGGGCCGGGGGCGAAGGCGGTGCCCGGGGTTGGCACGTCCCGAGCGTGGGAAGTGTGGGGCGGCCGTGGGGCAGCTGTGGGGCAGGGAGGGCGGCGTGGGGCTGGGGCGCAGCTCACGCCTTGGGCTTGGGGTGGGGCGGGGGGGGTCGTCGTCCCCCCCCCCCCCCACCCCAAGGTGAGGGGACAAGACCCTCCTAGAGGGCACCCATGGGTGCTGCCTGCCTTGGGATGCTCGTTAGGGTGCTGCCTGCTAATTACCCTACGTGGCGTTAATTACCCCACGTGGCGTTAATTACGCCAGGGGGAGGATGGGGGGGGGCTCTGCCTGTGGCGGGGGGGGGGGGGGCGGTTGTCCCTGCCCCGGGGATGGCGGGGGGGGGGGGGCAGCATTTGCCACCCCCCCTTCTTTTGGGGGGCGCAGCGAATCTGACCCCCCAGAGCCGCCGTGGGGCAGAGTGGGGGGGGGGCACAGACACCCCCCCCCCGCCAGCACCGAGCCTGCGTCTGCTTTTGGGGTGGGGGGGGTGGGGGGGACACACAGCACTTTTGGGTGCCCCAGGACTTTGCACAGCCGGGGAGGGGACAGCGGTGGGTGGCCCCCGGGGGGGGGGGGGCGGGGAGGGGACGCAGAGACGGGACCAGGAGTGGGGTTGGCTTTGCCCCCCCCCGCGAGCGATGTAATTACACCTTCCCTGGGGGGGGGGGGAGGAGGAGGAGGAGGGGGAGGAAGGCTCCGGTGTCTCCAGGTGGACACTTGGCAGCACCCACCGTCCCCGGGGCATCACGGGGGGGGGGGGGGGGGGGCAGCGGATGGGGAAGGCGGGGCGGGGGGGGGAGGTTGGGGGGGGGGGGCGCTGGGCTCGCCCTCCCCTTCTTTCATTTTGCCAAAACGAGCGTTTTTCTCCCCAAAAGAGCCCTGGCAAAAGCCGCGGGCGGGCGGCAGCAGCCGGTAATGGAAACCAGCCGCCCCCCCCCGCACACACCTCCCCCCGCCCCCCCCCGGGGAATATCCGCTTTCCGCTCCCCCCCCCCCCCCCCCCGCAGCCCTGGGGACGGCTCCGATTCGTCCCTTTTTTGGGGGGGCACATCTGGATGGGGGGGGGCCTCTTTGGGGGTCTGCACACACGGCATCTGGCCCCACTGGGGACCTGGGGGGGGGGGCAACCTGCTCCCCCACAGTGATGGGGGGGTCCGGGGGGGTGCAGGGGGTGGATGTGCCCCCTCCCCGGTGCACGGAGATTTTTTTGGGGGGGGGGGGGGGGGGGGTGGCAGTTTCTCCTTCAACAAAAGCAAATTCCTCCTCCAGCCGCTGCCAGGGGGGGTGGGATGACCCCGAAACCTTGCGGGATGCTGTGCCCCCCCCCCCCCCCCCCCCCCCCCGCCATGGGTGGTTTCGGTGCCCGTAATCCGGCACTAATCCTCCCCCCCGCTGACCTCGGGGGCCCCCGACCCCGCTGTGTCCCTTCCCCCCCCCCCCCCCCCGGGGGATGGGGAGGGGGCCCAGGCTGGCCCCTCGCCTTTCATCTGCTGGAGACAAAGCGGGCCCCCCCCCCCAACCCCCCCCCAACCTCCTTCCCCACCCCCCCCCCCCCGGCTCCCCGTCCCGCTTTGTGCTGCGGGTAATGAATGCGCGACCCCGGGGGGGGGGGGGGGGGGCCCGGCGGGTTTTCAGGCATTTTCTGGAAGGGAAGGTTGGGGGGGGGGGGGTGTGTGGAATGTGGCCCCTTTGGGGTCCCTGGGGTGGGATCGCATTCCTGCCCCCCCCCCCCCCCCCCCCCCGACCCTCGGACCCCCCCCCTTTCGTACTGGAGCCATCGGGAGGGAGCTGGGGGGGGGGGGCGGGGGGGGAAGGGACACTGTCCCACCCGACGTGGGGGACACGCTGGCTCTTGTCCCCGCCATGGTGAATGCCTGCCCGGGGGTGGGGGGACACACAGGACTTGTCGGGCAGGTTTGGGGGCGGGGGGGGGGGGGCGGACATTTGGGATGCTGGGACGACGAGGGGTGTGTGGGGGGGGGCTCCTGGCTCAAGGGGGAGAGGAGTAACACACCCCCCCCCCCCCCCCCCCCCCCCACCTTCCAGCCCTATTGAAGCGGGGACTGAGCTGTTGCCCCTCTGCACCACCCCACCCCCCCCCCCCGGGGTTGGGGTCCCCCCCCCCCAACACCCTCCGGGGCCACCCTGGAGGGTCCCGGGTGCCCCTGGGTGGGGGGGGGTCCAGGACGGCTACGACTGAGCCCCCCCCCCCCCCCCAATACCCGCTCATTGGGGGGGGGGGCTCTGTCTGACGAACTGGGGGTCAGGGAGGTGCCAGGCTTGGGGGGTGTGTGGGGGGGGTCTTCACCCCTCAACAACTCCCCCCCCCCCCCCAGCTCCCTGGAAAGGGGGTTCGGGGGGGGGGGGGGGTGTGTGTGTGTCACCGGTTCCGCGGTGCCACATCGCTGTCCCCGAGGCCGTGTCCCCCGACGGCTCCGGCACACGGGGGGGGGGGGGGGTCCCCACAACGGCCGCCAGCGCTGGGAGGGGACACGGGGACACCCGGCGCTGTTGGGGGGGGGGGGGCGGGGATGACTGTCACCTCCTGTGTGTGGTCACCCCCCCCCCCCCCCCCAACCTCATCCCGAGGCCGACTCGCTCCGCTGGGGTTGGGGGGGGGGGGCACTGTGGGGCGGGAGGCCGTGGGGCTATGGGGCAGGGGGCTGTGGGGAGGGGGGGGGGACTGTGGAGAGGGAGCCCCCCCCCCCTCCGCCCCGCTCCCCCGCGGCTGGCGGCCGGCCAGCATTGTTCTCTGCCGCCTCCTCCTCCTCCTCCTCCTCCTTCACCCCCCCCCCCTCCAGCCGCATCTGGCGCCGGACGCCTCCCTGGGCCCCACCATGGGGGGGGGGTGTGTGTGTGTCCAACTCCCCCCCCCCCAGCACCCCTAGACTGGGGCTCCCCATGGGCGAGGGGCTGCGGGGGGGGGGGGTGGGAAGGGGGTGTCTCAGCAGGCAGCTGCACGTGAAGGTTGTTTATGGGGTGTTGACCCCCCCCCCCAGTGGGTTTTTGGGGGGTGGGTGTCGTGTGTGTGTCCTTCCCCCCCCCCCCCACGTCCGCCCTCCCCGTGGGGCGAATGGGGGGGGCTGAAGTTGTTTTGGGGGGGGTGGTTTCTGCCTCCATCATGATGGGGTCCCGGGGTGCTGAGATGATGCAAAGGGTCCAGGGATGGTAATAAGGGGGTGGGAAAGGGGGTGAGGGGTTAGAAAAGGGGTTCTGGGGGTGGGAAAGGGGGCTCCGGGGGTGGGAAAAGGGGCTCTGGGGGTGACCAAAGGGCAGAGTGAGGGGCTTTGGGGACACAGGTGACAGCAAGGGTTAGACCCCTATTTTGGGGGCTTGGAGAGGGGTTCTGGGGGTGGGAGAAGGGGCTCTGGGGGTGATGAAGGGGCAGGGTGAGGGGCTCTGGGGACAACCCCCCCCCCTTATTTTGGGGGCTCGGGGCTCTGGGGCTGGTGAAATAGGGTTGGGGGCGGGGGGCAGGGAAGCCATGATGGGGGTCTGGGGAGGATGGGACCCTGACCTCTGCCGGGGGCGGGGGTCTGCGTCCTCCATCACACAGCTCCTGGGGCCAGGGCTGAAGCCCCCCCCCCCGGTGCGGGAGGTGGCGGGGGAAGAGCCAGAGAGGTGGATGGCGGGGGGGGGGGGAAGGGAGGGCAGGAGCTGGCTGCGGTCCCTGGCCCAGCCCCGCGGGTGCCCTCCCTGTTGTGCAAAGCCGGGGAAACTGAGGCACGCCCCGGCACATCAAAGCGGGGTGGCAGGAGTCACCGCCCGCGCCCCGCCGGCTTCTCCGCGGGGAGAGCGCGGGCCCCCGCCGCGGCACCGACGCAGCCCCGACGCCGACTCGGGATTCGCTTTTAATGCCGTGTACAAAGTCTCCCAGAAAAAAAAAAAAAAAACAAAAACCAAAAAAACCACCACTTTAAAATTCTTCCAAAAATAAATTAAAGGGACGGGTTCTTCCCCCCCCCCCCCCACCTCCCCCCCCTCTCCCCAAAACCCCCCCTTCTGTTCTGTGCAAAGAGAAAAGAGAAACCCCCTCCGCTCCCCAGGCCTGAGCCAGGCTCCAGCAAGGAAAGAAACGGGCAAAGCAAGGGACCTGGGTGGGGGGCCCGGGCAGCGGCACCCCACAGCGTGGGGCCAGACGGCACCGTGGGGCAGCGGCGGGGGGGGGGTGGCAGTTCCTGTCCTCCCCACATCAGCTCCTGCAGAGGCTTTGTCCCACTGCACCACAGATGGGGAAACTGAGGCAGGTGGCGAGACAACCCCCCCCCCCCACCTCCTCCTCAGTCCAGGGCTGTGCTGTCCCGCTGCGGGATGCACCCACTGGGCTACCAACGGCTGCATTTGGCTACCGAGCCCACAGCCAAGGCAGTAGCAGGGGCTCCTCCGCCGACATGGAGATGGAGCCGGAGGGAGGATCTGGCTCCCTCAAGGGCAGGTCAAAGAGGGGCCTCATCCCTCGGCAGGAGGGTCTGGGGGGGCCCCCAAAGCGGGGCAGCCCCCTGCCCGGCTCCCCGGGGCTGGGGGGGTTGTCGAGGGAGGTGAAGTGCTGTCGGAAAGGCGACCTATGTACATCCCTGAACGTGACGGCTCTCCGAGCCCCCCCTTCCCCGCCGAGCAGCCCCGGCCCTGCCCTGCCACCGGCTACGAGGTCTGGCACTGGACGTGCTGGCGCGAGCCGTCCTCGAAGTCGTCCTCGTGGTAGGCTTCGCCGGTGTAAGGACGGCGGCCCGGCCCCCCCCTGGGACGTGTAGTCGCTGAGTTCTACCTCCTCGGTGTCCTCGGTGGCCATCACCTCCTCCTGGGGGGGGAAGAAGGCCTGGAGCTGGCGCAGGCGGTCGGTGGGGAGCCAGCCGGGCTCGGGGAACTTCACCTGCGAGCGGAGAGGGGAAGATGGAAGAGCGGGATGGACACACGGGGATGGGGGACGTCGGCTCCTGCCCGGCCCCGGCTTCTCACCTGGAACTGCAGGATGAGTTTTCCCTTCTGGAAGGGGCTCCTGTAGACTGGCATCCCCTCGTTGGGGACACACTTCAGGTCCCCAGGTCGGATAACGTCACCTGAGAGAGAGAGAGGAATGTCACCTCACTGCAGCCAGCACCCCCCTGGCTCCCTGCGGGGGGAACGCAGAGCCCCCCAGCCCCGTCCCACCCCACCTGGCTGGGAGGAGATGAGCAGGGTCCTGTTGTCCAGGGTGCGGATGACCTGTCGGCAGCCGCACAGGGCATCTGCCAGGCTGATCTCCCTCTTGACGATGAGATCATCACCGCTGCGTCGGAAAACAGGGTGTTCCTTCTGGTCCAGGACGATGATGATGTCCCCAGGCTCCAGACCGGGAACCTGGTCCCCTTCCTCGTGGAAGGTGATCTTCTGCCCGTCCTTCATGCCTGCGGGGATACACAGGGAGAGCTCAGGGCGCGGGGACCATTTTGGGGGTGACCCCACTTCCCAGGCGGCCCCTTCTCACCTTTATCCAGGTGAACGCTGAGGATCTTCTTCTCCCGCACGACTTTGCGGCCATTGCAGGTGAGACAACAATCCCGAGGTCGGATCCACTCGCCCTGGCCCTGGCACTGGGAACACACCGTCTGGATCTGCTGGATCATGCTGGGGCCCAGCTGGTGGATGCGAACCTCCATGCCCGAGCCGTGGCACTTGGGGCACCTTCTCTGGGCGCCCTCCCGCACCCCACAGCCTGCGGCGAGGGGAGGCAGAGGGGTGAGCAGCCGGGCTGCGGCGCTGGGGAGGACCCCCGGGCACCCCGTTCCCCCCAGAACCCACCTCCGCATTTCCTACAGATGATGTTCTTCTGCAGGGACAGCTTGCGCGTGGTGCCGTTGTAGAGGTCCTCCAGCGACACCGAGAGCTGGTGCACCACTGTTTTCCCTGGATGGACGGAGGGGAGAGCTGGGATCAGCGCCCGGTCACTCACCACCCCCCGAGCCATGACCAGATGGATGCCGGCCACCGCGGCTTGGCATCACCGGTCCTCCACGGTGGCTGACAACTCCCCTCCAAAGCCATTCCTGCTTAATCCTTGGGAATGGCGGCACGAACAGAAACAGCTTTATGGTGAGCTTGGTGTGAGGGCTCAGAGGAACCTCTAGCAAGGATCTCCTCGCACCTCCAAGCCCGGATCCTGCCAGTGCGGGCCAGGCATGGCTCCTACCCCACGGCCCCCATCCGCCCTCCACCTGCTTATCGCTTCAACCTGGCTGGAGAGGCTCTACCCGGAGTCGCCGAGACGCTTCCCTCGGCCTGCTAATTGCCCTGCTATTAAATCGTGCCACTTCAGCAAGAAACGCCGTGGCGAGTCACCTTCTTCCCCGTGACCCAGGCCAAAAACATCCGTACAGTCACCGGAGTCAGCCCTGCACGCCCTGCGTCTTGCTGCAGCCTCCCCCCGAGGCTCGCGGGGAGCCGAGGGCAGCGCTGGGCTGACTCAGCCCCAGCCCTGGGGATGGCGGGGGAAAGCTGGGACAGGGACACGGAAGGGCTCTTTGAAGAGGGGCAGATGGAGAAAGTAATGAGGATGACGAGGAACCGCGTCGGGCTCTGCCACCACAGGGATGGAGGTGGCCCACGGGCCATCAACTGCATCCCGGTGCCCCAAAATCCAGCACTGTGCCATGCCGGGGTGTCAGTCCCCTCCCAGCACCCGGGGTCATGGCGGGTCCTTGTCCCCGGTACCTCGCCTGTCCGCCCGGCCCCGCATCCGCACTCCCCCGCCGAAGAAGAGGTCGAAGATGTCCATGGGGGAGCCGAATCCGCCGCTCCCTCCTCGGTTCCCCAGGCCACCCTCCTTCATGGCCCGCTCCCCGCCGCGGTCGTAGAGCGCTCGTTTGTGGGAGTCCGACAGCACCTCGTAGGCTTGGGAGATCTGCTTGAACTGGGGAAGGGAAAAGCGGGTGAGATGAGGGGGAAGCGAGCCGGGCGGGGGTCTGGGGGGGGCTGCACCTACCCGCTCGCCCTCGCTGGGGTTCTTGTCGGGGTGGTAGCGCAGCGCCAGGCGCCGGTACGCCCGCTTGATCTCGTCCAGGCTGGCTCCCGGCCGCACGCCCAGCAGGTCGTAGTATCCTGTCTCCTTCACCATCTTCGTGACGTGCTGTGAGAGGAGAGACCCGTCAGCCCTGGCCCGGGACCCTTCCCCACCCCATGACACCCCTCCCTGGTACTGGACCCCCCCACCCGAGGGGGTCACCAAGGGATTTTACCCCTGTTTTCCTCCCTGTGGAGCCACCCTCTGCCCTGCCTCAGTTTCCCCATAGCAGCAGCACCCCGTGGGGCAGCAGAAGGTCCCCTGTCCCCGCGTCTCTCCTCCCGCACCGGGCAATGTGCCGGCAGCCGATAAGCCCCACGCGGGGTGTGGGACGTGTTTATCTTGCGACACTAGAGGGGATGGACACGGGGAAGCGCCCGTCCTCCTGCTCCCTGCTGGGGACTTCGGGGCTGGCGTGTCCCCCCCCGGGCCGGGGCACCTCCGGGCTGGCATGTCCCCCCCACCCCCGACCCGAGCACCTCCGTGCTGGCGTGTCCCCCTCACCCCGGACACCTCCGTGCTGGCGTGTCCCCTCCACCCCCGGCACCTCCGAGCTCCCCCCGGGGGGACACGGGGCCGGGGGGGAGCCGTCGGGGTGTGTGACATCCCGGTCCCGGGGACGAGACAGCACGGGTCGGCCGGGGGGGGACAGCCACTCCCCCCCCCACGGTGCACCCCACAGCACAGGTAGGGTGTCCCCACAGCCGGTGCCCGTGGGGCAGGGCCCCGCTATGGCGGGGGGGGGGGGGGGGGGCGGCCACAGAGAGGCCTCACGGGGGGCGCCGGCCTCCCCCCAACCGCTGATAGGCCTCGGCGTCCCGGCCCCCGCTCCGGGGAGGTCCCCTCAGGACCGGGCCGGTGCCCGCCGCCGCGGGGGGAGGCAGGAAGGGGGGTGTCAGCCCCGGGGGGGGGTCCGGGGCCGCCCCCACTCACCGTCGCCGCCGCCGCCGCTCCGCTACCCGTCTCGGAACTCTCTGGAAGCCGGGGACACGCCCCCCGCGCTCCCCATTGGTTGGGAGCCGCCCTGCCGGGTCCGCCCCCTCCGCCCCTCACGCCGCGCTCATTGGCCGCCACTCCCTCAACCGCCGCGCCCCCACCCCACCGCCCCGCCTCTCATTGGTTGACGGTTCTTCCGGGCCGGTTCGGGAGGCGACGGCTTTCGATTGGTTGCGATGGCTGACGGCTCCGCCTCCCCGGCCGACACCTCCTCTCTCATTGGCTGGAGGCGGGTGGCCAATCAGGGGAAAGAGTGGGAATTCCGAGGGCCGCCGCCGTCCGGCAGGGGGCGGTGTGGGGCGCGGCGGGCCCGAGCCGGGGGGGCACCGGGGGGGGGGGGGGGGGGGGGGGGGGGGGGGGGGGGGGTGTCACTGGTGGAGGGGGGGCTGGCGACAGCGGGGGTGGGTTTGGGGGGGGTCCCATTTTTCTGGGGAGGAGGCTGAAAACAACAGGGAGGGGTTTGGGGGGGGGGGGTCCTGTCTCCCCTGGGGGGGGCTGGTAGTAGCAGGGAGGGGTTTGGGGGGATCCCTGTCCCTGGGGGGGGGGGGGCGGCAGAACAGCAGAGAGGGGTTTGGGGGGGTCCCATTTTCCCTGGGGGGGGGGGGGTTAGAAGCGCAGAGAGGGGTTTGGGGGGGTCCCATGTTCCTGGGGGGAGGGGGTAGAACAGCAGAGAGGGGTTTGGGGGGGTCCCTGTCCGGGGGGGGGGGGGTTAGAACAGCAGAGAGGGGTTTTGGGGGGGGTCCCTGTCCCGGGGGAGGGGGTAGAACAGCAGAGAGGGGTTTGGGGGGGGTCCCTGTCCCGGGGGGGGGGGGTTAGAACAGCAGAGAGGGGTTTGGGGGGGGGGCCCTGTCCCGGGGGGGGCGGGGTAGAACAGCAGAGAGGGGTTTGGGGGGGGTCCCTGTCCCGGGGGGGGGCGGGGTAGAACAGCAGAGAGGGGTTTGGGGGGGGGTCCCTGTCCCGGTGGGGGCGGGGTTAGAACAGCAGAGAGGGGTTTGGGGGGGTTCCTGGGGGTCGGGGGGGTCCTAGGTAGAACAGCAGAGAGGGGTTTGGGGGGTCCCGTCCGGGGGGGGGGGTAGAACAGCAGAGAGGGGTTTGGGGGGGGTCCTGTCCCGGGGGGGGGGGGGTAGAACAGCAGAGAGGGGTTTGGGGGGGTCCCTGTCCCGGGGGGGGGGGGGGTAGAACAGCAGAGAGGGGTTTGGGGGGGGTCCCTGTCCCGGGGGGGGGGGTTTAGAACAGCAGAGAGGGGTTTGGGGGGGGTCCCTGTCCCGGGGGGGGGGGTTAGAACAGCAGAGAGGGGTTTGGGGGGGGTCCCTGTCCCGGGGGGGGCAGGGTAGAACAGCAGAGAGGGGTTTGGGGGGGGTCCCTGTCCCGGGGGGGAGGGTAGAACAGCAGAGAGGGGTTTGGGGGGGGTCCCTGTCCCGGGGGGGGCGGGGTAGAACAGCAGAGAGGGGTTTGGGGGGGGGTCCCTGTCCCGGGGGGGGGGGGGGGTAGAACAGCAGAGAGGGGTCTTGGGGGGGTCCCTGTCCCGGGGGGGGCGGTTAGAACAGCAGAGAGGGGTTTGGGGGGGTCCCTGTCCCTGGGGGGGGCGGGGTTAGAACAGCAGAGAGGGGTTTGGGGGGGGTCCCTGTCCCGGGGGGGCGGGGTAGAACAGCAGAGAGGGGTTTGGGGGGGGTCCCTGTCCCCGGGGGGGGCGGGGGAGAACAGCAGAGAGGGGTTTGGGGGGGGTCCCTGTCCCGGGGGGGGGGGTTAGAACATCAGAGAGGGGTTTGGGGGGGGTCCCTGTCCCGGGAGGGGGGGGGGTAGAACAGCAGAGAGGGGTTTGGGGGGGGTCCCTGTCCCGGGAGGGGGGTGGTTAGTAGAACAGCAGAGAGGGGTTTTGGGGGGGTCCCTGTCCTGGAGGGGGAGGGGGTAGAACAGCAGAGAGGGGTTTGGGGGGGGGTCCCTGTCCCGGGGGGGAGGGGGTAGAACAGCAGAGAGGGGTTTGGGGGGGGTCCCTGTCCCGGGGGGGGGGGTTAGAACATCAGAGAGGGGTTTGGGGGGGTCCCTGTCCCGGGAGGGGGGGGGGTAGAACAGCAGAGAGGGGTTTGGGGGGGGTCCCTGTCCCGGGGGGGGCGGGGTAGAACAGCAGAAAGGGGTTTGGGGGGGTCCCATTTTCCCTGGGTGGGGGGGGCAGAACAGCAGGGAGGGATTTGGGGGGGCCATGTCCCCTCTTGGGGGGCTGGCATCAGCAGGGAGGGATATGGGGGGGTGTCTCATGTTCCTGGGGTCGGGGGGGGGGGGGGGTGCTGGAAATAACAGGGAGGGGTTTGGGGGGGTCCTGTCTCCCCTGGGGGGGGGACGACTGGCAACAGCAGGGAGGGATATGGGGGGGTCCCATGCTTTTTGAGGGGGGGGTGCAGAACAGCGGAGAGGGGTTTGGGGGGGTCCCATGTTCCTTTGGGGGGGGCAGAACAGCAGAGAGGGATTTGGGGGGATCCCATGTTTCGGGGGGGGGGGGGTCAAACCAGAGGGGAGGGGTTTGAGGGGGGTCCCATGTCCCCGGGGGGGGGGGGGGGGCTGGAATCTCTTTGGGGGGGGCGGAATAATGGAATAACCACCGGGAGGAGGAGGAGGAGGGGAGGGGGGGGGGGGAAGGGAAGGTGCTGGGGGGGGGCGCGAGGGGGAGGGGGGGGTCTGGGCTGGTGCCCCCCACCCCCCGCGGTGGCCACCCCTCCGCTGTCCTTCCAGACTCACTGGCCATGTTTGGGCAAGTGGCCGGGCCCGGGGGGCTGCTGGCCCCCCCAGCACCCAGCCCGGGGGTGGGGTGGGGGTCCCAGAGCCTGGAGGCCATAAATCCCCCCCCCCGCACCCCCCCCCCCCCCCCCCCCCCCCCCCCCCCCGAAACCCAACCCCGCCGGCAGTTGTCACCCCACTGGGGTTTCAGCGACCCCCCCATCCCACCTGCTGGGCGGGCGGAATTTGGGCCAAATTCCTGCGGGAAGTGGCCACCAGCGGCTGCTTGATGGTGGGGGGCCGGGAGCGGGGCCAGTATGGGGTCCCCAAACTGGGAATGGGGTTGTCAAACTGGGCATGGGGTCTCCAAACTGGGCACACAGTTCCCTAACTGGGAATGGATTTCCCACACTGGACACCTGGCCCCCAAATTGGGAATGGTGTCTCCAAACTGGGAATGACGTCCTCAAACTGGGAATGTGGTCCCCAAACTGGGCAGGGGCTCTCCAAACTGGGAATAAGGTCTCCAAACTGGGAATGGAGTCCCCAGACTGGGCACATGGTCCCCAAATTGGGCAGGGGGTCTCCAAACTGGGCATGTCATTCCCAAACTGGGAATAAGGTCCCCAAACTGGGAACAGAGTCACCAAACTGGGAATAGGGTCCCCAAACTGGGCAGGGATCTCCAAACTGAGAATGGAGTCCCCAAACTGGGAATGAGGTCCCCAAACTGGAAATGGGGTCCTCAAACTGGGAATGGAGTCCCCAAACTGGGCACACGGTCCCCAAACTGGGAATAGGGTCCCCAAACTGGGAATGAGGTCCTCAAACCAGGTACGCAGTCCCCAAACTGGGAATGAGGTCCTCAAACCAGGTACGCAGTCCCCAAACTGGGAATGGAGTCTCCAAACTGGAAATCGGGCTCTCAAACTGGGAAAGGAGTTCCCAAACTGGAAATGAGGTCCCCAAACTGGAAAAGGAATTCCCAAACAGGGCACATGGTCCCCAAACTGGGCAGGGGAGGGGGTGCATGTCGTTCTCAAACTGGGAATAAGTTCCCCTAACAGAATGGAGTCCCCAAACTGGGAATGGAGTCCCCAAACTGGGAATGGAGCCCCAAAACTGGGAACAGAGTCCCCAGACTGGGAAAGGAGTTCCCAAACTGGGCGCACAGTCCTCAAACTGGGCAGAGGGGGGGCACGTCATTCCCAAACTGGGAATAAGCTCCCCTAACAGAATGGAGTCCCCAAACTGGGAATAAAGTCTCCAAACTGGGAATAAGGTCTCCAAACTGGGAATAGGGTCCCCAAACTGGGCAGGGATCTCCGAACTGAGAATGGAGCCCCAAAACTGGGAACAGAGTCCCCAAACTGTGATTGAGGTCCCCAAACTGTGAATGAGGTCCCCAAACTGGAAATGAGGTACCCAAACTGGGAACGGAGTCCCCAAACTGGGAATGGCATCCCCAAACTGGAAATGGGGTCCCCAAACTGGACAGGGGGGTCGCCGGCCATGCTGGTGACACTGGGAGAAGGAGCGCTGGAGTCAAGGGACCTTCCTGTCCCTTCCTGGGGCTGGATCCGGTGGCGGTGACTCAGGGCTGGCCGCGGTGGCATCCTGTCCCCGATGGCGTCCCCCTGGCCTGGCACCGAGCCCCGGACCTCCGGTGGCCACCAGGTCTCCATCCAGGGGGGGGGGAGCTCAACCCCTTTTGGCCGGGGGCAGGTTTGGCCCCGGGGGTGGGGTGTGACCCCAGGACTTGGGGCGAGGGGACGATGACGACGACATGCAAGTCCTGTTTGTCCCAGTGCCACCAGTCCCAGGGGACCGGTTGTGCCGTGAGGAAGGAGCCGCTTTGTCGGCATTTCCTCCGGCTGTGAGTCACCTCCTGCGCCCGCTGCCCCCCGGGGTGGGTGCTCGGGGGGTGCTGGGGTGCCCTGGTTTGTGAGGGGGGGGGTGGGGTGTGTGATCTCCCTGTCCCCGGCACCGGCTCGGCCCCATTGCAGGTGGGGAAACTGAGGCACGGCGCTGGCGGGCGGTGGCAGGAGCCGGCCCAGCTGCTTCCCACGCCACAAGGTGGCCCATTCGCCCCCCCCCCCAGCACCCCGGTAATGACGGGTCACATCAACAGGCTGGGGGGGGGGGGGAGGAAGGGGCTCCCGGGGTAGTGGGTGAGGGTGGGGGGGCGCCACGTTTCCCCTGTCTCCCCCCCCCCCCCCCCCCACCAGCCGCTGTGGTGCAAAGGAGAGTTTTGGGGAGGTCACGGCGGGGGGGGGTCGGCTCTGTGGCCGACTGGGAGTGTGGGACCCCGGGGGGGGGGGGGGCATCACCTCAGGGATGGGGGGGGCATGGCCCCGGGGGGGGTGTGTGTGTGTCATTGCCCCAGAGATGAGGCCAGGGGGCTGCATTGCCCCAGGGATGGGGGTGCATCACCCCAGGGGGGGTTCATTGCCCTGGGGAGGGGGGGTACATTGCCCCGGGGGGGGTTAATTGCCCCGGGGATGGGGGTGCATCGCCCCGGGGGGGGTTCATTGCTCTGAGGAGGGGGGGGTACATTGCTCCAGGGGGGGTTCATTGCCCTGGGGAGGGGGGGTACATTGCCCCGGGGGGGGCTTCATTGCCCCAGGGGGGGTTCATCCCTGGGGAGGGGGGGTACATTGCCCCGGGGGGGGGGTTCATTGCCCCAGGGATGGGGGTGTATTACCCCGGGGGGGGGCTTCATTGCCCCGGGGGGGGTTCATTGCCCTGGGGAGGGGGGGGTACATTGCCCCGGGGGGGGTTCATTGCCCCAGGGATGGGGGTGCATTGCCCCGGGGGGGGTAATTTCCCCAGGGATGGGGGAGCATCGCCCCAGGGGGGGTTCATTGCCCCGGGGATGGGGGTGCATTACCCCGGGGGGGGCTTCATTGCCCCAGGGGGGGGTTCATTGCCCTGGGGAGGGGGGAGCATCGCCCCAGGGGGGGTTCATTGCCCCAGGGATGGGGGTGCATTACCCCGGGGGGGGCTTCATTGCCCCGGGGGGGGTTCATTGCCCTGGGGAGGGGGGTGCATTACCCCGGGGGGGGCTTCATTGCCCCGGGGGGGGTTCATTGCCCCAGGGATGGGGGTGCATTACCCCGGGGGGGGCTTCATTGCCCAGGGGGGCTTCATTGCCCTGGGGATGGGGGAGCATCGCCCCAGGGACCCCGTCGCCCCCCCCCCACCCCCGCCCCGCTGCTGACAGACGGCCCCAGGCGGCATTCCCCGCAGGGTCCCGCCGTGGGGCTTGGCCGCAGGCATCCGTGCCCCCCCCCCCCGCCCCCTGTCCCCCCCCCCCAGTTTGGCAGCAGCTGTTGTGGCGCTGGGGCAGGGGCGCTGCCGACGGGGGGGGGGTCAAGGCCCAGCAGCTGGGCGAGCCCCCGAAAACGGGGCAGCGCTTATTATAGCCGGCGGGAGTTATTCCGGGGGGGGGGTCTGACCTGAGTGAAGGGTGGGCGAGGGGGTGACCGAGTCATTCCCCCCCCCCCCTCCCGCCCCCGGCATGTCCCCCCCGGGGGTGTGGCGGGAAGGGACAGTGCTGGCTGGGGTGGCCTTGCCTGGGGGGGGGACGGACACGACACCCCCTGCCCACATCCCTGCCCTGGTCTTGTAGGGGGGGGCCACCAGCCTGCCTCACCCGTGGTGGGGGGGGGGTCCCCATCGTTGTCCCCACCATGCATGGGGACATGTCCCCACCATGCATCCCCCTCAGGGACACCCCCCGGGGCACCGGTGGCCCCAGTGTGGCTCCTGCTTGCCCACTTTTAGCATCATTTTGGGGGGGGGGGGGGGCGGGGGGAGGGGGGGCCGCCTGCGCCCCTCCGCCTGTATTTTTAGTCCTTCCCTTATAAGGTTCCCATGATTTTTTGGGAGCTGGGAGCGGAATGAAGTCATCGCTGAGGTCATCCTGCCTGGTGTGTCCCCCCCCCCCCACCTCAATCCTGGCGCGGGCTCACCCCACAGGGAGTTTTTGTGTGGGCTCCATTGAAATCCCCCCCCCCGCCATCGCTCTCTCCCGGCCCTAAAGGAAACAAAACCCTTCCCTGCCTGGCGGGGGGCCAGGCTGTGGGGGGCTCTTGAAGCCCACACAACCCCCACCCCACGGCCGCGGCCCCCGGGACCCCCCCCCCCGCCCCCCCGCGCCCCATCTGCCCCCTGGCACACGCCTGTGTGTGCTTTCTGTCCCCCGAAAGCAGCGCAGTCCCCAAAACCAGCCTTTGTGAGCTTGGCTTGGGGGGGGGGGACACACACGACACACACAGTGGGGGGGGGACACACCCCGGGGGGGGGGGGGTGCTGCCCACAGGGCTCGGCAGCCTCCGGTTCGGTCGGGTGGGTTTCGGTCTGTGGGGGGGTGCACGGTGGGTGTCCGAGCTGCAGCCCCACAGCGGGGTCGGGCACGGGGGGAACGGGGGGTGCTTGTTCCCGTTGGGGCACACTGGGTGCCATTGGGGCAACGCTGGCTGATAGGGGGGGCACGCTTAGGCCCACCGGCGCCACATTCGGTCCCATCAGGAATACCCAGTCCCTCTGAGGACACGCTCGGTCCCGTTGGGGACACGCTCAGTCACATTGGGGGGATGCTCAGTCCCACTGGGGACACACTTGGTCCCATTGGGGACACACTCAGTCCCACTGGGGACACATTGGCTCCCATTAGGGGCATGTTCAGTCCCACTGGGGACACATTTGGTCCCCGGGGACATGGTCAGTCCCATTGGGGACGTGCTCGGTCCTACTGGGGACACAATCAGTCCCATCGGGGACAAATTTCATCCCACCAGGGGCATGCTCAGTCTCATCGGGGACACACTCGGTCCGATTGGGGACACACTTGGTCCCCCATTGGGGACATGCTCGGTCCCATTGGGACACACTTGATCCTGTTGGGGACACACTTGGTCCCTTTGGGGGACACACTCAGCCCCACTGGGGACACCTTTGGTCCCACCAGGGGCACGCTCAGTCCCATTGGGGACACACTCGGTCCCATGAGGGGCACAGTCAGTCCTGTTGGGGACATGCTCAGCCCCATTGGGGGCACATTTGGTCCCATTGGGGACATGCTTGGTTCCATCAGGGGCACACTCAGTCCTGTTAGGGACATGCTCAGCCCCACTGGGGACACATTTGATCCTGTTGGGGACACAGTTGGTCCCATTTGGGACACACTCAGTCCCATCGGGGACACACTTGATCCCATCAGGGACATGCTCGGTTCCATCGGGGGCACACTCAGCCCTGTTGGGGACATGCTCAGCCCCATTGGGGACACATTTTGTCCCATTGGGGGCACACTTAGTCCCATTGGGGACATGCTCAGTCCTACTGGGGACACATTTGGTCCTGTTGGGGACACACATGGTCCCATTGGGGACACTCAGTCCCATTAGGGTCACACTTGGTCCTGTTGAGGACATGCTCAGACCCACTGGAGACACACTCAGTTGTACTGGGGACATGCTCGGTCCCGTTGGGGACACACTTGATCCCATCAGGGACATGCTCAACCCCATCGGGGGCACACTCAGTCCCATTGGGGATACACTCAGTCCTGTTGGGGACATGCTCAGCCCCATTGGTGACATATTTGGTCTCATCGGGGACACATTTGGTCCCACCAGGGGCATGCTCGGTCCCATTGGGGACACACTCGGTCCTGTTGGGGACATGCTTAGCCCCACTGGGGACACATTTGGTCCTGTTGGGGACACGCTTGGTCCCACTGGGGACATGCTCAGTCCCGTTGGGGACACATTTGGTCCCATTGGGGACACACTCAGCCCTGTTGGGGACACGCTCAGCCCCACTGGGGACACGCTCAGCCCCACTGGGGACACATTTGGTCCTGTTGGGGACACGCTTGGTCCCACTGGGGACATGCTCAGTCCCACTGGGGACACATTTGGTCCCATTGGGGACACACTCAGCCCTGTTGGGGACACGCTCAGCCCCACTGGGGACACGCTCAGTCCCACTGGGGACACATTTGGTCCTGTTGGGGACACGCTTGGTCCCACTGGGGACATGCTCAGTCCCGTTGGGGACACATTTGGTCCCATTGGGGACATGCTCGGTCCCATGGGGGACACACTTGATCCTGTTGGGGACACGCTTGGTCCCACTGGGGACATGCTCGGTCCCATGGGGGACACACTTGGTCCTGTTGGGGACACGCTCAGCCCCACTGGGGAGACATTTGGTCCCATTGGGGACACACTCAGCCCTGTTGGGGACATGCTCAGCCCCACTGGGGACACACTGGGTCCTGTTGGGGACACACTGGGTCCCGTTGGGGCCGGGCTGGGTGCCATCGATGCCCACTTGCCCACATCTCGCAGCCCAGGCCCCCGGCAGCCATCCCCCCCCGGCTAACCCCCAGCCCTCGGCAGCTTCATCCCATCCTCCTCCTCCTCGGGGTGAGGAAGGGGCTCCCCCTCCCGTCCCCCCCCCCCCCCCCTCCCATCCCCGCCATCTGTCCCCCCTCGTCGCTTTGTCAGCACGGGCTGGAATGTGGATTAATTTCGGGAGGAATGTCACCCCCCGCCTCGCGCAGCTTCCCCCCCTGCCCCGCAGCCTCCCGCCACCGCCCCCCCTCGCTCTCGGGGACCACTCGGGGGGGGGACACTGGGGGTCTCGGGGAAGCGGAGAGGGGGGGTGGGTTTGTTTTCCCGGCGCTGCCATCGGCCGCCGCCACGCTGACGCTGCCCAGGCCTCGCCGAAGGGGCGCGCGGGGGCCAAGGGCTGATTGAACGCAGACTCGGCGCCCGATTAAACTAATCGGAGAGGTTATTTATTTATTTTCTTTTACTAATTTTTTTTTTTTTTTTTTTTTTTTTTTTTTTTTTATTACGGTGTTCGGAGCCGTGTGAGTTTAGCCTTAAAAGGAAACCGTCGCCCTTCGGGCAGGGGAGGGGGCCAGGGGCTTCGCGCCGAGGAAGGCAGATAAACGTCGGGTCCTTATCGGTCCCTGGCTCCGAGCATCCCCGGGGCGCTGGCACTGGGACGGTTGGGCCCAATCCAGCCCGTGGGCGAGCGGCTGGTCCCCGAGCACCCAAGGAGCCACGCTGAGCGCACCCGTGGGTGCGAGGCTGTCGGTCCCCAAGGATGCCGTGGCCGCCCGGGTCCCCTCGTCCCCTCGCCCGGGGTGACTCAGCCCTTTGCCCAGCATAAAGGAACCCATTCTCCGGCCGGGAGCTGATTTATGCGGCTTTTCCCGCGCCGTCCCCACGCCCGGCCACACAACGGGGCGATTGAGCCCCCCTCGACTCCCTGCAGCCCCCCCAGCAGCCAGCACCCTTTGGGAGAGGGGGCAAAGCCGGGTCTGGCAGGGTGAAGGGGTGCCCGCCACGATGCTGGGGGTCCCCGGGGCTGGGTGGCCACACGCTGCCGCGTGGGCAGCCGGCCCGATCCGGGCAGGAATATCAGCGGGTTTTGCTGGCTCATCGCTGACGGCGCTGGCACAGGGATGGGGTGGGCTGGCATCCCATCCCGCTCCGGCCAGCCAGCCCCGGCGGCACCCGGGCAAGTGCCCAGCCAGCAGTGGCATCCGCTGGGTCCTGGGGATGGGGGAGCATCATTCCAGGGGGGTGCATTGCCCCAGGGATGGAGAAGCATCGCCCCAAGGCGGGGAGCATCACCCTGGGGATGGGGGAGCATCATTCCAGGGGGGAGCATCACCCTGGGGATGGGGGAGCATCATTCCAGGGGGGAGCATCACCCTGGGGATGGGGAGCATCACCCCGGGGGGGGAGCATCACCCTGGGGATGGGAGAGCATCACCCCAGGGGGGAGCATCATCCTGGGGATGGGGGAGCATCATTCCAGGGGGGTGCATTGCCCCAGGGATCGAGAAGCATCGCCCCAAGGCGGGGAGCATCACCCTGGGGATGGGGGAGCATCATTCCAGGGGGGAGCATCACCCTGGGGATGGGGAGCATCACCCGGGGGGGGAGCATCACCCTGGGGATGGGAGAGCATCGCCCTGGGGGGGAACATTACCCTGGGGATGGGAGAGCATCACCCCAGGGGGGAGCATCATCCTGGGGATGGGGGAGCATCATTCCAGGGGGGTGCATTGCCCCAGGGATCGAGAAGCATCGCCCCAAGGCGGGGAGCATCACCATGGGGATGGGGGAGCATCATTCCAGGGGGGAGCATCACCCTGGGGATGGGGGAGCATCATTCCAGGGGGGAGCATCACCCTGGGGATGGGGAGCATCACCCCGGGGGGGGAGCATCACCCTGGGGATGGGAGAGCATCACCCCAGGGGGGAGCATCATCCTGGGGATGGGGGAGCATCATTCCAGGGGGGTGCATTGCCCCAGGGATCGAGAAGCATCGCCCCAAGGCGGGGAGCATCACCCTGGGGATGGGGGAGCATCATTCCAGGGGGGAGCATCACCCTGGGGATGGGGAGCATCACCCGGGGGGGGAGCATCACCCTGGGGATGGGAGAGCATCGCCCTGGGGGGGAACATTACCCTGGGGATGGGAGAGCATCACCCCAGGGGGAGCATCACCCTGGGGATGGGAGAGCATCGCCCCAGGGGGGGGAGCATCACCCTGGGGATGGGAGAGCATCAACCCAGGGGGGAGCATCACCCTGGGGATGGGAGAGCATCACCCCAGGGGGGGGAGCATCACCCTGGGGATGGGGGAGCATCGCCCCAAAGCAGGGAGCATCACCCTGGGGACAAAGCAGCATCATTCCAGGGGGGAGCATTGCCCTAGGGATGGAGGAGCATCATTCCAGGGGGCTGTATCACCCCAGGGATGGGGAAGCATCACCCGGGCGGGGGTGGGGGGGGGGGGATTGGGTGGTGGTGTACATCACCCTGGGGATGAAGGAGCATCATTTCAGGGGGTGCATTGCCCCAGGGATGGGAGAGCATTGCTCCGGGGGGGGGGGGTGTGTGTGTTCATTGCCCTGGGAAAGGGGGTACATCACCCCGGGGAAGTTCACTGCCCCAGGGATGGGGGTGCCTCACCCGGGGGGGGTGCATTGCCCCAGAGATGGGGCCAGGGGGGTGCATTGCCCCAGGGATGGGGGAGCATCGCCCCGGGGGGGGGCTCATTGCCCCAGAGATGGGGCCAGGGGGGTGCATTGCCCCAGGGATGGGGGAGCGTCGCCCCGGGGGGGGGCTCACTGTCCCAGAGATGGGGCCAGGGGGGTGCATTGCCCCAGGGATGGGGGAGCATCACCCCGAGGACCCTGTCCCCAACCCATGCAGACGGACGGTCCCAGGCACGGTTTCCTATGGGGAAAGCAGCCTGGAAGTGCAACCCCCCCCTCCCCCCCACCATGGAGAGCCCCCCCAGCCCTGCCCCCTCCCCTCCCACCCCTGCCCGCCCCCCCCCCGCCGAGCCACGGGCCGTGGGAATGAGGAGAGCGGGGCTGCAGCGGGTCCGGGGGGGGAGGACGAGGCTTTATTAAATTAACGTCAAGGCAGCGAATACATCGGCGTGGGGCAGCCCCCCACGCGTTGGGGCTGGGGACCCCGGGGTGCCCTCACCCCCCCGAGGCGCTGGGTCCCGGGGTGCAGCGTGTGGGGGTCCCCAGCCTCCAGCTGATGGGGCGGATACGCTGCGGGGGGGGGTGTCGAAGCGGGGGAGATTGCAGGGAAGGGGGAAACATGGGGTTTAAATTAAATACAGCCACGGCAACCCCCCCCAGAGGGGGCACAAACTGAGGCTGGGGTCCCGGAGCAAGCATGCGAATTTGGGGGGGGGGGGGGGGGTGGGAACTGGGGGGGGGGGGGGGATGGAAGTGAGCTTCGTGGTTCTTCACTCTGCAAAAGGGGTGCACAAAATCCACGCAAAAGGTGTTAAAAATCATAAGGAGACGGGGAAGCGTTAAAAGGCGGGTGAAGGGAGGGGGCTGGGGTTTGGAGGGGAGGGGGCTACGGGAGGGGTGTTCCCCCCCCCCCGCCGCCGTCACTCGTCCCCCGAGGACCAGGGCTCCTGCTCGGCTCTCAGCCGACACGCCGGCGGCTGGTCGGGCCCGAGGCACAAGACGTCGTGCCCCAAAGAGGACGGGACGGGGACGGCGTCGGCCCCGCCATGTTTGCCGCGGGGGGTGGCATCGGCCAGCTTGGCGGCGGTGGCGGCGGGAGCAGGGGGCTGCGGCTGCGTGCCCCCGCTGGGGTCTGCGCTCTCGGAGGGGACCTCCTGCACCGGCCACGCGCCGGCCATGCCGTTGGGCACCTCCTCGGTGAATTCGGCCAGGTCCTCCAGGCTGGCCTCCCGGTGCAGCCCGTTGGTGGCCCCAACCGGACCCTCCGGCCCCGGAGCTGCCTCCGTTGGTGCCTCCTGCACCGTCGGCTCCTCCTCGCTGGACGAGGTGGGTGAAGACTCTTCCTCGGCATCCCCGGGGAGCTGGGACCCGCCGGCATCTCGCTGCCCGCCCTCGGCCGCCCTCACCCCCATCACCAGCTCCTGGTTGAACTCCAGGGCTTGCTCGACTATTTCCAAAATATCCGAGTCTTTCACGATGTCCGTCGGCACCTTTGCAGAGGGGTCATCCGCCTCTGGGCTTTCTTTAATCATCTCCGGAAAAACTCCCTGCTCCAGCGTGGAGCCCGGCAGAGGGGGGTCGGCCTCGGGGGGCTCCTCGTCCCTGGCTGGGGGGAGACTGTCACCGGCTGGTGCTTCCTCCATCACAGATGGCTGCTCATCCTCCGTCTGCGCCGCTTGGTCGGGCAGCGGAGAAACCGGCATCACCTGGGCTTGGAGCGTTGCCGGAGGGATGGACACAGTCGCGTCCTGGTGAGCTGTGCTGGGATCCTCCTCCTCTTCCTCCTCTTCCTCCTCTTCCTCCTCCTCCTCCTGTCCCACCGGCCCTGGGAGCGTTTCGGCTCTGCCGGCGTCGCTCTCCAGCTCGACCACGCCATCGAGCTCCTCGTCTGATTCAGCAGCCAAATTCTCCTGCAGCCCGGAGCCTGCAGCACCCTGGGCTGGCTCGTCAGCGCCTCCGGCTAACGACCCCGCAGCCCCGGGGAAGCCGGGATCCGCCTCGGGCACAGTGGGACCTTCCTTCAGCTCGGCGGTAAAACCCCCAGCGTCATCCTCATCCTCGTCCTTTGGCATCTCGGGTTCTTCTGTGGGCATCTTCGCGTCTTCACCAACAAACGCCTCGAAGCGCCCTTCGTCCTCTGGCACCGGAGATGCTTCTCCGGGAGCTTCCAGCTCATCTTTGCTGGCTTCGGTTCCTTCAACTTTAATTTCTTCAAAGTCCTCGGAGATCTCGGCTTCCTCCGAGCTGGAAACCTCTTGGTTGGGAGCAGAGACCATGAAATAGCCTTCCTCCTCCTCGGCACCCTCTGCCGCGGGGGCTACCTCCATTCCTGCCTCCTCTTCGCGGCTCTCTGGCACGGTGGGAGTTGGCGGCTTGTCCTTCCCTTCCAGCCACCCTTCATCCTCCGGAGTTATTTGGGATGCGGTGCCTGTCTCTGTGGTTTCCTCAGCCTCCGGAGGGTTTTGGCTGGGTGCGACCGCAGCCAGCGTCTCCCCGTCGTAGAGGTGCAATGGTGTGCTGTCCGGCAGCGTGTCCTCCAGCTCCACCCTCCTGCCCATCCCCGGCGCCCGCTCCAGCTCTCCCCATCGCCCTTCCTCCTCCTCCTCCTCCTCCTCCTCCTCCCGCTCACCGCTCTCCGTGCCATCACCCATCGCCTGCTGCGGTGCCGCGGGGACGGTGCTGCTGCTGCTGGCCCGCTCGCCTGCCTCCAAGTCGAGCTCCTCATCGGCATCCTCATCCTGCACCTCCCATGGCTCCTCCACAGCCTCGGCTGGCTCCTGGCTGTCCCCTTGCCCGGGGACATGGATGGGTGCCTGGTCAGGCTGCCCCACGGTGTCCTCCTGCCCGTCCCCTGCCAGCCCCGGGGCTGGCTCAGCGCCCGGCGGTGGCTGCTGCTGGCTCGTCCCCTGGCTCTCGGCAGCTTCTTCATCATCTTCCCGGGTTTCCTCCAGCTCTGCCGGCGACACGCTGCCGTCTCTCTCCTCGCTTTCCAGCCCTCCTGCGCTTCTCAGGGTGTCATCTGCCCAGGCTGGCTCTTCCGTCCCCAGAGCCCCCTCCGTGTCCTCTGCTGTCACCTCCCACTCCTCTGGAGGGGGCTTTTGGCTGCTGCCCTCATCCCTCCCACCCCAGGGCTCCTCTCCCGGCTCCGGCTGCTCCTGCTTCCGCACCTCTTCCCCAAAGCCATTTTCCTGCAGGTCCTCAGGCTCCTCCTGCCCCAGGGCTTCAGGTCCTGCAGCCTCTCCTGCCCCGGAGTCTTCTCCTCCCAGCGCCTCCCTGCTGGCTTCTCCCTTTTCTCCCTCACCTTCTTCTGCTCTGCCTGGGTCCTCCCATCCCACGGCATCTTCTGCAGCCCCCAATGAAGCCTCTTCTGCTGGGGTGGCCTCATGGGTGCTCGAGGGCTCCTGCTCCGGGCACGGCTCCTGCTCCGGGCATGGCTCCTGCCCCCTTTCCTCCTCTGCAGCCAGGTCCACCTCGCACACGGGCATTTCCTGATGCTCAAACTTTTCCTGCTCTCCATCAGTGAAGTCCTCTTCCGGATGACTTTCCATGGGCAAACCTGGGTGGCTTTCCAGAGGGACAGCAAAGGCAGCTTCGATTTCTCTCTGCGGGGACTCCCCTTCTCTCGCATCCATCCCTTCGCCCCGGACATCGCCGTCGTCCCCGCAGGGGCTGCGGGGTCCCCTCTCCTCCTCGTCCTCTGAGGGGTGTGATGCTTCCATGCTTGGGGCATCCTCCTCAGCCTCACCACGCTCTGGCTCTTCCTGGCTGGCCCCCATCTGGCCAGGGCCACTGGTGTCCTCTTCCTGGGCCACCACTTCTGGTCCCCCTGGGCTCAGCACAGCCGGCATCTCCTCCTCCCACGCTCCCGGCTCTTCCTGGCTCGGGGAAGCCGCCGTGCTGCAGGGATGTGGTCCCACACCCAGCCCCTGGAGCGTGCCTTCCCCAGCCCTCTCCTCCTCTTCGGGGGCTTCACCATCCCCGCCACCCTCCGAGGGGTCTTGCCCTTCCCCAGCCCCTCCGCGAGCCTCTATGGGTGGGACGGGGCTGGGGGGACGGGCGTCCTGGGGGGCCCACGCAGCGCCGAGCGGGGGCTCTTCTTTGGGCTGAGCATCGTCTTTCATTTCCTTGAGAGCATCCTCCAGCGCCTCGCTGACCAGCCGGGCTGGGTACCGCAGGCTGCGGGTGGGCACCGCTCCCGGGGGCTCGGCGCCGGCATCGTGGGTCTCCGCCGCGGCTCTGGGCACAGGATGCTCCTTCCCTTGGCTCATCTCACCCCCGACTCCCCCTGGCCAGGCAGGACCCTCTCCCCCCGGGCTCCCCGGCTCCGGTGGCACGGGGCTGGGGGGGTCCAGGGAGAGAGAAGGGGCTTTGCCAGGCTGCGAGGGGCTCGGTGTGGGGCGGCCGGGGGCACCCGGCTCCTTGGCTTGCGGTGCCGTGGCATGGAGGACCGAGCCGATTTTCTGGAGCTCCCTGGGGCTCTGGATTTTGGGTGTCAGAGCGTCGCTTCGGGCTTTTGCTGGCTGCCCCCTCCCCTCCGCCCTGGGGAAGCCGGAGGGGCTGGCGCGGTGGTCCCGGGGCAGCAGCCGCCTGGCCTCGGCGCTCGCCGCCGCCAACTTGCTGCCACCGCTCACCTCCAGCTTGAGATCTGCAACGAGCGAGGGGGGGAGCGTTGTCAGGCTGCCGAAAAGCCATTCGCTGGCCTCCCCCATCCCTCCCCGGCCTCCTGTGGGGGGCCTCTGGCTGCCCGCTGCCCCCTCTCCTATTTTTAACCATCCCCTTCCTGGGAAAGTGGGAAATTCCTCGCTGGAGCGCAACTGATGCTCTGGCACCACACGGGGATGATGCTCCGGCGCGGTCAGGTCTTGCTGCTGGGAGGGGACGGGGCGGGGGGGGATGACGAAGAGCGCGGGTGCCAGGCTTTCCTTGGTGTTTTTTTTGGAGGAAAAAAGAAATGCTCGGCTTGTTACGACAACCCGCGCTCCGGCTGGGCACGCGGGTGCCCTCCTGCCCTCCCCTTGCGGGGGAGGAATGGAAGAAAGAGGCGAAGCAGCAGATAAGCCCTTATCTGCGCGGTGGCGGCGAGCCCCGTGCCAGGACACCCCCCACCCCCCCCCGCCATCCGCTGTTCGCACCTTCCTATCGCGGCCAGGAAAATGCTCATGTCTATATTCAGTCTCATCCCCCCCCCCCTCCTCCGCCCCGAGCACCCCCGGCCCCCAAGGGGCGCCGCGGTGGCCAGTGCTCCCTTACCTCGCAAGCCGTTGGCCAGTTTGTATTCCCCGGCTGGCATCTGCAAGCGGGTGCTCTCCGCTTCCAGCAGGGTCCTGCGAGGAGAGGAGTGGGGGGGGTGCCGTGGGGGGGGGAGTGCCGGGGGGGGGAGGGGGGGCGATGTCTGCACCACAGTGAGCACCAAGCAGCTCCCCGTGCCCCCCCCCCAGCGCACCCTGCTGGGCTACGGCGGCTGCTTTGCAGGGAAACTGAGGCACGAAGGGGCTCCGGATGGTTTCGCTGCCGGTTCCATGCTCGGTGGGGGGAACCGGGGGGGTGGAGGGGGGGGGGGGATCGGAGCGGCCCCCCCTTGCTCCTGTCTCCCCTCCCATCCCCCTGTCCCCAGGATTAGTGTCCGTGCCGGGTGACATCATGCTCTGCCGGGGAGGCCCCTCGCCTGGGCTGGGGACAGCCCCTATTCTCATGCTAATTGTCCCCCCAGTCCCCTGGCAGCCTGCCTTTGTCTGGGGCCATCTGGAAGGGCTGGAAGGGCTACACAAGACCCCCCCCTTGTGCCCGAGACCCCCCCCCTCCTTGTACCCAAGACCCCCCCACCCTGCGCCCACCGCCGTGCAGGGGTCATCCCCAGCTCCCTGTGTGGGGGAAGCGGCTGATCCCCAACCTTGTCCTCAACCTTGTCCCCAGCCTTGTCCCCCTTGGGGACCTCACCTGTAGGTGGCCACTTCCAGGCTGAGGGACATCTTGAGGTGCATGAGCTGCTGCCGGTCCTCCAGGACCTGGGCGATCTGCCCCCGCAGGCTCTGCTTCTCCTGCTCCAGCGCTTCCATCGCCAGCTGCGGGGGGGGACAACGATGGGACACATCAGGGACACATCAGGGACACCTCAGCCCTGCTGTCCCTGCTGGACATGGGACCGCGCTGGTGGCTCTCGCTTCCACCCAGCACCCCATGGGATGCTGCGGGGGTCCTTGGGGGGGGGGGGGGGGGCGCTGAGGATGGGGAGTGGGGGGGTGAGGAAAGGAGTGGGGTGAAAAGCGAGGGGGAGACGGGTGCCGGAGGAGGGAGGAAGGGCCGGGGGGATTCGGGATTGCAGGACACCGGGCTGGGAAAGAAGCATCTTTTGGGTGAGCGGCCGGGGCGGTGGCACCCTCGGCTCTGTGACCGGTGGCCGTGGCCGGTCCCCGGACCTGGAAACAAAGAGGGACCCTTCCCCGGGGCGGCATCCGCGCCCTCCCCGGCATTTCCAGCCCCATATTTCCCTCCCCGCCCCCCCCCGCAACCTCCCTCCGCTGAATGACTTTTGCAGCTGTTGGGTTGCAGCTGCAGCGAAGTTGGTCGGAGTTTATTCCTCCCCGCGACCCCCCACCCCCACCCCCCCCCGGCTGCCTGCACCCGCTGCCTGCACCCGCTGCCTGCACCCAGACTTGGGGGGGGGGTATCGGGCAGGGACTGCCATGCCCCGGGGGTCTCTGGATCCCATGGGGACGTGGAGCAGCGTTCCCCGGGCAGGGTGGTGGGGGAAGACCCGGTGTCTGGGTGCTGTTCCCCTGCAGCGGGGTGGCTCCGGGTCCCTGTTGCGACGGGGACAAGGGTGTCCCCGAGCTGCCCTGCCCTTCCTCCCGCCCTCCCCAGCTTCCTCTCCATCTGCAGCTCATCCAGGGCCACCCTCCCTCCCTGCCCCGGGGTTTTCTCCCTCCGTCTTGCCTCCCTCCTACCCATTTCCCCCCTCCCTTTGTGGGCGGTGGGTGCCCTGAGCACCCCCCAGGCACCCCCAGCACCCCGCTCTCCCCCTCCCCAGGGGACCGCCTCCCCCCCCCAACCGCCTTCACCCACCTGGAACTTCTCCGCCTCCCCGCGCTGCTCCTGCCACTGCCGGGCCAGGTTCTCCTCCAGCATCTCCTTCCGCGCTTTGAGCCCCGCCAGGTCCTTCTCCAGGTGCTGGAGCTGCAGCTGGCTCTGCTGGTTGTCCTCCACCGCCTTCCAGAGGTTCTCCTTGGCCTGGCAGAGGGAACCTTCCAGCTGCGACACCTCCGTCTTGTAGGTCTCCACTGCGCCTTTCCAGATCTCCGAGAGCCTCTTGGAGTAGTCCTCCACCTCCACCGGCTGGAAAGCCACCGGGGCGCATCGGAAGCTCTCCAGGCTCTGCGAGAAGCTCGCGATCTCCTGGTCCAGCCCCGCTTTCTCCTCCTCGTGCACCTCCAGCAAGGCTTCCACCTCCTTCTCCAGCTGCACGGCTCTCTCCTTCAGCCAGATCTGCGCCCTCCTCTCCTCCTCCAGCTCCTTCCTGCTCAAGGAGAGCTGCTTCTTGGCTTCTTCTCGGGCCGCCTGTTCCTTCTGACACCTGCTTTTCACCTGCTGGACCTCCTCGTAGAGGTTGTCCCTGGCCAGCTCGGCCATGCACTTCTCCCTGAAGGCGTGATCCAGCGCGTCCCGCAGGGCTCGCAGCTCCTCCTCGTACTTGGCCCGCCACGAGTCGCCGGCGGGGCTGCCCTTGGCACTCTGGATTTCGGCTCGCAGCACCTCGTTCTCCTCCTCCAGGAACTTGACGCGGGCCAGGTAGGCCTCCAGCCGCTTGTTGAGGTCCCACATCTGCAGGGACTCCTCGCCCAGGGCTCTCGCCCCAGCGAAACTTTCCGTGCTCAGCATCAGGGCTGCTGCCGGAGGATGCCGGGGCTCGGATGCCGGCGCTGCAGGAGGATGCCGGAGGCTCTGGAGAAGAGGGAAAGCACAGGGAGGGAAGCGAATGGCTGGGAGCGGAGGGGAGCGCGGCTATTCATACCCAGCCGGGCGAGTGGGAGGCCCCTGAGACCCGGGCGAGCAGCTGGGCTTAACTCTTCCGCAGCCGGGCCGCTTCCAGCCCCACGTGGGCTCGACGCCGGATGGGATTTCCCAGCCCTGGGGAAGGGCAAAGTGTTTCTCTGCACTTCAGGAGGGTGGTTTGAGGACTTGGACCCCGAGGTGGCTGGGCTGGGATATTCCCCCCCCCCCCCCCCAAAGCTCAAGGGCCATGCAGGGTGCTGTGGGGCTCGGCATGGAGGGCAGGGGGTGTCCAAGGGTGGGTTGGCAGATGCCCGTCCTGGTGGGCTTGGCTGTGGGCATCCCTCCCCGGTGGCACGCTGGTCCCGTGCCACTCCGAAACCCGGGGGCCACGGGAGCCCTGATGGAGCCCATGGAGGGTCTCCCAGTCTGGGGGGAGTGATGGTGGCACTGGGGACACCCGGTGCCTCTCGGTGTCCGGGGCAGTTTTGGGCTCAGCACAAGCCACAGCTGAGCTGGTGCCTTGGATCCAGGCAGGGGGGGATGGGGGGGGCCACAGGGCATCATCCCAGCCAACCCCCCCCCTCCTCCATCCTTGGGGTGCTGCATCCAGCTGTGCGCAGCTGCGCTCCTCTCTCGTTCCAGATGTGCGCGGCTTCGGGAGCCCGAGGGGGGACTTTCACCCGCAGCCTCCGAAACTTGGCCAAGCGCCGGCTCAACATTTGGTTTCGTTCATGGCTTTCACCCGCGCGGCCGAGCCGTCACGGGGGGGGGGGGGGCGGGTTATGAATTGCTTCGCGGGGACCATTTGGGGATTATTATTTTTTATTTTACTCTCTTTTTTTCCCCCCTCCAGCTGATTTATAAGGGGGGGAGGGCAGCGGGCTGGCAAGGGGAGGAGGTTTAAAAACTCGAACTGGGGAGGTTTCTGTGAACAAAAGAGGCAGGAAAACATCGTTTGGGGAGAGATTTGTTGCCAGCTTTTTCTCCCCGTCCTCCCTCTCCCGGAGGGATGGCCGTTTTCCCACGGGGGGGGTGGGGTGGGGGGGTTGTGTGTGTCCCCGCTCTGTCCTCCCCAGAGCAAGGAGAAGGGTAAATGTCCCCTCCCGAGCTGTCCCCGGGGCGAGCTCCTCCGGAGAGACGAGCAACAGTCCCCTCTGCTGGCAAAGGCCACCCAAAACCACCCGGAGCCATCCCTGAGCTCCTTCCAGCTTTACACCATCCGGGAGCTGGCGGGGCCCCCGCGTTCCCCCCCCCCAACCTGGAAGCAGCAATAAAGGGGTCCCTTTGGACCTTGGCACGGCGGGGAGCGGGTTTTCCCCTGAGTCTGCCCCATCCCAGCGCCTGGCTGGTGGGGAAGGGGGGGGGGGGGGCCACCCCGGCCTGGGGGTCCCCGAAGGCATCGGCTTCCCAGCTCATCTCCGGCCAGACACCCTGGCTGCCCCCCGGCCCGGCTCTGCTGCCCCGCTCGCAGCCGGGGCTGAAATGCCGTTCAGCAGCACGGGGAGCGCCGAGGTCGGGTTAATTCACCTCCGGCTCCCCAGAGCTCCGGGTAGCGGGGTGATGGAGCCTTGCTGTGCGCCTTCATCCTCCTCCTCCTCCTTCATCCTCCTCCTCCTCCTCCTTCATCCTCCTCCTCCTCCTCCTTCATCCTTCTCCTCCTCCTCCTTCATCCTGCTCCTCCTCCTTAATCTTCCTCCTTCATCCTCCTCCTCCTTTATCTTCCTCCTTCATCCTCCTCCTCCTCCTTCATCCTTCATCCTCCTCCTCCTTCTTCATCTTCCTCCTCCATCCTCCTCCTCCATCCTCCTCCTCCTCCTTCATTCTCCTCCTTCACCCTCCTCCTCCTCCTTCATCCTCCTCCTTCATTCTCCTCCTTCATCCTCCTCCTCCATCCTCCTCCTCCTCCTTCATTCTCCTCCTTCATCCTCCTCCTCCTCCTCCTCCTTCATCCTTCATCCTCCTCCTCCTTCTTCATTCTCCTCCTCCTCCTTCATCCTCCTCGTTTATCCTCCTCCTTCTTCATCCTCCTCCTCCTCCTTCATTCCTTCATTGTCCTCCTTCATCCTCCTCCTCCTTCATCCTTCTCCTTCATCCTCCTCCTCCTCCTTCATCCTCCTCCTTCATCCTCCTCCTCCTCCTTCATCCTCCTCCTTCATTCTCCTCCTTCATCCTCCTCCTCCTTCATCCTCCTCCTTCATTCTCCTCCTCCTCCTCCTTTCCATAGCACATCCACTCCGGAGCCGGCCATCCCCGCTGCCTGGCTGCTCGGCTGTTCCACCAGCTCCCAGTTTCCTCCTCCCGTTGAGTGCCCATGGGGTGACTGGGTGCCCCAGGGCTGCCCAAGAGCCACCAGCCCCCAATATTGGTGCCTGCCGCAAGGCAGCCCTCAGTGCCCGCAGCTATGCCGGGAAGCGCCGGGGGGTGGAGGTTTGCTTCCTCCCTGGCCTTGCTCCCCTCTTCCTCCTCATCCCTTTGCTTTGGCTTTCCCCACTGTCTCCCAGTCCCCTCTCCCTCAGCCAGTGCTGGGGCTCGCTGGGACAGCCCAAATCCTGCAGGGAGGACTGGGCATCCCCAGGGGGACAGAGGGGTCTCAGTGCTTCCCTGCCTGGGGGAGGCTGGGGGCAGAGCTGCCGGGGGGGGGGCACCCCGGGGTGAGGGTGTCTGTGTATCCCTTCCTTCTGCGGGGTGCTGGGCATTGGGAGTCACTTGAGATGAGGACACCCATGTCCCTGGGGGATGCTCAGGGTCAGGAGCCACCTGAGGTGGGGACATCCACATCCCTGGGGGATACTTAGGGTCAGAACCTCCTGGAATGGGGACGTCTGTGTCCCTGGAGGATATCTGGGGTCAGGATCCACCCGGGGTGGGGACATCCATGCCCCTGGGGGATGCCTGGGGTCAGAAACCCATAGGATGGGGATATCCGTGTCCCTGGGGGATGCTCAGGGTCAGGATCCCCTGGCATGGGGATGTTTGTGTCCGTGGGGGATGCTCGGGGTCAGAAGCCACACGGGATGGGGACATCCATGTCCCAGAGAGATGCTCAGGGTCAGAACCTCCTGGGATGGGAATATCTGTGTCCCTGGGGAATCTTCAGGGTCAGGATCACCTGGGATGGGGATGTCTGTATCCCTGGGGGATGCTCGGGGTCAGGATCCCCTGGGATGGGGACATCTGTGCCCCCCCCATCCCTGCAGGGTGCTCAAGGGGTTTGTGGGGGGGGCAGGTTTGGGGGGGCCACAGCCCCGCCACCCCCCGGCAGTGCATGCTGCCCCAGGGTGGGGGCCCGGCGGGGTGCTGGCGAGCTTGGCACAGGGTGCGCGGCAGGCGCTGCTACGTGGCTTCGAGCAGGGCTGGAGGGGAAGGAGGAGGAGGGGGAGGAAGCACAGCTGGGCACTGGGGCCCTTCCAGCCTGGCCACAGCTGGGGACCGCCAGGGGCTGCGGTTGTTGCACAGGGTCCCCATGGGGCCGGAGCCCTTCCCATGCCCTCGGCTGGTGCGGGTGGGTGTGGGGCAATGGGAAGGGCTGAGAGGCCCCCGACGTCTCTGGGGCTGCAGGAGGGATGGGGATTCTCTGATGGCTAATAAGGGTTGTGCCCTGCTGCTCCTCTCCCTCCTCCCCTGCCCCTTCCAGGAGCTGGATGTGCCGAGGGCTTTGTCCCACTGATGTCACCAGCCAGGAGGGACCAGGAGCTGCCCTGGGATGGGACAGAGAGAGTGGCAGCCCTGGAAGATTCGCTCGGAAAACCCGAAACCCCGGCCGGGACGGGAACATTTGTTCCCAATTAAGCTGGGGGACGCTCCTTGCTGAGCAGGCACTTTGCGCTTCCCTCGGCCCCGAGCCTTGCGCCGCAAAAGTGCAGGATGTGACCTCATGGGTCGGGGTTGGCGGGGTGCGGGGGGAGAGCAGAGGATGGGGCAGCCCATGGATTTCACCCCTGCTTGTCCCGGTGTCCGTCCTGGTGTCCGTCCATCCATCCATCCATCCATCCATCCATCCATCCATCCATCCATCCATCCATCCCGGCCCCGCACGTTGACGCGGCTGCCTGGCCTGGAGGGCAGAGCGTTGCGGTGTTCATGCACCGCTAACGAGCCCGTCTCCGCCGCCCGTAATTATTTCCCAGGGCGACGAATGATTAATTCCGCTCAGGAGCTGCGGCTTTCTGCAAACTCACCCGAGCAATTATCTGGCAGGCGCCGCGCCGGCCCCCCCCCCCCCCCCCCCCCCCCCCACCCCCCGCGGCCAGAGGATGCTCCGTGCCAGAGAAAGTTGGAGCGAGATCTGGATAAAAAAAATCCCCGACGCCGGCTCGTGGGTGCTGCCCTTCTCCCCGGGGGCTCGGCTCCGCAAACGAGGGTCCCCAGCTGCACCCCAGCCCCCCCCCAGGGCACCCATACATCCCCCCAGGAGGAATCGGCAAGCCATCAAGCCTAAAGATATATTAATTATCCTGGGTCCCCATGACGTGGGTGCAGGTGGGTAAACTGAGGCACGGCACGTGCTCTCGGCGGGACCAAGCCCGGCTGTGGCGTGGGGCCGAGAGGTCGGGTTTGGCTGCTCCCACCACCTTTTGGGGGCCGGCGAACCCCCTGTGTCCCCCCAGCCCCCCCCCCGGATGGTGCCTCCACCCCCGTGGGGATCCACCGACCTCGCTGCAAAGGGGGTTTTGCATGACAAAGCCTCCGCTGGCTACCAGGACCCCCCACACCCCCCCACACCCCCCCCGTGGCCCCCTCCCCATCCAGCTGAAGCTGCCAAATATCAGAAATAACCACCCAAAGGGCATTCCTGTGCCATGGAGTTGGGGGGGACACACATCACCCTCCCTTCTCCGGCCGGGTTTTGGGGGATCCGGCGCCGGCTGCTCCCCCAGTTCTGCTGCACTGGGATAAATAAGGTGCCCAAGTGGAGCATCCTCCTCTCCCAGCGCTCGGCATCCCGTGCTGGGTTTGCCAGCTGCCAGGAGGGAGGGAGGGAGGGAGGGAAGGGGAGGGACGAAGCGCTTTGCCAACACGGTAATAATTATTTTTTTTTTTTTCTCTCCCCCTTAATTAGGGGAAGGAATAAATATAAAGGAGGAGGGAAAGGGGAAGGGTAAAAAAAAAAAAAAAAAAGAAAAAAAAAAGGAAAAAAAAGGAGCCGAGGACACGGACACACACACAGAAGGCTCCTCTTTTCTCGCTGCCTGCACTTATGCCTGGCGGAGCTGGTTCCCAGCCGTCCTGCCAACCTGCCGCCGGCCGCTGCCTGCGCTGCCCCCGAGGAGCCGCAGCTCAGCCCCGCACCGGGGCCCCGGGGAAAGGGACCCCCCCCGGCCGCAAAGAAGGACCACCGAGGGGCCGCCGCCGAGCGAGGTGGGATGCGGGGGTTCGGCCCCCGGCTCAGGAGCTGGGGGGGGGGGGGGGGGGGGGGCGGGGGAGGGGGGGGGAGACGCGTGGTCCGGCCGGGCGGCTGCCGTACTGCGCTATTCATTTCAATATCTCATTTCACCTCTGCGCCGGCGGAAAGTAAAGCGGGGATGCCCACAGTTTTCCCCACGGGATGCAGGGATGGGGAGGGGGTTGGGGGGGGGGGGGCACAGGGCATCCTCCTGCCCTGCAGCGGAGGATGCTGGAAGCTGCTGGTCCCCCCCCAATGTCCCGCTTCGGGGAGGTTTGTCCTTGTCACCGACCCCCCGCCGGGAGCACAGAATCGCGCCGCAAGTATTTTTTTTTTCTTTTTTTTTTTTAATTTTATTTTTTTTAATGGATCAGCTTCTACCGGCGCTGGCTCTGCAGCGCTGGAGGCAGAGCGGGGGCTGAATTGGGGGTGTTTCTTGCTAAGTTGCATGGCAAAAAAGGACTTTGGTGCTGCCCGGCCGCCGCAGCCTGGAGCCCAGCCCGTCTCCCTGCCCCGCCGGGCTCGAGGGCTTTGGGGAAAAGGAGGATTTTGGGAGCTGTTTCAGCAGTCGCTCCCATGGAACCCTCATTTTGGGAAAGCTGCCGGAGGGGCTGGGGGTGCAGCATGGGTCTGGGGTGTCCCGTCTGTCCTTCAGAGCCTCTGGACGGGTCCTTGTCCCAAGGAGGCTGCAGGCAGGGTAGCAGTGGGAAGGGAAACTGAGGCACGGAGCTGGGCAGGGGCTCGCATAGAGACCCCGGGGTCCGGCTCCCCCCTCTCCTGCCCCCGCTGCGCTCCGTGGGGAGGGTTTCAGGGTCCCAGAGGGGCTGGGGTAGAGCCCGGGGGGGGGGGGTGTCTGTGGGGCACTGCCGGATCTCCCCGTCCTCCCCCGGCTCTCCCGGCTCTGCCAGTGTCCCAGTGCGGGGACGGGGACGGGGACGGGGGGGGGCTGGGGGAAAACAATAATTCTGGGGGATGTTCAAGGCTTTTCCCCACCGAGCAGCCCCAGCGTGAACCCCAAGTCCCCTGTGGGGTGCCCCGGGCTGGGGTAATTTGCTGCAAACCCCTTCCCCCCCCACCCCCCCAAGCCAGACCATTTTGTCCCCGGGACGAAGGGGCTGCCCTTGAGCATCCCCCCCCCGGGGACCGCTTTTGGCCGCAGCCGCCTCCTCTCGCATCACCGACTTCTCCCGTCCCAACCCAACCCAGAACCTGTTGCTCTTCCTGTCGGCTGCTGGAGGGGTGGGAAAAGCTCCCTCTGCCCCGTCCCGGACCCTTTTCCAGCTGCTGAGGGGGTGGGAAAACACCAGCAGCTGGATGCTTTAAGGGTTGTTTTTCATGGAATGGGTTTAGACTGGGGAAACTGGGAGCTCGGGTCCTTCCTCGGGGCGCTGGGATTTTGTGCTGGGAGCGAGGAGCTGCCAGTCCGCTGGGGGGGTGTGCGCGCAGAGGGGCTGGGGAGCAGCGGTGCCGAAATCTGGGACACTCCCCCCCCCCCTCCCCCCAATCCTCCACCCCCCACTTCTCCTGCCCCACCCCGTGCCTCAGTTTCCCCACTGGGAAAGATTGGGATGGGGGTGCAAACCTTTGCGTGCGCGGGCGACACGCTCACCCATGGTCCCTGGGGGTCCCCAAGGGGTCTGCTGCCACCCCCACTCCTCCCTGCGGGACTCTGTCTCCCCAGGGACCCCCCCCCCCCGGGCTCCCCTGGACCCCCTGATGTGTGTGTGTGGGGGCACATCCCGGCGTCCCAGCCCCGCAACAAGGAGCCCCTTTCTCTCTGCTGGGATGGGGGGGGGGTCTGGCAGCCGCAGGGACCCCCTCGTTGTCCCCACCTGCTTCCGGACTTTTAAGCTCTGCCAGAGGCTGGTGCCAAGAGGCTGCCGGGCGCTTCCCGCTGCATCCCCCCCCCCGCCTCTCCGCCATCCCAGGGGGACCCACCGTGTCCCCCGGCCCTGCCCCGCTCCGGGGACCCCTCCGGGCACGGCTGCACCCCCGGCATGGGGACGGATCCTGGACGCGGGGCCAGTTTGCAGCAAGGAGGTGGGGGGGGGAAAAGGGGGGGGGGGGGGAGGAGGACGACGACACGGATACAGGGACAGCCACGTGCGTGGATGGGGACATCGGTGCGTCCGGCTGGCCGGGGTGTCCGAAGTCCTTTGCCAGTGGGGACGGGGTTGTCCGCTTGTGGCTGGAGCGGGGCCAGGCTCTGCCCGTGGCTGCTGACTCATTCTGCAGCTGAGCGTCCCTGGAAAGCCACCGCTGCGCTGCCTGCCCCCCCCTCACCCCCCCCCACCGCTGCTGCCTCCTGTCCCCCCACCCCCCCACACCCCCCACCCCCCCCCCCCAGGCTCGCTACGGGCTGGCAGGGCACCTTGTGAGCCGGGATGAGGGACCGTCACATGGAGGGGACAAGGGGACCCTTGGAGGAGAAAGCCCCTCTCCGGAGATGGGAAGGGATCGGGCCCCCGGCTGTGTTTCCCCCCCCCCACCCCCAGCATCGCGCCGTAGCCCCGTGTTGGAGGAGCCACCTCCGAAAGCGGGGCCGAGCTCAGGGGAGAAAGAATCATCGCTCCCGGCCCAAAAATAGACTTCAGCTCCATTTTCCACCTGGTTTCCCACGGAAATGGAGGTGACCTGGCCCCGCCGTGTGCGTGTCCCTGTCACGGTCCGTCCCCGGCAGCTCCGAGGTTTCGGAGACAATCGAGCTCCACGAGCCACCACCATTTCCCCCTCTCCGAGCTTTTTGGCCACCTTCCCCTAGTCCCGCTCCCAGCTTTTCCCTCCTGATGTGTGGGCTGAAGATTTTTCCGTTTGTGGCAAATATAGGGGAAAAAAAAAAATAATCAAAGAAAAGCCTCAAAAATCCAACCCCAAACCCCAAATATGACGTCTGAGAGTCTCTTGCCATCACGGGACTCCAGGACCTCAGGGCATCACCCATGGGCTGGGTGAAACTGGGTTTAACCCTCTCCGTGGTCCCATTCCCAGTGCTGGCACACTGGTCCCAGGTGGGGGTGGGGGGCACGGGAGGGGAGCAGAAGCTGCTCACCCCAGTTTGCCCCGTTCCCGCAGAGTTTTATCACTCGAATTTCCTCCCCGGGGCTTTGCGGCTGCCGTCGGCCACGGCTCACGCCACCCCGGCGCCTTGGGAACGGGAAGAAAAGGCCCCCGCCACAAAAGCCTTCCTCGCTTGGCCGGCCGGGGGGGACGGTAGCCAGCCCCCGCGCTGGACCCCGGCCACGGCCGCCGCGCAGGAGGTGTTTTCTCCCCCGCTCCAGAGCCGTGGGGCTGAATCCAAATGATGCGGCCGGAGCAGAGAGAGTCCCTGGCTCAGCGCTGGCACCTCTGGCCGGGTCCTGGGCGACTGGGCTCTGGCTGCTGCTGGGGAGGGGGTGTGCGTGGTGCCAGGGGCTGTACGTCCATGGTGCGTGATGCCAGGAGCTGTACATCCATGGTGCGTGGTGCCAGGGGCTGTACATCCATGGTGCGTGGTGCCAGGGGCTGTACATCCATGGTGCCAGGAGCTGTACATCCATGGTGCGTGGTGCCAGGGGCTGTACATCCATGGTGCGTGGTGCCAGGGGCTGTACATCCATGGTGCCAGGAGCTGTACATCCATGGTGCGTGGTGCCAGGGGCTGTACATCCATGGTGCCAGGGGCTGTACATCCATGGTGCGTGGTGCCAGGAGCTGTACGTCCATGGCGCCAGGGGCTGTACATCCATGGTGCCAGGGGCTGTACATCCATGGTGCGTGGTGCCAGGGGCTGTACATCCATGGTGCCAGGGGCTGTACATCCATGGTGCGAGGTGCCAGGGGCTGTACATCCATGGTGCGTGGTGCCAGGGGCTGTACATCCCATGGTGCCAGGGGGCTGTACATCCATGGTGCTTGGTGCCAGGAGCCTGTACATCCATGGTGCCAGGGGTGTACGTCCATGGTGCCAAGGGCTGTATGTCCATGGTGCGTGGTGCCAGGAGCTGTACATCCATGGTGCCAGGAGCTGTACATCCATGGTGCGTGGTGCCAGGGGCTGTACATCCATGGTGCCAGGGGCTGTACATCCATGGGGCGTGGTGCCAGGGGCTGTACGTCCATGGTGCCAGGAGCTGTACATCCATGGTGCGTGGTGCCAGGGGCTGTACATCCATGGAGCATGGTGCCAGGAGCTGTACATGCATGGTGCCAGGAGCTCTACGTCCACGGTGCGTGGTGCCAGGAGCTGTACATCCATGGTGCCAGGGGCTGTACATCCATGGTGCGTGGTGCCAGGGGCTGTATGTCCATCCTGTATGGTTCTAGGGGCTGTACATCCATGGTGCGTGGTGCCAGGGGCTGTACATCCATGGTGCCAGGGGCTATACATGCATGATGCGTGGTGCCAGGGGCTGTACGTCCATGGTGCGTGGTGCCAGGGGCTGTAGGTCCACAGTGCTTGGTGCCAGGGACTGCGCAACCATGGTGTCAGGGGCTGTACATCCATGGTGCGTGGTGCCAGGAGCTGTACGTGCATGGTGCCAGGGGCTGTACATCCATGGTGTCAGGGGCTGTACATCCATGGTGCGTGGTGCCAGGAGCTGTACGTGCATGGTGCCAGGGGCTGTACATCCATGGTGCCAGGGGCTGTACATCCATGGAGCATGGTGCCAGGGGCTGTACATCCATGGTGCCAGGGGCTGTACATCCATGGTGCGTGGTGCCAGGGGCTGTACGTCCATGGTGCCAGGGGCTGTATCTCCACAGTGTATGGCTCTGCGTGCATGGTGTGTGGTTCTAGGGGCTGTGCATCCATGGTGCATGATGACAAGGGCTGTACATCCATGGTGCATAGTGCTAGGGGCTGTGCATCCATGGTGCTATGAGTTGTACGTCCGTGGTGCGTAGTGCTACAGGCTGTACATCCATGGTGTGTGGCTCTACGTCCACGGTGCGTGGTGCCAGGGGCTGTACATCCATGGTGCGTGGTGCCAGGGGCTGTATCTCCATGGTGTGTGGCTCTACCTCCATGGTGTGTGGTTGTAGGGGCTGTACATCCATGGTGTGTGGTGCCAGGGGCTGTATCTCCATGGTGTGTGGCTCTGCCTCCATGGTGTGTGGTTGTAGGGGCTGTACGTCCACGGTGTGTGGTGTCAGGGGCTGTACGTCCACGGTGTGTGGTGGCAGGGGCTGTATGTCCACCGTGCGTGGTGCCAGGGGCTGTACATCCACGGTGTGTGGTGCCAGGGGGTGTAATCACACCCTCTCCCTGGCACATTGGTCCCACGGGTAAACTCAGGGAGCATCGTTTGCAGAGGGATGCGGGTGACAGGGACAACCTCCTGGCAGCTTGGCCCCAGCAGCCAGCGTCCTGGCCCAGAGCGCGCCGCGGAGGTGCCAAATCCGCTCCCGTGGCCGCCGAAATCAATGCAGCAGAAAGAGCTCATCAATTACAAAGCTGCTCCGAGTCTCAGGGTCGCCGTGCTGCCGTCCCGCTGCATCCTCGGGGAACTGTGCGGTGCATCCCCGGTACGGGGCGGGGGGGACGGGGCTGAGGAGACCCCCAGTCTCTGCAGAGGGGTGAGGGGGTACCGGGGCTGTGCCCCCCTGCCCCGTGCAGGGACATGTCCCCGCATCCCCATCCTCCTCTCCGGATGGCTGCAAGAGCCCGTGGGGCAACTGGAGCCCCTCCGCGACATGCCCGGCGTCCCCAGCGGTCCCCCCAGGGTGGGGGTGGGGGGGGACAGTGCTAGCCACTGGGCTCTCTTTCTCAGCACCGGCCCCCAGCCCGCCGAGGAGGGCCCTTTGTGCCAGGCAGCCCTGAGAGAGGCCTGGGACATAATGGCCGCTTTGCTCGGCTCCGGTTTTCCCAGCCCGCGCGCGGGGAACCTCCGGCGTGAGCTGCATGGCAAAGAGAAGCCCTCCTGCTCCTTCCCTCCCCCTCCGCCCCGCGCTTTGTGTCGTGTGTCGTCCCCCCCCGCCCCCCCCCCCCCCGGCCAGCTCGCTGACCTCAACCCCCTCCGCACACGGCAGCGCACACGTGCACGAGCGCACGCACACGCGTGTGCGCAGCCTCACGCGTGCACGCCGCGACAGGCGGGCGGGGGCGCGAGGGCGCCATGTGCGTGCCCTTCTCGTCCACCCTCGCCCCCTCTTCCCTGCCCACCCCCGGCCACGAAAACCCCCTCGGTCTGAGGTTTCGCCCCGCAGTCCCAGCCCTGCCATCACCTCCCTCCCCGCCGGGGCCAGCGCCTGGTCTCCGACTTCCCGTGCCACCGGGGCCAGGATGGGCTCTGATGTCCCCAGGGGACCCAGCTCCTCGGGAAGGGTGGTGGGGGCTGGATGGGACCCAGTGGCGCCCAGCCGATAGTCCCGGTTGCCGGTGCTTTCTCCTTCCTCCTGTTATCCAGGGCACATTTCCTTCTCTTCCCACTCCTCTCCACCACCCAACGGTCCCGGTTATCCCGCAGCCGTGCCAGTGCCACCCTCTCCGTCTGTGCCCCGATGCGTCACCCCATCCCTGCGCACATGGGGGTGTCTCCCCGGCCTCTCCCCCTCCTGCAGGGAAGGGATATTTTTGATGCTTCTATGGATTTTAAGCACGGCTGGTGGTTTTTTCCTCCCCCTTCGCAGGGCAGAGGATGGCCTCAGCCCTCCCGCTGCTGCTGCTCTGGGCGTTTGCCCCCACGGTGGTCCCGGAGGTGTTTGGCCCCGGAGATGGCGCAGGTAACTCGGCATCATCGCCCGCATCCGCCGTGGGCGCCCTGCGGCGGGGGTCTGGGGCTGGGGTCGGGGAGGGGGGGACACCCCATGCGGGTCCCGCTCACGGCTCCTCTCTTCTCCCACCCAGAGGACCTCAAGGCCCTGCAGGTCTCCATCCCACGCCACCCAGCCCTGGACGCCGTGCTGGCGGGCGACATCACCATCCCCTGCCTCATCACCTACCTCGGCCCCCAGCCCACTGCCGGCACAGCCGGCCGCCGGGCCGTGCTGGGGACCCCCCGCGTCAAGTGGACCTTCATCTCTGAGGGCAAAGAGGTGGAAATCTTGGTAGCCCGGGGGGACAGGGTGAAGGTGAGCGAGGACTATCGCCTCCGCGCCTCCCTGCCCATCTTCCACCGGCGCTACACCAACGCCTCGCTGCTGCTCACCGAGCTGCGGCCCAACGACTCGGGCATCTACCGCTGCGACGTGCAGCACGGCATCGAGGACGGCCATGACATCCTCCACCTCAAAGTCAAAGGTACCTCCCGGTGGGGAGCGGTGGGATTCGGGGTTGGGGGGGGGGAGGGGGGGGAGTTGTAGAGGTCCACCCACCCCAGGTGCCTTCTCCTGGCTCAGCAACCCCCTCCTGCACCCACCCTTATGGGTGGGGGGCTGCCCAAAGGGGCACCTGGGTGCAGATGTACCCATATGGGTGGGGGGGCTGCTGCAAAGATTCACCCTTGTGGGTGGGGGGGGCCACTGGAAAGGTGCACCTGGGGGGGGATGTGCCCGTATGGGTGGGGGGGCTGCCCAAAGGGGCACCCAGGTGCAGATGCTCCCATATGGGTGGGGGCTGCCCAAGGGGACACCTGTGGGTGCAGATGTACCCATATGGGTGGGGGGGCTGCTGCAAAGATGCACCCTTATGGGTGGGGGGGCAGCTGGAAATGTGCACCTGGGCGGGGATGTGCCCATATGGGTGGGGGGGCTGCCCAAAGGGGCACCCAGGTGGAGATGGACCCATATGGGTGGGGGCTGCCCAAGGGGGCACCTATGGGTGCAGATGTCCTGTATGGGTGGGGGGGGCTGCTGCTAAGATGCACCTTATTGGGGGGGGGGGGGGGGATGGCTGCTGGAAAGGGACACCTGGGTGCAGATGTGGCCATATAAGTGGGGGCTGCCCAAAGGGGTACATGGGTGCAGATGCATCCTTATGGGTGGGGGGGCTGCCCAAAGGGGCACCCAGGTGGAGATGGACCCATATGGGTGGGGGCTGCCCAAGGGGACACCTATGCGTGCAGATGTACCCATATGGGTGGGTGGGGGCTGCTGCAAAGATGCACCTTATGGGGGGGATGGCTGCTGGAAAGGGACACCTGGGTGCAGATGTACCCATATGGGTGGGGGGGCTGCTGCAAAGATGCACCCTTATGGGTGGGGGGGCTGCTGGAAATGTGCACCTGGGGGGAGATGTGCCCGTATGGGTGGGGGGGCTGCCCAAAGGTGCACCCAGGTGCAGATGCACCCATGTGGGTGGGGGCTGCCCAAGGGGGCACCTATGGGTGGGTGGGGGCTGCTGCAAAGATGCACCTTATGGGGGGGGTCTGCTGGAAAGGGGCACCCAGATGGAGATGTGCCCATATGGGTGGGGGGCTGCCGCAAAGATCCACTCGTGGGTGGGGGGGGCTGCCCAAAGGGGCACCCGGGTGCAGATGCACCCATGTGGGTAGGGGCTGCCGTGAAGCCCCTTGCCCATGCCCGTGTCCCCCTCCCGCAGGGGTGGTGTTTCACTACCGGGAGGGCTCCATGCGCTACGCCTACACCTTCGCCGAGGCGCGGGAGGCTTGTGCCAGGATCGGCGCCCGCATCGCCACCCCCGAGCAGCTCTACGCCGCGTACCTCGGCGGCTACGAGCAGTGCGACGCCGGCTGGATCGCCGACCAGACCGTCAGGTGGGCACCACCGGCACCCCCACATCGTGCCCGCCGCCTCCCCCCCACCCCCCCGGCGAGCCGCCAGCCCTCCCCTCTGCTCTCCTGCCCCAGGTACCCCATCCACACGCCCCGCGAGGCCTGTTATGGAGACATGAACGGCTTCCCCGGGGTGAGGAACTACGGCGTGGTGGACCCGGAGGACATGTACGATGTGTACTGCTACGCCGAGGACCTCCCAGGTGCCTGCGGTGCCACCAGCCCTGTCCTGCCCCCCCCAACTTCCGTGGCTGCCGCGCTAACTCGCCCCCGTAACCTGCTTAAACCCCCCGTGAAAAAGCCGCTCGGAAACCTCTGCTCTGCAAAGCTTTGGGCACCCGGGTGCAGGCAAACGCGGGGACTCGCTGTGCTGCTCCCCAAAACGTCTCTGGTTTGGTTTTTGCGGGGTGCGGGGCTCCCCCGCAGCACCCGGTGCCCATCCCTGGCCTCAGGGCTGGGGGATGCCGGGGGTGATCCACCCTGGGGTGTCGGCACGCCACGGTGTTTTGGGCTTTGGGGATGCTCACACCGGGCTTCGCACATGCTGGGGTGCTGCTTGTCCGGCGGCTCGGGGACATCCCGCCCGGCCGGGGGTGTGGAGGTGGCTGGGGACGCCCTTTGGGCCCCGGTGGGGGCTGCGGCTGCCGTGGGGCTGGCTGGGGGGATGCCAGGCGGGCGGCAGGGATGCGGTGCAGGATGCTGGTGCGCGGGGGCGCGACGCGCTGGTTACGGGGAGAGCGTGCGGTCGCGGGGACCCCCAGCCCTTCTCGGCAAGAAGCCTCACCGCAGCGTCCGCTGGGCTTGCGGGTCCCTTAAAAACGTCCCGTACGTGGATTGCGCTGCGCAGGGCATGGACTTGCTCCTCTGCGTCCCTTTTATGGATGCCAGGTTGGACGGGGCTCTGAGCAACATGGACTATGATTTTTTTCTCTGCCTGGAGCCTGTTTTCTCCAGGATGTGTAGAAAGCCTGGACCTAAAGGGTCTCCAGGAAAGCTGGGGAGGGACTCTGGAGCAGGGAAGGGAGCCATGGGATGCTGGGAATGGGTTTAAACCAAAAGAGTGGAGATTGAGATGAGATGTGAGGCAGAAATTGTTGGCTGTGAGGGGGGTGAGCCCCTGGCCCAGGTTGCCCAGAGAAGCTGTGGCTGCCCCATCCCTGGAGGGGTTCAAGGCCAGGTTGGACGGGGCTTGGAGCGACCTGGGCTGGTGGGAGGTGTCCGTGCCCAGGGCAGGGGGTGGCACTGGGTGGCCTTTAAAAGTCGCTTCCCACCCAAACCATTCCATGATTCTATGCCTTAAAGTCTCAGCTCCCATTTCCGAGGGCAGGAATCCCGCGTGGCACAGGTGCTCCGGCCGTGCCCACGCCGCCGTGTCCCGTGCGGGGAGACGGGAGCCAGGCAGGGAGGCAGCAGGTCCCTCCAGCCCCTCGTGTCCCCCCCCCACTGAGGACCACGCTGGAGGCCCCCATCCCCACGCCAGCTCCCGGGGGTGGCGCAAAGAAGGGGAGGAGGCGAACCCCCTCCCCGGCGCTGACATTTTCCCCCCTCCCTCCGTCTCCTTCCTCTCTCCACAGGGGAGATCTTTTTGGAGACGTCCCCAGAGAAATTCACGCTGGAGGAGGCGGCGGTGCACTGTCGGGCGCTGGGCGCCGAGCTGGCGAGCACGGGGCAGCTGTACGCGGCGTGGAGCGGGGGGCTCGACGCCTGCAGCCCCGGCTGGCTGGCCGACGGCAGCGTCCGCTATCCCATCGTCACCCCCCGGGAACGCTGCGGGGGGGCTCTGCCGGGCGTCAAAACCATCTTCCTCTTCCGCAACCAGACGGGATTCCCCGACGCCCAGAGCAGATACGATGCCTATTGCTTTCGAGGTAAAAAAGGGCACCCCCTCGCTCCCCCCCTGGGCGCTCCCGGGCAGCGTGAGGTTTTTGGGAAGGCTCCGGGAAGAGCGGGGCGCCGGCTCCCGCAGGGGCGGGATGGCATCGGGATCCCTGCGTGTTCCCCGCGATATCGCGATAGAGCCAGGGCTGGTTTTGTACCGTCTCCGCCGTGCCGTGGGAGGGTAGGGGTGCCTCGCATGGTCTCCGTGTTGCATGCCGGGATGTCGCGATAGGGGGCGGGATAACCTGCACGGTCACGATACTGCATGCCGCTACACCATGACAGAGGAGGGGTGTTCTGCATGCTCTCACTAGTGCATGCTGATCTGTCGTGACAGACTAGGGCTGCCCTGCATGTCCCCGGTACTATATCGCGATAGACCAGGGATGTTCTGCGTGGCGTCATTGGTCTGCGTGACCCGTGGTGGCACGGATGGTTCATCCCCCAGGGCAGGGGGGCATTGCCGGGTCCCTGCGGGCGGCAAGGCTGGTTTTTAGGGAATATCGCAGTGGTGAATAGGAAACGGGAGCCGCGGGCAGCGGCGCTGGGCTGGCCCGTGTGCCGGGCGACGTGGGCCATAAGCCAGGGGAGGATGAGCGAGGATGAAGGCTGGCAGGGATAACGGAGGGAGGAAGAGCCTCCCCTCCGCTCCTCCTTCCCGGTCCCGCATCTCTGTGCATCCCCCCGGGGACCGCAGGGGCTCACGATGGGGACACTGTCCCCTGGATCAACCGGATGCCGGGCATCTCCGTGCCTCAGTTTCCCCATCTGTCGGCAGGGAAGGCCGTGGGTTAGGCAGGATGGACCCGTCCCATGAATCCGCGCCCCCTGTAACCCACTAACTCCCCACACGTGTCTGCGCTCCCCGGGGTGGGGATAGGGGAACGGAGAAGGACCCCCCTCACCCCCCCGGGGTGCATCCAGGTTTAGGGTTCGCTGGAGGGGGAGCAGCGGGGAGACCCGCTGTCGGGAAGGGCAGGGACGAGCAGAAAATGCTGCAAGTGGAAAATTCGGCATTGCCTGCCGAAGCCACGAGCCGTGGAGGTCGAGGTCCCCGCCGGGGTGCCAGGCTGTCCCCAAGGCTCCAGCCCCGCGCCGGGGCGAGGGCATCTCTGCCTGCTGCCGGGCCAGGACAGGGCAGTAATATCCCACTTTCTTTCTGCCCACAGAAGGGACAAACTCTTTCCCTGAGGCTGCAGGAAAATACCGAGCCAGAGAGCCCGAGGGCCTCCAGGAGATTGTTACAGTGGCAGAAAAGCTGGAGGAGCTGCAGCTGCCCAAAGCGCAAGTGGAGATTGAGTCGCGAGGGGCTATATACGCCGTCCCTTTCTTTAAGGACGCTGAGCTGGAAAAGCCGAGCCCGTCCCCCGAAGACGCACCGGGGCCAGGGACCCGGCACCCCCCGCTAGATACCTCCGTGTCCTCAGGTCACCCAGCCTCTGCCACCCCTTTTCCCACGGCCCCGGCCGTCCCCGAGGCAGGCGTCCCCCTTAGCTGTGGTGCGAAAGCGGGGAGCCCCGTGCCCCGCGGAGGAGGATGGGGGGAACAGGGATAGTTGGGGAGCCGGGGACACGGGTAGGTCGAGCAGCCGCCGCGGCGATGCCAGGGCTGGGGTGCAGGAGAGAAGCCGCAGGGATGGAGGCGCCGGGATGGCAAAGGAGAGGTCGGAGGCACCCGTGGGTGCCCGACTGGCCCCAGCCATCCCCGTCCCTCCCACGGAGGGAGCGCCCACGGCCACGGCACCGGGGTCTTGGCATAGGGCTGCGCACAAGCCGCTGGCATGGGGACATCCGTCTGTCCCCCCCTTCGACCGGGGTCCAGCATGCAGGGTCGATGCCGGACCGTGGTTCAGCGCCACAAAGAGCTGGAGCAGGGAGAGGAGCCCAGGCGCGGCGGTGAGGGGCTGAGCGTGGCCCCCGCTGCAGGGAAGCCTGTGCAGTGGCCGAGCCAGAGCTCGGGCTGCCACGACGCTTCAGAGGGGACAACGACACACGGGCTCGGAGCCGTCTCCGTCTCCCTGGGCACCTTCATGCCGGCATCGTCCCACGGGCAGGATCCGCAGCGATGCCGGTGCCTGCGGCCCCGTGGTCTGGCTGGCTCCTGGCGCCGGCATCTCACTGCCATTCTGCCTTGCCCTTTGCAGAGGAGGAGGAGGAGGAGGAGGGAGCAGCGCCGGGCAGGGACACAGCCAGCGCGTCGGCAGAGAGCCCAGGCAGAGGGCATGACCCCGGCCAGCCCATGGAGCCGGATGGAGCCATCGGTGCCCAGACGCTCTCCGGGGCCCCGCGGGCAGGCGCAGAGGGACCCACCGGTGCCCCGTCCCCGTCGGGGGCCGCAGCAGGTGACACGGAGCACCCTGAGGGGTTTCCCCGGCCGCCCAGCCCCGCTGTCCCCACCTGCCGCCCCGATCGCCCGTGGGACGCCATGGGGCAGCCAGCCCACACTGCCAGCCTTGGGGCACCGGGGCACCGGGTGATGTCGCCGACCGGTGCCACTTCTGCCACCTCGACAGATAGCCGAGAGCCCAGCGGGACCCCCCGCCGCGGCCACCAGCCCGGTGGGGCGAGGACCCCCCTCCCCGCCGCTGAAGACGCCGAGCTCTCAGGAGACGTGGCCGAAAGCCCCAGGGTGTCCCCGCTGCCCCCCGCGCCCCCGCAGCCGCAGGAGGAGGGAGAGGAGCAATCGGGGGCCCCATGGCTCCCCTCGCCCGCGGTCCCTGGGGGCAGGAGCACTGTCCCCACGGCGGAGGCGACGGCGGTCACACCGTGGCATGTGGAGGTGCCTGGCAGCAGCAGCGTGCCAGCGGTGGGACGCGAGGATGCTGTGCCGAGACCCCCGGGCAGTGACCGCGGGATGCCTGCTGCTTCTTCGGAAGAGGAGGAGGAGGAGGAGGAAGAGCCACCCGCTCCCTCCGTTGCAACCGTGGAGGGTTTCCTTGCAGCCATTCCCGGAGAACCAGGTGGGACCCGCAGGGATGGACTCACCTCTCCCCATACCGGCAGCTCCGGGGTGGTGCCGGTGGGGACCCCACTGGGGGACGCGACGCCCAGCACGGCCGCCCCCCTGCCTGCCCTCCCCACCGAGCGGGCCAGCGTCGGGGCAGGCGGCCGCTCGGCCGGGGGTCCCTGCCGTGCCACCCTCGCCCTCGGGGCAGCCCTCCTGGCTGCTCTCTGCCACTAGAGAAAGCCAACACCTTTCCTTCACGCTGTGCTTCCCTCTGTCCGTCTGTCCGTCCGTCCGTCTCTCCTCTCTCTCTCTCTCTCCTCCTCAGCTGGGTAAGGGAAGGTTACAGGTCCGGAGAAGCACATATTTGTCAAACAAATTGGTCCGAGCTCTGCATGCACTTAAATCTCTTCTACTTCTGTGAAGTGTTTTAATGACTGTTTCCATGAAAAAAAACCAAGCAAAAAAAAAAAAAACAAACCACCCCCCCAAAAAAAAATCAAAAGAAGGCCCCCCCCCCCCAACCCTACTCTGACTAACAGTGGTACTAATAAAGGGAATTAAAAGCTTTCTAGAACAAGCACCTGGGCTTGCTCTTCCCTTCATCCTTGCGCCTGCTGCCTCGCTCACCGCCCGCGCGCCTCCCCCCCCCACTGACGAACTAATCCCCCACCCCCCCCAACCCCCATTCCCGCGAGTCCCCGGGGAGGGGGGGGTGGATGGGACCCCCTGCGAGGTGGGATGGTGGGGTACGGCCGCTTCGCACCCTCCCTGTGCCCCCCCCGCCCCCCCCTGCCCTGGGCCTGGATCACCCCTCGCTGCCCCGGGCGGAGGGACAAGGTGTGAGCAGGGGGGGCACCGATGGGTCCTGGGGTGCGGGGCCCCACCAAGAGCACCCTGTCCATGACCAAGCACCCCGAAATCGCTGCAGTCCCCCCAGGGAGCATAGATTCCCCCCCCCAGGAGGGCTGAGATGGGCGAGCGGTGGGTGCGTGAACCGTCGCGGGTGGGTGTCACCCACCCAGCCCCACCCTCCGACCCCCTCGGGGTGCTCCCAGCTCCGATGCCACCAAACCCCTGCCCCGTCTGCTCTCCCGCCTCCCTGCAAGGGGGGGGACCATGCGGGTTGTGTGTCCCCCCCGCCCCCCGCAGGTCCCATGGCACAGAGGATGCTCAGTGGCGGGTGCCTTTGCCCTGGCTGGGATTGATGCTCAGGGGGAGCCACCAGCCGGGCGGCATCAGGGCCCTAAATAGCTCATCCTGCTCCGTGCCCCCGACTGCTCGGATGAACCGGGTGTCCCGAGCGAGCCGCCAGCACCTTGTGTGAGGTGACGGTGTCTGGGGATGGGTGAGGACGGCAGCATCGTCCTCGGCAGGGCTCCACCGAGCCAAGGACCATTAAGCGGGCATCGTCAGGCTGGAGGGTGTCAAGGCCTTTGAGTCTCCGCTCCGCCGGCGCTGGCGGCAGCCCTTCATCACGCTCTGGAGCCGGGGCCGGGAGCACACGATGTGCTCCAGGCGCCTTAATGACCGTAACGGGCTGGTCGGGGACATGGGGACGGCGCCGGCTGAGTTATCAGCCCTGGCCCAGGCTGAAGGTGACAAGAGGGGGACAGGCGCGAGGCTCACCTCGCCGCCAGGCTGAGGACGTGCCGAAGGCTTTATCCCTTTGCGTGTCCCGTCCCGAGGCGCGTTGGCTGCGTCGCTGCAGGGGACAGCCGGAGCTCCCCGGGTGGCGGGAGCGGGCCAGGGGGCTGGCACGGCAGCGAGCCCACCGAGGGGGAGGATGAGAGCGTCCAGCTCACGTCCCCGTGCCCTGCGGGGTGGCCAAAGCCCCGAACCCGGCCAGCTCTTGGCTGGGGCGGCTCAGCCGGGAGCTTCCCATGAACCGAGGGCAGACGGGATGGCTCCGGGCACGGCGCCGTGTGCCCGAGTCCTTCCCCTGCCCTGGACTCGGTGCCCGCATGAGGGACCTGAATGCTGTAGGGTGCTCACTGCAGAGATGAGGCTTTAACGATGCCGGGCATTAACGAGGTCCTGGCCATGAGCTCCTGTGGTGACAAAGGCTGCGTGTGCCTTGCAGGTGGCTGTGTCCCCAACCCCTGCCTGAACGGAGGGACCTGCATGGAGGACGGCGCCTGCCTGTGCCTGCCCGGCTACGGAGGCAGCACTTGCGAACGACGTGAGTCCCCCAGGTGCCACCGCGGCCACGGCGGCTGGTCCCCGTCGAGCACCCTCGGCTGCTGAACCAGCGGCCCAGGAGACATAAATGCAGGAAAATCTGGTTTTGGGGTTTTTTTTTTTTGCTTGCTGGGGAGCTGGGCTCCATCACCCTGACCCTCTCCTCTCTCCCCCCTCGCTCCCCACCGCGGCTCAGCGCTGGAGACGTGCAGCCCGGGCTGGGACAGCTTCCACGGGGCCTGCTACAAGCATTTCTCCACCCGGAGGAGCTGGGAGGATGCGGAGACCCAGTGCAGGCATTACGGGGGCCACCTGGCCACCATCCTGACCCCCGAAGAGCAGGACTTCATCAACGGTACGTGGTGCCACCCTGGACCCCGCTGCATCCCGCCCCCCCCCCCACCCGCCCCCGGATCTCTGTCCACGGGACCCTCAGCATCCCGCAGCGCCAGGATTTAAAGTTTCGAGTTTTAAACCTGAAGGCAAAAAGCAGCCGAGAGCCGAGGCAGAGCCCAGCCCCGCTGCGCCGGGGGAGAGGCAGACACAGCCGAGGGAAGGCAAGGAAAATAAGGAATAAAGGAAACGGGAGATAACAGTGGATGGACCAGAGTGTGGCTGGATGCTCACTAGCCACTTGGCTAGTGAGAGAGAGGGGAAGTGCAACAGAGAGCAGGATCTGATGGAGGATGGAAGAATGGAGGGATGGAGGGATGGATGGAGGGATGGATGGATGGATGGATGGATGGATGGATGGACGGATGGATGGAGGGATGGAGGGGTGGATGGAGGGATGGATGGAGGGAGGGGTGGATGGAGGGGTGGATGGAGGGATGGATGGAGGGAGGGATGGATGGAGGGATGGATGGATGGAAGAATGGAGGGATGGATGGAGGGATGGAGGGGTGGATGGAGGGATGGATGGAGGGATGGATGGAGGGATGGAGGGATGGATGGAGGGGTGGATGGATGGAGGGATGGATGGATGGAGGGATGGACGGGTGGAGGGATGGATGGATGGAGGGATGGATGGATGGATGGATGGATGGAGGGATGGATGGATGGATGGATGGAGGGATGGAAGAATGGATGGATGGATGGATGGAGGGATGGAGGGATGGAGGGATGGATGGAAGAATGGAGGGATGGATGGAGGTAGGGATGGATGGATGGATGGAGGGATGGATGGAGGGATGGACGGACAGACAGGTAGGTAGATACATGGATGGGCACAAGAGAAGACAGCTAGATACACGGATAGCCATGGGAGCAGACGGATACACACATGACGTGCAGACAGGCCAGTAGAGGGCTGGCCACGTGCAAGTGAATTTGAAGGCAAAGCAATAACCAGCCTGAAAGACGTGGGGGGGAGATGGGGGGGGAAGGCAGAGGGAGGCAGAGCAGGGGACAACAGCAGCGGGGATGGGGCAGAGAGCGAGGAGGCCTGGAGGGATGAGGGTTGAAGGAGGAAGGGGCAGGGAGAGACCTGGCAGGGACAGGCAGGGACTGGCCGGACCAGAAAAGGACAGGAAGGGACAGGCAGGGACAGACAAGGACCTGCAGGGACAGGCAGGGATAGGCAGGGACAGGCAGGGACAGACAAGGACCTGCAGGGACAGGCAGGGACAGGCAAGGACCTGCAGGGACAGGCAGGGACAGGCAGGGACAGGCAGGGACAGACAAGGACCTGCAGGGACAGGCAGGGACAGGCAGGGACTGGCTGGACCAGAAAAGGGCAGGCAGGGATAGGCAGGGACCTGCAGGGACAGACAAGGACCGTCAGGGACAGGCAGGGATAGACAAGGACCTGCAGGGACAGGCAGGGACAGGCAGGGACAGGCAGGGACAGGCAGGACCGAGGGGACACAGGGCTCTGCCGCCCTCTCCCGGCCAGTCCCGTCCCGCCGGTCCCCCGGGGGGGGGGGGGTCCAAGGCTGGGGGGGGGGGGGAGGATCCCACTGTGTCCCCTTCGGGATTCCCCTTGTCCCCAAAGCCCAAACCTCCCCCCACCCCCGCTTCAGGGCTGGGGAAATCCCCACCCCCCCACCCCCCCCCGCACTCACCCCCAGACCCCAAATCTCCCCAAATTCAGTCTCCAGCTCCCTTGAGCCCCATCCAGACAGGGGGTGCTGGGGGGGGTGGGGGGGTGGGGGTGCTCTCCCCCCCCAACAACCCCTCTCCTCTCCGCCCCCCCCCCCCAGACCAGTACAGGGAGTACCAGTGGATCGGCTTGAACGACCGGACCATCGAGGGGGATTTCCAGTGGTCCGACGGGAGCCCCTTGGTAAGCTGGGCTGCCAGCCCCCCTGTGCCCCCCCGGGAGAAGATTTCCCCCCCCCCCCAGCCAGGCACCTCCTCGTCCTTCTCCATCGCTTGGGAATGTGCCCAAGGGATGGGTCTGACCCTGGGACTGGGCTTTGAAGCCCCCCGGGAGCCGCTTGCCAGACTGAGCATCCTCCGGGGTGCCGTGGGTGAGGCGGACCCCGGGATTTGGGATCCCAAGGCCATGCCAAGGGGCACAGAGATGGCACCTCAACCCTGTGACGGGGGTGGCACAGCCAGGAGGCTGCAGATGGGTGTGAGTTCCCCCCCTCCCACCCCTTAAAGGGTGTGCCGGGGTGCCCCATGCACCCTGTCCCGCCTGTCCCCCCCCCCCCCACCACCTTCCCCAGCTCTACGAGAACTGGCACCCCGGGCAGCCCGACAGCTATTTCCTCTCCGGGGAGAACTGCGTGGTCATCGTGTGGCACGACGGGGGCCAGTGGAGCGACGTCCCCTGCAACTACCACCTCTCCTACACCTGCAAAATGGGGCTGGGTAAGGCTTCCCTCCCCCCCCACCCCCCCACCCCTGCCCTGGGCTGGGGGGCTGGGGCTGCACCCCTCCGCCACCCCAAAGTGGGGGGTCCCCACCATCCCCGCAGTGGGGGAATGGGTCCTGTGCAGGGGATCCTCGTTTGGGGTTTGTGGAGGGGGTGGTTTGCTGTGGTTTGGGGGTGCAGTGACCCCTTGTCATCCCCCCCCCCCACCCCGCAGTGCAGTGCGGCCCCCCCCCCGCCGTCAGCAATGCCCGCGCCTTCGGCAAACCAAAGCAGCGCTACGAGATCGGCTCCATCGCGCGGTACCAGTGCCACCACGGCTTCGTCCAGCGCCGCTCGCCCGTCATCCGGTGCCGGGAGGACGGGACGTGGGACCCCCCCCAGCTGGCCTGCCACCCCGGTGAGCGCGGGGCTCCCCCCCAGCATCTGCGTCCGGGGCTTCCCTTTCACCTGGGGCTTCTTGTGTCCCCCCCCTAGGCCTGGCTCAGCCCCCCGACGACTGACCGAGGACAGAAGCCACCCACCTCCCCAGGGCCCTGGAGCTGGCGCGGATGGGGATGGCATCGGGATGCCAGCGCGGACCCCGGCGTGGCACAAAACCTCACCGTTGGGCGTCTGCCTCCTCCTCTGTTTTATATCTGTACAAAGAAATCCTAATAACTAAAGATCCCCTCGAAAGGAACCGACAACGACCCGAAATGTGGCACAGGGGGTGTTTTGTTCCTGGACTCACAATAGAGTTGAAAGCGGGGGGTGGGGGGGGGTGGGAGGGGACACACACCGTGGGCAGGTGGTGGCGTTGATGCGCCAATGTCACCTTCAGCCGCTTTCTCCCACCTCTGGCCCAAGAGTCCTCATCCTCTGACACCCCGGTGGGGGGGTGACACGGGAACAACCAAGGGGGTGCAGGGGGTCCTGGGGTGCAGGGGGGGGTTTTGCACTCCCCAGGAAAGGTAGGAGCCGCTGATGCAGGCTCGGGGTGCATATGTCTCTCCCAAATGTCCCCTCTGTGCTTCTGCGGGTATCAAAACCAGTAAAGGGATGGCGTGGAGCGGTGGCTCAGTCACTGGGGCGTCCCCGGCACAGGGGTGGGAAAGACAGAGCTGCACAGCCCTAAAACGGGATCTGTGGCAGCCCCCACCAGCGCCGTGGAGCCGGAGAGCCCCCGGCACAGCCTGGGCACAGCGACGTCCCCAGGGACCACAGAAACAGGGAGGAACAGCCCGAAGTGCCCCCACATCCCGGGGACGGGTCAGGGCTGGGGCTGGGATGTTGGGACACATGGGACCTGGGGGGCACGTGGCAGGGGCCAGGGGGTGCTGGCATCTCCCCACGCTGTGTTTCCCCCTGCGCCGTGCCAGCTCCAGTGCTTTTTATCGCTCTCCCTGGCCACGTCGAACAGCAAAACTCAGAAACCCCCCGCGTGCGGTGCCAGGGACACCGATAACCCCCGGGACAGGGCGGCCAGTGGGGCCCCGCATGGAAAAATTGTTGTCAAATTCCCCTCGTCGAGAGGCCGGACGGTCCCGGGGGGCAGAGGCCAGGAGAGAGCTTGGCTTTGCCGCGCAGCTTTACCGTCGCTTTATTAATTGAGAAGGCGAAACTTCATTAGTCGCGCTCGTTAATGCCCAGCCCTCCAGCGCCTGCACCAGCCAGAGTCCTCCCGGCTGCGGGGAGCGAGGATGGGGCGAGGGATGCACCGGGGCTGGGGAACGGGGAGCCTGTGCTGGGGGGGCTGGATTAGACCCCCTTCCTGGCCCAGCAATGGGTCTGGCTTCTCCAGCGAGCCCCCAAACACCCCACCAGCCCCACAGCAGGCTGGGGCGTGGGGAGCAGCTCCGGCGGAGGATGCACCCAGCACCCAAACCCAGCTCTACTGCTCCATCGGAGGATGCACGGACCACCCGAAATCACCGGGAGACACCCCCACTTTGTGCCCTGCCTCAAGCTCTCCACCCGGGTGCCGAGGGCCGGCGTCCCAGCACCGTCCCCTCCGCTCAGCCCACCTCTCCTCCCGGCGTTTCCTACTTCTCCGCGAAGCAGTAGGTGCCGTAGGTCCGTAGTTCCTTGCTGGGGAAGCCGAAGCTGCGGACGCCGGGGTCCGGCAGCCCCCCGCAGCGCTGGCGGGGGGTGGTGATGGGGTACCGCACGCTGCCGTCCGCCAGCCACCCCCCGTCGCAGCGATCCAGCTGGGAAAACTTCCAGGCGGAGTAGAGCTGCCCCACTTTGGCGATGGCGGCCCCGTGGTTGCGGCAGGCTTGGCCGGCCTCCTTGAAGTTCAGGTGGCCCCGGATGAAGTAGACCTGGCCTGGGGACGAATGGGGACACGGCGGGTGAGCTGCCACCATGGATGGCAACCTGGGAACAACCCCAGCCCTGGTGGGCATCGGGGTTCGGTGCCACTGTGGGAGGGACAGGGGACGCCAACACTACCTTGAAGAGCAGAGGTGAAGCAGAAAGCGTCGAATCGGTCCTTCTGCTTGTCCCTGGCCCCGTAGGTCCGGACGCCCGGCAGGAGGAGGCGGCCACCGCACGGCTCCCGCGAGTTGATGATGGGGTAGTGGACGGTCCCATCAAGGATCCAGCCGGCGTTGCACCAGTCCAGACCCTCCGTCCAGGCTGCGGGGCAAGAGGCGGCTCAGCACCGGCACTTCCCTCCTCCCGCGCCCAGCAAGGCGCGCTTTAGGGCGGACGAGAGGGGTTTTTTTTAGGATGTTTCACCTTTGTAGAGCTGCTGGTAGGTGGCCAGGCGGGAGTCCTGCTGCTCGCAGGCTCGCTTGGCTTCGTGGTAGTTGAATTTGTAGCGCCCGTTGCTGGGCTGGTAGGGGAAGACGACGCCTGCGGGGACAGGGACAGGGACGGAGGGTGAAGGAGATGCTCTCCCCAAGGAAGCTTTGGCACCTGGGGTTTCGGTGCTAAAGATAAGGCTGGGGCATTGAAAGAGGGGACACGAGGGGTGGAGGCACACAGCCATGGACCCCCAGCCCAGTCCAGGGTCCCCTCTCCGTTGTCCCCCACGTCCCCAGGGAGCTGCGGCAGGAGGGAGCCCAGGCTCACCTTCCAGGTGCAGCGTGAGCGAGACGCTCTCGTCCTCCAGCCCGTTGACGAGCTGGCAGCGGTAGCGTCCCTCGTCCTCCAGAGCCACGTCGGTGATGGTGAGCGAGGCGTCGTAGCGGTGGCTGTGCCGCAGGCGCACCCGCGGGCTCAGCGGCCCGTAGTTCTTGTGGTAGAGCCCGTTGGTGATGATGATGATGCTCTCCCGGTAGTTGGCTGGCTCCACCTTGCTCCACTTCACCCGGTAGTTGCGGGGCAGGGCGCGCAGGACGCAGGGCAGGGTGGCCGTGGCACCCCGCTGCGTGTGCACCGCGGCGTGGAGGGGCTCCAGCAGGTACTGCAGGTGGGGGGGGGGCTGCGGCACAGCCCGGCTGCCTCACCACGGAGCACTTGCCGTGGCCCCACCGCCCCTTCAACGCCTCCCCCAAAGCCCCTTGACTCTCATCGGCCTCTCCAGCCTGGTTTCCATCACCTCTCCTGGCGCCTTTCCTCCCTCCTGCAACCCCCGGGGTGCCCAGCTCAGCCCTTGCCCTGGCTGGACCCCCCCAGCATCACCTCCCTCTTCCAGCCCCGACCCCAAACAGCAGCATCCCGTCCCCTCCCCGGGCCCTGCTCCCTACCCGGGCTCCCCGTTGGCCGCTGGAAGATGCTCGATGCCGGAGGTGCCACTAAGAGCCAGAGGGAGCCGAGCAGGACAAGCCGGTGCATCCTTAGAGCTGGGGGCAGGATGGTGCCTGGGGGGGAGCACAGGGGTCAAGGACATGAAGTGGGACATACCCTGGCTTCGGTGGGGACATGGCAGGGGACATCTGCAGTGCTTGCTGCCCGGGATGCCATGGGGCCAACGGATGGCCCAGCTCTGTTGAGGGTTCACCGACATTTACTGTGCGAAGGGGACGTCCCTTGGCAGGACATGGAGCCAACAATGTGCCCCCCCTCCTCCCCGGCATCCCCACACCCCTTACCGTCCCCAGCCGTGTCCTTTGGGGAGCCACCGTTCCCATCCAACGCCGGTCCTGCCCCGGCACCCGCCGCGTCCCGTCTCCGTCACAGCCGCCCCATGGTGGGGCCGAGGGCTCCGGAAAGGTCAAAGCTGCGTCGCGGCGCTGCCGGGAAGAGGGGACACGGGGATGGCGCTGCCCTGTCACCGTCCCGGGGCGGGCAGTGTCCCCACACCCCCGTGGCCCCGCGGTCCCTTGGCATCCGCTCCCATGGTGCGCGGGAGTGGCGAGCGCCAGCCGTGCCCTCGCTCCCTGCCCTGTCGCCGTCTTTTTCCCGCTTTCTTCGCTTTTTTTCCCCCCCCAACACCTCCCCGAGGAACGCACGGGGAGGAGGAAGCACAATTTCCCATTGTGAGCATCTTTCTCTTTATTGTTCTGCTCGGCAAAACACAGCGCGCCCGGCGAACAAACATCCCTTTATTTGCAGGCCGCGGCGTCGGGGAGCTCGGGGAAAACGCCAGCGGGGCACAGGGCTCCGGCAGCCCCTGGGGCCGGCAAAGCCACCCCTCGGCATCGGCCCACGGTGCCGGGACGGTGCCCTCTGCCCCCGCAGGCAGCAGGGCAATGGTTAATTTTATGTCCCCCCCCTCGGTGGTGGGGTGCCGCTCCCGTCCTTTGGGGTTCCTCTGGGTTGTACAAGGAGGGTCCTGCCCCTCGTGCATCCCTCCGCCATTATCCCACCCTACGGAAAGCCATTGGAGAGGCTTCCCCATCATCACCTTGGGGCCGGGATGCTGCCGGGAGCAAAACAAGGCCACACAATGGGGCTGTGTTCTGGGTTCCCTTATATTCTCCCCCTCCCCCCCCCCCCCCCTCTCCCCCCCCCCCCCCCCCGGGGTCCATCTCCAGGGGTGGAGGAAGCTCCTCTCCAAGGAAAGACAAGACAAGCAGCATCTGTCCCCCGCCACCAAAGGACACAGTGATCCCGGCTTCGCCGTGGCACGCAGGGCACAGAAAACAAACCTTCGGCGGAGGCCGGGGCGGGGGGGGAAGCAGCACCAGGGCGTGCGCTGGCCCCCCCTTGCCCCCCGCCCACCCTCTGCTCTAATGTGGGGGTTAACGCAATTACCTGCCCCAGTTTGGATGCCGGCAAGGCTGGACTGGAAGCCTCCGAGGCTCCCCCAGCCCAAAAAGGTCAGCGCTTTGGCTCATTTTAACGAGTAAAAGGTGGCCGGAGCTTTGCTCCCCGCCCCGCGGAGAACGGCTAAACCGCGGCAGCACCGCGCGTCCCTCTCCCGCGTCTCCCCGCCGTTATTGTGTGGGTTCAGAGGGCGCCCGCACTCTCCCTCCATCCCACTCCCCGTGCCCACGGCTGCAAAAGCGGATCCTGAACCACCCCCCCCACCCCTCACCCCCAGCCCCAGCAGCTCCGGGGCTCCTTGCCCAGAGGATGCTTTTTCCCAACTCCATGGTACCACGGGGGAGTGGAATCATTTCTCGCATTTTTCCCAAGTGAAGGCAGTAGCTACACCCTTCGGATCTCACATAAACCGCAGCCCGGAGTTTGCCGGGGCCTCCCAAAGTGACTCATTGCCCTTCCCCATCCCGTTGGCGTCGGGGCACGACCCCAGCCCGGTGCCGCTCGTCTGAGATCATCGTTTGGCCCGGCGCTGTGGAAAGGAATTACCCGAATCATTTCCCAAACGCACGCTGTGTTTTACTTCTCGGCTCCTTTTCTCTTCCTCTCCCTTTTTTGGGGGATTCGTGCCCGCTCACGGCGCGTTTCAGAGATGCAAAAGAAGAAGGAGCCAAAGAAAAGCAAAGGGAACCCTCGCGCTCCAGCTCCTCCCCACCTCTCCTGGCACGGGATGCTCACAGCAGCCTCCAGCTCCGCTCCTCGTCCTTGTTTTTCCCAACTCAGCTTCTCCTTCTCCCCACGCAGCCCCACAGGTAGCCTCAGGTGGGCAACAAGTTGCCCATGAGCCAGTGACGTGCCCTCGTGGCCAGGAAGGCCAATGGTGGCCTGGGGTGCGTTAAAAAGAGGACAGGGGAGGTCATCCTCCCCCTCTGCTCGGCCCTGGGGGGGCCACAGCTGCAGCACTGGGGCCAGTTCTGGGCTCCCCAGTTCCAGAAGGACGGGGAACTGCTGGAGAGAGTCCAGCGGGGGCCACGAGGATGATGAGGGACTGGAGCATCTCTGTGCTGGGGAAAGGCCGGAGCCCTGGGGCTGTTCAGCTGGAGAAGAGCAGGCTGAGAGGGATCTCATCGATGCTCAGCAAGAGCTAAAGGGCGGGGGGCAAGAGGATGGGGCCGGGCTCCTTCCAGTGGTGCCCGGGGACAGGACAAGGGGCAGCGGGCACAAAGTGGGACAGGGGACATTACTCTGAGGGTGGCAGAGCCCTGGCCCAGGCTGCCCAGAGAGGCTGTGGAGTCTCCTTCTCGGGACATTCCGAACCCGCCTGGATGCGACCCTGTGCCACCTGCTCTGGGTGACCCTGCTCCGGCAGGGGGGTGGACGGGATGATCTCCAGAGGTCCCTTCCAACCCTGGCCACTCTGCGATTCCTCACCAAAGCCCCCCCGAACCACCATTTTTCCTGCTGACCAGGGATGTTAAATGAGGCTTTGCCAGAGCCCAGCAGCGGGTCAGTCCCACCGCGCTTTGCTGCGCTCCCCCTCCATCTCCTCTGGCTGAGCCGATCCCCAAAAACCATCATGTTTCTCCCGTGCCAAACCTCCAGGAAGGCTGAAACCTCGGGGGTTCCCCCGACAACGGCTCCCCGCCCCTCACCCCAAATCCCACCCCGACCCTCTGCCACCCAGCCGAGATGGACGCAGACGCTAAAAGCCCCCGCGCGCTTCCCCGGCGCAGTGGCCCTGATGTGACAGAAGCAGACGCCGAGGCGTGCTGGGGCGGCCGGCCCGGGGTTTCCGTGTTGGCAGCTCTGTCCCGCTCCCGGCCGGCTCTTCCGCCCGTGGGAAGCAGCGAGGCGAGGGCAGGACCTGGCAGCCACCCTGGCAGGCGGAGTTTGCAGCCCCAGAGTGTCTCTCCTCGTGTTTCCCCAGTTTCGGGGGGATTTGCCTGCCCCGGTCACCCCCCAACATGCCTGAGGACACCACCGCCTCCAGGCTGCGGCTCGCCGGGCTGTGCTTCCTCCTCCAAATCCTCACCATCATCCTCTTCGCCGTCTTTGTGCGGTACAGCCCAGAGAGCAGCTCCAGTGCCTGCTCCCAGCAACTCAACTGCAGCTGGAAAAACCGGGATTTGGGTTTTCAGCATCCCCGTGAGTACCCCCGCCCCCGGTGGGTGCAGAGAGCGGCTCTACCTGGTCCCCCGGCGCTGCTGAGGGGGTGGCACGGGATGTCACCGTGTCCAAGCCCTGTCACACCGTCCAGCTCGCAGACTCGAGCAGAGGAGGGGGAAGAACATCAAGCCGCAGGGTTGGGGTACGGGCGCATCCCACCCAGGAGGGGTGGGTGGGTGGGTGGAAAGCAGACACGCTGCAAGGATTTCCCACCTGCTTGGACAAAACCAAGCCCAAAATAGGGATATTTCGGTCTAGGACGTGCCTTTCAGCAGCGGGAGCACAGAGGTGCAGCGATAAACCGGGGGTTGTCCCGCCATCCCCCGCGCGGGGAGGGGGAGCACGGCGGCTGCTCCTGGCACTTTGCGGGGGGCCGGAAAACTTCCCTGGGTTTGGCAGTGCCAAGGGATTTGCACTGAGCCCCTTTCATGGAGGATTCGGCTCCCTCGGTGCTGCCGCAGCATCCAACGCCAGGCTGGGGGGGGTCCATCCCGCCGGGAGCATCTTCCTGCGCGCCCAGCATCGCCGCGGGACCTCCTCCTGGGCTGGGGGATGAGGGACTGATCCCGGCTTCTCCAAGGGAAGGGCAAGGCTTGGGTTGGAGAGGAGCCTCCGGAGCGCCTTGGCCGAGGCGGGGGAGCTGAGCCAAGCGGAGCTGCCTGTCAGGGAGCAGGGACCGGGCAGGTTCTCCCGGTTTCGCCTGCCCATGTCACCCCACCCAGCGCAAGCAGTGACTCACGGCTGCAGCGCGGCCCGGGGTGGGGGGGCAAAGACATTTGGCCCAAGTGACAATCAGGTCCCCTCTCCTCTGTTTTCCCACCAGACCGGTCCCATTTTCCTGTTCCTCTTGTCCCACGGAGCAGGAGGTGATGTTTTCCAGGGGCAGCAGAGCGGTCCCGGGGGGTGGCTGACGTCTCAGAGCCACCTTCACGCTGGTTTTAATGGGTGCAGATGGCTCTCGGCCACCCCGGGAGGTTTCTGGGCTGCCGGGTGACCCACGCGCGGGTACCGCGGGATCCACAGAGGGTGGTGGCAGAGTGGCAGGGGCCGCATCGGGCAGGGACAGCTCTGCCTGTCACTAGCACAAGTGACACCCGCTCCTGCTCTCCGCTGGAGGTCTCCAAGGCAGATCCAAGACCGGATCCACCACGGTTCCAGAGGCACGTAGGGTGGAACAAGGCTGATTTATATCCGCTGCAGCCTTCAGGCTCCCCAAAATCTGTCAGGGCAGGGGGTGTCTGAGCCCCCTGGGGGGGTCTGGCAGGCAGGAGGGTGGCTGCCTGCCCCCGACGCCTCCAGACCCATCCTTCTGCCTCTGCTCTGCCAGGTTTCCAGCATGTCCACCTCCAAGCTCTCCTCAGCTTCGGGCTCCTGGTAGTCTTCCTCAGCCGCTACAGGCCAGGCGGTGTGGCCATCAGCATCCTCGTCGTGGCCTTCGCCATCCAGTGGGCCGTCCTGATCCAGGGTTTTTTATACTTCTTCCTGAATGGCAAAATTTACGTGGGAGCTCAGAGGTAAGGCAGGAGGGAGCTGCTGCCGCCCAGCTGCCATCGTCCCGGGTCCAGCCCTGGCACACTGGCTCCCTCCTCTGTAAAACTCACGGCTCTGCTTTGGACAAGGGTTATGAGGACAAGTAGCACCAGGTTCCTGGGTTATTTGAGCCCCACACTAGTAAGGGCCGTGTAAGTACTGCCAATGTCACAGCCAGGCATTTAGGGGGGCACGCTGGCCCCCAACCCGCCTCAAGCCCAGCCGTCCCTTTGTCACCAACACCGCAAGGCCTGGGCTGCCCGTTCAGCTGGCGGAGCGGTGGGACACGGGGCTGCAGGCTCAGCTCCCGTCCCGTCCCCCCCAACCCTGCTCTCCCCAGCTCCCCCGCTCGCCCCCCGGCAGCGGTGGGTCCAGCCCCACACCTTCCCCTCTCCTTCCCAGCATGGTCAGTGCCGACTTCTGCACCGCAGCCGTTCTGATCTCCACCGGAGCTCTTCTGGGCAGGGTAAACCCCGTGCAGATGCTGCTGCTCACCCTGCTGGGAGTCACCCTCTTCAGCATCAACGAATACATCCTGCTCAGTCTCATGGGGGTGAGTCAGTGATGGGGGGGCCACCAGAAAAGGGGGTGACCATGGCTCCTCCTGTCAAGGTTTAGGCTCCTCATGTCAAGACCTGCCTTGTCTGTAGAGACAAATCCCATATCCCACCTTCCCGCACGTTGTTTTTCTGTACTCACCAGATAAGTGACAGTGGGGGCTGCTTGACTGTTCACACCTTCGGTGCTTATTTCGGCTTGATGGTTTCACGGATCCTGCACCAGCCTCATATGGACAAGAGGAAAGAGCAGCAGGACACGGGGCACCAGCCAGACGTCTTCGCTGTGCTTGGTACGGAGCTCAGACCCTACAGCACCCAGGTCATAGATGTGGTGGTGGAAGGACTATCACCAACATTAGGACAGCGTGGCTGTGGCTTTGACCAGCAAAGTCCTGCAAACCATCAAGGACAGAGGTCCTCCACCTCCCTGGGGACCTGTCCTGGGGCTGCATCACCCTCTCCAGGAAAAAGCTTTTCCTCGTGTCCAACCTGAACCTCCCACACCATAAACTGTGGCCACTTGCCTCTCCTGGCACCAGCAAGAAGTTTCCTTCCTGTGAGGGATCAACCCCAACATCAAAATCTGCTTGTTCCCCTTCTCCGCAGGAACCATCTACCTGTGGATCTTCTGGCCCAGCTTCGCCTCAGCCACCACGGTCCGTAACAACCCCGAGCCCTGGGCAGTGCTCAACACCTACTTCTCGCTGGCGGCGAGCACCCTGGCCGCCTCTGTCCTCTCGCCTGTCCTCTACGAGGAGAGCACCCTGCGGATGGTAGGTCCTCTCCTGGGACAAACCCAAGTCTCATGCACTGCCCACGTCCCGTCCTACAGGGATGGTGAGCATGAATACACAAAAGGGGCTGCCCATTAGGCTTTCTTAGGTTCATTAAGACCCAGTTTGATCCCTGAGGAAGCCCAAATCCCCCCAGCCCCATGCTGATGTCCTCCATGGAGCCAATTTCCCTGACCATGTCCTGCTCCATCAGGTTCAGATCCAGGATGCCACCTTGGCTGGGGCGGCTGTGATGGGTATGGCTGGGGAGATGCTGGTCACCCCCTTCGGGGCCCTCATCGCGGGGTTTTTGGCTGGCTTGATCCCCCTGCTTGGCTTCAGATTCCTCACGGTGAGTTCTCTGGAGACGCCGGTGCCAGGTCGGGGGACCACCCGCCTTTGGGGGAGGCTGCATCGCCAACCTGCAGCTCCCAAACCTGCAAACACCCAGCCGCAGCGCAGCCCCCCCCCACCCCCGGGTGAGCATCCCCCATCTCAGCCCCGGCTCTTCCTTACGCTCTCCCCAGCCCATCCTGTGCTCCAGGCTGAAAACCCAGGACACGTGCGGGGTTCACAATGTCCACGGGCTGCCGGGGATCCTGGGCGCCCTGCTGGGGACACTGCTGACGGCGCTGGCCACTGCAGATGCTTATGGTGGCAGGTGAGAAGAGCCAGACTCAGGGGTGGCAGGGACTCCATGCGCCAAACCGGGGCCACCACGACCCCTAAAATCAGGGATGCTCCATGCACCCCCTTATAGCGCATCTCCCGGAGCCACGAGCACAGCTCCCCATTTCCCTGCCGGGGAGAACAAGCTCCCCAAAAACCCGTCCCCGCTCCGGCTTGCAGGCTGGAGCTCGTGTTCCCGCTGGTGGCCCAGGGCAGCCGGACGGCCACCGACCAGGCGCTCTGCCAGCTCTGCGCCCTCCCCGTCACCCTGCTGCTCGCCAGCCTCGGGGGCTGCCTGACGGGTGAGTTTTGCCTCTGGTGGGATGGGACAAAGGGTGCGAGGGGCAGGGGAATCCATGGATTTTGGGGGGAAAAGCCAGGAGCAGCCCCAAAGTGGACCCTCCTCATCACTTGGGCCAGCGACATGCCCTCGTGGCCAGGAAGGCCAATGGTGGCCTGGGGTGCGTTAAAAAGAGGACAGGGGAGGTCATCCTCCCCCTCTGCTCGGCCCTGGGGGGGCCACAGCTGCAGCACTGGGGCCAGTTCTGGGCTCCCCAGTTCCAGAAGGACGGGGAACTGCTGGAGAGAGTCCAGCGGGGGCCACGAGGATGATGAGGGACTGGAGCATCTCTGTGCTGGGGAAAGGCCGGAGCCCTGGGGCTGTTCAGCTGGAGAAGAGCAGGCTGAGAGGGATCTCATCGATGCTCAGCAAGAGCTAAAGGGCGGGGGGCAAGAGGATGGGGCCGGGCTCCTTCCAGTGGTGCCCGGGGACAGGACAAGGGGCAGCGGGCACAAAGTGGGACAGGGGACATTACTCTGAGGGTGGCAGAGCCCTGGCCCAGGCTGCCCAGAGAGGCTGTGGAGTCTCCTTCTCTGGGGACATTCCGAACCCGCCTGGATGCGACCCTGTGTGACCTGCTCTGGGTGACCCTGCTCCGGCAGGGGGTGGCACGAGGTGATCCCTTGCAGCCAGTCTGGGATCCTGTGAGCAGTCGGGGCGGGCAGAGCCCAGCACAACCTCCCCGGTGCCGGTCCCGGGGTTGTCCCTGTCCCCGGGCTCCGCCGAGCCCAGCCCGGCGCTGCCGCTAGATGTCAGGGGAAGCCCGGCGAGAGGAGCCGCGCTGGGCCGGTCGCCCCGCTCTCAGACGCCCTCGCCCGGCTTTCGGGCATCCCTCAGGAGCCGTCCTGAAACTGAAAGGGCTGAGATCTCCCCCGGACACGCGGTACCTGGAAAACCCCGGCCTCCGAGAGGTAAAGCCGGGGCTTTGCTGGTGACAAAAAAAGGGGTTTGCGGGGCTCAGGCAGCAGCAGGGGTTGGATGCTTCCCCGGCTGCCGATACCTCCCTCCTCTTGCAGCAGCGTTTAGGGTGGGAGACAGCTTCATTAAACCCCCCCACCCAGCCCCGATTTGCCCCCAGCAGGGCCCATTTCTGCCCCTCTCCATGTCTCTGCCTTGGCGCAGGTGGCTGAGGAAGGATGCGACCGCAGGGCGAGCAGAAAGGAGCCGAGCACCAGCACCTTGGTCTGATGACCCCGACCCCTCGGTGAGGTCCTGCACCACCAGGTTCAACCCTCTGCCGGCATCACCGGTGCTGGGCAGCTTCTGGCAGCCTGTATTTCCCAGCAGTCTGCTCCGGAGACAGCCAGGCTTGTCCCCAGGTGGGAGCCAGCTCCTGGTCCCAAAGGTTTTGGGAGCAGTCGGGTGCCCACGGGCCTTTGCAGGGTGAAGAGATGCCGCAGTGATACGGGTGCTTGCTGTGGGAGCGACCTGGCTTGCTCCAGGGACACCTCGGGGTGTCCAGACTTGGCTCAGCCACTTCCCCTCTCCGCTCTGTGCCTCAGTTTCCCCAACTACGGCTCTCCCAAGAGAGGAAGGCGATGAGGGGGGGCTGCGTCGGGGAAGGGGCCCCACAGAAACCAGCAAATATTTTCTACGGACACTTTTGCACACAACAATTAAAACGTGTAGATCTTTTGCAGCTTCAGGATTTACCAAGTGAATTTACACAGAACCTGCCCGGCTTTGCTGCCCGAGTTTCCTTCAGGTTTCTTTCCAGGGAGGAAAGCAGGACCCCCTCCTTCATCCTAAAGACTGGGGGGTTTCATGGATTGCCCCATCCCCATTGTCGCCCCTCCAGGGGAGTACCCTCCCGGAGCCTGGAGCAGCCAGGACCTGGGGGACAAGACCAGGGTGACACCAGGGTCCCCCCACACAGGGGTGACCCCTGCCTTCCCCTGACCACTCATCACCTTGCAGCGGGGTCTGGGGCCAAGAAAAAACCCCCCTCCTCAAAACAGGAAAGTGCCCCCCAGCACCCAGCCCTGAGGGATGCTCCCCTGGCCACTGCAGCTCCCCTGCTCCCTGGGACCCCCAGCAGCACCCCGTGTCCCCACACACCCCCCGCAGAGAGGGTCTCACCCTGCCTGTCCCAGGCGTGGGCAGCAGCCCCCAAACCTGCCCCAGAGCCGCTCCGAGCACGCCGGGAATGTGGCAGCTCCCAAAGCCCAGGGGGACCCCTGCAGCACCTGGAGCCCCCCGCACAGCCCCACAGGGCACCCGGAGGGGCAACGGTGGCTGTGCCGGGGGTCCCCAGTGGGACCCACGCCCCCAGGGGTGGCTGCCAGGTGCTTTCACACCTCCAGTGCCAGACTCCAGCGCTCGCCATGGGGGGTTCCCGTGGGCGCAGGTGACCCCAGCTGCCACCGCTGTCCCCCGGGGAGGGGACCACAGCCCCGTCCCACGCAGAGGGGACAGGGGGTTCAGGGCCAGTGCAGCGAGGTTTGGGGTCAGTGGTTTGCTACCCAAAGTGGCCACGTTGGGGACTATCTTGTTTTAACACCTGCTGCTGTTGAAACACATTTTTTTTAAAATTATTGCATCAAAGATGAAAAAAAACCCCGTCATTTGGTTGACGGCTGAGCATAAAACATTAAACCATAAAAACCAGAAAACATCCCTTTTTAGGGATGTTTCAGAAAGGCTCTTTATCCTTTCTAAAAGGAATGAAATGAAACTAGAGAAAATTTGGAGTCTGAAGCATTGCTCCACAGCAAAAATTCAAAACTTCTCACTTTGATCGAATTCAAACCGTCGCTTTTAACTTGTCCAGTTTCAGCTGTTCGTTACAGAAAACCTGGTGAAACCAACACATTTGCTAAATGCTTTGGTGCCACTGAATTTCCACGACAAAACACGAGGAAGCGGGACACGAGGCTCCGTCCTTGCTGCCACCGCAGGCGCTGGGGAGGGTCTCCCTGTCCCCGCTCCATGCAGAGACCCCAGCCCCGCTCTGTGCTCAGGTCGTGGGGCAGGACACATCCCACATCCCCACGGCACGCACCACGCTCCGGAAGGATCATAGAACCATGGAATGGTTTGGGTGGGAAGCGACTTTTAAAGACCACCCAGTGCCACCCCCTGCCCTGGGCAGGGACATCTCCCACCAGCCCAGGTTGCTCCAAGCCCCGTCCAACCTGGCCTTGAACCCCTCCAGGGATGGGGCAGCCACAGCTTCTCTGGGCAACCTGGGCCAGGGGCTCACCCCCCTCACAGCAAAGAATTCCTTCCTCAGATCCCATCTAAATCTCCACTCTTTTGGTTTAAACCCATTCCCAACGTCCCATGGCTCCCCTCCCTGCTCCAGAGTCCCTCCCCAGCTTTCCCGGAGCCCCTTTAGGGCCTGGCAGGGGCTGGAAGGTCTCCCCGGAGCCTTCTCTTCTCCAGGCTGAACAAGGATGAAGGATGCGGGAGGGAGAAGCGGCACGAGGGCTGGTGCCCTGGTGTGGGGCTGCCAGGCTCCATCCAGCACCTGCAGCCTGGGGTGTGAGTCTCACCCCCCCAGCCCCACGCCGCCCCCTCCCACCTCACCTCCTTCCCACCCCTCTCCTCCTCTTTCCCAGGCAGCCCCTTTCCCCCCTTTTTGATCTCCTCGCAGCACGTTTCAAAAGCAACCCACTGCGAGGGGAAGAAAAGCTCCTCCAGTGAGATCATTGCGAGACCCCCAGACGGAAGGGTCGGGTGTGAAATGGACCTCCCTCCTCCTCCTCCTCCTCCTCCTCCTCCTCCCCTCGCCCGGCCCCCCCGGCCCCTCTGAAAGGCTGTTATGTTTTGTAATCGGATTAGGGGAGCCCTGCGCCCTCCCTGCTCCCATTTACCAGCGCGACCAGCTTGCGCGCCGCCACTCTTCCCCGCAGATTGTTTAAGCGAGCCGGGCGCGAGCCGCCAGCTCGCCCGTGCAGCGGCGAGGGTAGGTTGGGCCGGCGAGAGCCTGAAAGGTTTAGTCAGCGAACAAATTGCTTCTCTGTAGGGGCCGTTTTCTTCCCCAAGTTGAACATAATGATGGCAGTTTGGCGAACAGATGGTGCAGCCTAAGCAGATAATCCCGCCGGCCCCGCTCGCTCGGGGAGAGGCAGCGCCGGCTCTGCCCGCAGCTCCGGGGGCCCGTCCTGGGACCGGTGGGTCACTGCGGTGGCTGGGTGACAATCGCACCCCGGGAAGGCACGAGGAGCTTAGGCGAGCACCCCACCTTCACACCTCTTCTGCTCCGAGGGTGGTTTGGGTGCCAGACGCTGCTCGTGCCTCAGTTTCCCCAGCCCTGCTCTCTGCTCCGCCACTTTTCAAAGCAGGGCTCACCCCCCCGATGCACCGCGAGACAGCACCACTTTCCCTGCACAGGAGCAAAGGACGGCTGAGAAAAAGCTCGTTTTATTCTCATTTTGCCTCTCTCTCCGACAATACCCAAGATGCGGAAAGAGCCGGAGACGCGAATTCTGCCAGCTCACGGGGGCTGGGTGCCCGGCGTGCGTGTGTCAGGCTCAGCCAGGCTGGGACCTGCCTGCTAAAGACTTTATTTTATTTAAAATACACCAGCAGGAAAAGCCCGAGGCAGGGGAGGGCACGGACGCAGGCAGGGGAGGGCACGGACACATCCGCGTGGAGCAAGCCCTGCCCGTGCCACGCTGACACCAGAGATCCCTTCCCCGTGCCCGCAGCCTGCAGGACACGCTCCAGATGCGCCACATCGCATCCCTGCTTCCAGGGGGGGTTGTTTAATTTTCCCCCTGCTTCTGCCAGCTTTGTCCCCTGGGATCCCCGAGGCTGACAGTTCCCTTGCCCTCTCCCGCGGCAGCCCAGCTGCCAAGAGACCTGCCGAAATCACCTCTTGCTAATTCAGGAGCTCCATCAGCTGCTCGAAGGGGGTTTTCCAAGGAAAAGCAATAACAACATCTATCTGTTACAGCTGGGGGAAACTAAGGCACACAAAGAGGCACCCGAGAGTCCATTGGAATTAGAGGCAGGACAAAGCCCGGGCTCCTGGCGCTCCTGGCGTACATGTCCTTACACATCCACAGCCCCCAGCGTCTCCCCACCCCCAGAAACAGCTGATGCCGTGTGTTGTTTGATAGAAAGCCAGCTAATCATCTTTCCCACCTTCGTTAGGGTGTGAATCATTATCTGAGCGACACCTGTAAAGCTCCTTGTCAGACGAGGCTGGTGCACACGTCTAATAATGGGCACCATATGGGAGAGGGAAGGCTCGGGAGAGGAGCAGGGGCCCGACTATCTCCATGATGAACAAAGAGCAGCGCCCGACGGCTTCCCATCGAGGCAGAGCATCGCCAGCACCAGCGCTGGGCTGTTGGAAGGACCGGCAGCGCTGTGCTGCGGCAATGGAAGAGCCCAGGCAGCGCCGGCGGTGGGGGAAGAGCCACCGCTCATGGGACTAAACATCTCGCTATCCGCCCGCGCGGCCCCTGCCCTTTAGAAAACAAAACCAAAAAGCAAACCACTTGAGGGTGTGGGTTAAAGGCAGGAGAGCTGTCGAGCCCTGCTCCCCACAGCGCACCCAAAACCCGGGGCCGGGTGTCCCAAACCCACTGAGGGACATCCCGCCGTCCCTTGGAGCATCCTCTCCCCACCAGCCGGGCACAGGCCACCCGCGGGCGCAGACCTCCCGGGACCCACGGGTTATACGGTGACGGAGAGGACACGGCGTGAATTAGAGATGGGTCCCTGCCTTGGGGCGGATCCAGAGTCCCCCAGCCTCCCTCCCTGACACCCAACTTGGGGGGTAGAGCGCAGCCCCCCTCTGCCAAGCCACCCCCGGGACAAAAGCCCCCACCGCCTTCCACCCACTGCAATTAAAGCCCCGTTTTCAGGCCCCCATTCATCGCCAGCGGCGTAATGAGCCTCCGGGCACCATCAAAGGGGGCAAAGCAATTAAAATCGCTGGTGGCCGCATGGGTGGCTCTGGCCTTGGCTGCTGCCGGTGCCCGTTTCGGGGCAAACAGGCAACGCCAGGGCGGGCAGCGCTTCGAAGCGCCGCGTCTCCACCGCGGGCGAACAATCGGCTCGTTCTTCCCCGGGTTAAAAGAATAATAAAATAAAATAAAGAGGGAATAAAGGCCCCCAGTAAAACTGGGAGTCAAGTTTATTTACAAACTGAATATGAAGTGAAGGGCCCGGAACAAAGGTGTTATGTAAGGGACAGTCACTAAGGGGCTCTTTACCCACGCTAATTGCCACTTGCTCCGCAATATCCATTTATCTTCCAGCTGAAACGGCCTCCTCAGGCTCGTGAGTTCAAGCACTGCTTGTGTGCGAGGCTGCCCGGCACAATTAGCGCGCGGGAGCAGTGGGCGATGCAATCCCACCGCCTGAACCCACCGGGAAGCCTCACGTCTCCCCCAAAAAACAGGGATCGTGTCCGGAGAGGTCGGATGTGCCGGCGGCTTGGTCGGGAGAGATGCTGCCCTGCGTGGGGTTTCAGCATTGGTTGTGTAATGGGGAGGGACGAGAGGGCTTGGTTTTGCTGGAGAAGACCTCCAGGTCCCTGCACCAGCCCTGCCCGAGGGGTGACGAGCAGCAAACCATCCCGGGATGCCCACGGGAGTGGCTGCAGATCAGAGAATCGGGGAACGGTTTACGTTGGAAGGGACCTTGAAAGATCATGGCCATGAAAGAAGAAGGTCTGGAGAGGATGAACGAACCCGGTGCTCGCGATGGTGTTTCCAAATGGTCCGGCTGGCAACTGCCCTCGGATGGAAAAGATCGAAGGGCAGGGAATGGCAATAAATGAAAAACCACGGGGAGAAGCTGCCGCAATCGCTGCTGAGCCCTGCAGCACGTGACCTCTCTGCTCCCGTCCCTGCTCTCGCCCTCGGAGCATCCAGGGGTGCGAGGACCAGGGAAGGGACCGTTAGCTCTGCTCGGGCCGAACCGGCGGCAGAGGGAGGGAGGAAGAGGAGGTGGCAGCATCCCCCGGAGCCGAGAGGTCAATTTTATTGACAAACCGCCTCTTGAATGGAGCGTGGGGAACAAAGCCGGCCCTCAGCCCGGGTCAATCGGGACTGTGTAAAGCGAGGGGCCGGCACCAGCGGCCCCGGGAAAGCCCTCCAGGCGAGTGGCCTTTACCACCGTGTTTGTATAACCCCTGACCCCTCCTTTGGGGGTTTAATTGAAATCCCAGCTTGGTGACAAATTGGCATGACCAGCGGGCCAGAGGGTGGGAGGACGAGCATGGAAGCGATGCCGGGAAACCCTCTCCCTGCTCCGGCAGAGACCAACCCGCTGCCCTTTCCCATCCTGGCACGGGCGCTTTACACCCAAATTGAGTGTTTTAATCCCAGCCTGCTCCTTCCTCTCCTCCCACCTCACTGTCACGGTGGGCTTCGGACAGGCAAAGCAGCCCTGGGGCAGGCAGGCACCGCCTGGAGATGCGCGAGGCTCCGTCAGAAAAGCCCATTTAGGCTGAAGACTCCTTGGACTGAGATGCTTTGATGGTTCCTCAACCACAGAGCTCGTTAGCCCCTGATAGAGTCATTTGCGGTTTGCACCCTGGCAGACCCCTCGCCATACAGACCCCTCTCCTCTCCCCGTCCGAAGGGAAGGGTCACGGCCCTTCACCAGTCTTTTGTCTTTAAGTAAAAACTGCTTTTTGGAGGCAACAGTAGAAAGGAGCTTCTGAAAAAGAAAGATAAAAGCCCCAAAGCGGTTCCCCCAGACTGGGGATCGAAAAACTGACGTTGAGCCAAGCGGGGCTGGAGTCTTCCCATTTCACAAGTTCCCGGGAGAGAGGTGAGAAACGACAGGTGCACCCTCATGATCGCGGAAGTCTCATTTTCTGCAGAAACCAGACTGGAAAAAAAAAAGGAAGGAAAAAAAAAAAAAAAGAGGAAAAAGCCCCGAATCAGCCACCTCAAAATCCCCACCCATCCCTTTCGCAGAGCATTAGTAGCATCTCAGCGATGCGGAGCTGCGCTGCACGAAGGCACCGCTGCACCTGAGCTGGATGCCAAGGTGGGTATTGCTGCTGGCTGAAGGGACTCTGCGGAGCTACAGCATAATCCTCCAAAGGACTAATATTTTTCCCTTCGCTTTCCCCCCAGAACACTCTGACCATCAGCTGCTGAGATTAAACTGCCGCGTTTTCCTGCCCGCAGGTAGGATAGTTAATATTTTACGTTCCGTAGATCATCCGAGATCTCTCCCAGCTGCTCTTTAAAGGGGATGGTCTAATGGCTAGCCCCACGGGCAACCAGAGCCCCAAAACGCAAATGCCACAAGTGGGGCTTGAACCAATTCCAGTCTAAACCTGTGCCGTTCCCACGTGCCGGCGGGAGCTCCTGCCCCCGAGGCTCCTGCCCACGCTGTTGCTGGCTCTGTCCTTGCGGCCGGCCCTGCAGGACTTCGTGGGGTCTGGCGAAGCGTCCCACGCTTCGGAGCATCGATCCCCTTTTTGCGGTACCAACAGGAGACTTTCACTCGGCAGCGGGTGTCTGTACGCCCAACTTGCGCTAAATCACCTTAAAAACAGTGGTCCCACTTTGGGGTGAAATCCCAAAATGTCCCCTTTGGTGCCTGGCTTCACCATCTGTACCTCATTTGCAAATCATTTGCGGGGATTTTTACATATCCTAAACCACTTTTAACCGCAAGTTTCGTGTCTGTCACCCGTCACTGATTAATACATTTCGTTGCTGTTATTACTATTAGACGCGCGTCCATCCCGTTCGTAAACGAGACACCCCGCCGACGAGGACGGAGCCAGCGATCGCCGGGATTCGCTTCTAGGAGGTGCAGCCATGGAGGCGATGAGGCTTTTAAGGACAACCCCTCGCCCTCTCCATTTGCAGCCCTCAAACTGGTTTGCAAAAGACAACCAGATCACCAGGGTGCAGAAGGAGAGGCGCAAGCTGGGAGGTGGCTTGCCTCCAGCGACTCCAATAAACTGGGAGCACTGGTGGGGACTGGGATGTCTGATCCCTTCGTCCTCCCCCCGCAACCTTGGAGTTTGCCACGTTTCAAGGGAGAGAAGCTCACTGCGATTTTGCGCCGCTTGACCTCCTTACCTCCCGAGCCCCACACACCCTTGGGAATGAATCCGGGACGGTTTCATCCCCCCACGCTTTCTCTCCCCACATCCCAGGACAACCGGGTCCTCACGCTCTGCTGGCTGTCACTTAGCCACCTTCCCTCGGGTGACTAGTCCTCCAAACAACCTTCGGTTTCCACCAGTCGAGGTTCTTAGGGGCTTCTTGCACAAAACCCTTTGAGGTATTTCACGCAGGGCTTGAAAAGGCTCCTGCTTCCTCTGGGGGGCATTATCATGACAACCGGCTTTAATTCAGCGCGGATCCAGGCTCCCAGCTGGATCCTCAGCCACGCCAAGTCCCCCTGACACCCTTCGGCTGGCACAGAGAGGCCAAAGGAGCGCGCGGGTCCCAGGATCACGGGGAACTGGCCCAGCCCCATTTCCCAGTTCCCATCCTCATATATATTCCCTTCCAGTCACCCCGTGCTTTTCTCTGCGTGTTCTTCTTTTGCGAGAGCTGCCCTCCTCTTCCCCACTCCCACCGGGCGCTTCCCCCCTCCCCGCGGTCCTCCTCTGTCCCCGGCATCCCCCTTTCTCTCGGCTCTCTATAAACAAAGCGCCTCAGTGTCTGGGGGAAGAAAAGTTGCATTATGCAAATGGGAAAAAGCGAACAGGAGATTTCTCACTCCGAGAACCCCCATTCCGGGCCTGCACCTCGGTTTCCATGGCATGACCAAAGCCTGCTGGAGGCTGGTTTGCATACGGATGAGAGAGGAGATGAAATCAGCACGAAAGCCCATCGCTGACAGAACGCCATTGTTTAGCGCGTCTGATTTGGAGGCTAATGAAACGCCATTAAAAAAGAAAGAAAGAGGAAAAAAAAAACAAAACCCCACCGCTTTCATCCTGGCTTTGGTCAGTGACGGGGAGGGGGGGTTAAATATGACGATGGAAGATCATCTGCACGATGGGGCTTGGGGTGAAGGCATTCTGGCACCGGGGAAGGAAATTCCCAGGATGCACTGCCCCTGTGAGCCGGAGTGATGCCGACGGGAGATGGTGCTGTGGGCAGAGCGCTGGGCTGGGAGCGGCTGCGAAAGGAGAGGAGATCCAGCAGCGCCCAGCATGAAAATCCCCCACCCCACCGACGCTCGACAGCAGCCACAAACCCGTCCGTCCCACAGCACGTCTCAAAGAGGGTGTTGACCCACTCAAAAACACACCACGGCTGGGAAAGGCACTGGAGCAAGTGCGTGGGCTGGGATCGGGTTCTCCTGGTCACAGGAGAGGAATGGTTTTGGAGTGGAATGAATTAAAACCTGTGAAATCAAAGGCCAGAGCGGGGAAGAGGGTCAGCGAGCAAGCATGGCGCGTTAGCACTCCTTCACCATGCAAGCTGTGACCGTGCTGGTGGAGGGGGAAGAGCCACGTGCATCTCAAAGGAGAACACAAAAACAGAGAGAGGAACACTCACGGGGGCCCCATCTCCCCCACCCCAACAGCCTCCTTGGGCTATTCCTGATGTATCAGGCTGAGGAGGTCCCAGCACCTCTCAAAGAAGGTGGGATAGAGCCCCTCTCAAAGTGGTGGGATGGATGGAGCCCCTCTCAAAGTGGTGGGATGGATGGAGCCCCACTAAAAGGAGGTGGGGTGCATGAATGGAGCCCCTTTCAAAGGAGGTGGGATGGATGGAGCCCCTCTCAAAGTGGTGGGATGGATGGAGCCCCACTAAAAGGAGGTGGGGTGGATGGAGCCCCTCTCAAAGTGGTGGGATGGATGGAGCCCCACTAAAAGGAGGTGGGGTGCATGAATGGAGCCCCTTTCAAAGGAGGTGGGGTGGATGGATGGAGCCCCTCTCAAAGTGGTGGGATGGATGGACCCCCTCTAAAAGGAAGGTTGGGTGGATGGAGCCCCTCTAAAAGGAGGGTTGAGTGGATGGAGCAGGAGCGCGGCTGTTGGCTCTCGGCCCCGGGTAGCTCTCCTCCCCTTGCCATGGCCACCCAGACCCTTTCCCCCTGCCCCGCTGCCAACGGCACATTGTCTCCAGTGTGTGCCTTCCAGAACAGCATGATTGGCCTTGAAAGGGCTGATTTGCTTTCCCCGGCCCATTGAAACGCCGGAGACCAAAGCCTGTTCCCTCCAGGCGCTCGGAAACCTGGCACCCTTTCCACTTCGCTTCCCCGTGCCCCTCAGCCCAGGGGCTCCTGCTGAGATTTTGCTGTCAACAGAGTTTTGTTCCCTTTCTAGGGCGGCGCAGGAGGGACACAAGGACCTTGAAAATGGCAGCTTCTTTGACACCGCTATTCTCCTTCGACCCCCCTGGCTGAATAAACAGCTCAGAAAAATGGAGTTTACTGTATTTCCTCCTCAGGGGGAAAACACTGCATCTTGGTCCTAATTAATTTACCTAATTAACATTATCTTCATTGGGTCTGTATGCAAAGAACTCTTTCTGTACTGGCCGGGACAGGGGAAAAAACAGGAATAAAATATATTCAGGCATCGCCCAGCCCTGACTGTAAAAGGGACATCGCAGAAAGAAATGCGCTACCCCGATCATTCCAGCCTGGGAGAAAGCAGCCAAGGGGGAATCGCCTCCACCTTGACCTCCTCCGTTTTGCAAACAGGGCACAGGATGGGGCTGTTTTATCCCACGCCAGCCTCTCGACGCTGTGCAGTGCGTCTCCTCGGGGGAGTTAACTGCTGGGGATGCTCGGGTGGATGAAGCTTATGGCAGGAGGGAGACCAAGGGGTAGAGACTGTGACCGGAGGGAGCCAGGAAGATACCCGTGAGCAGGCTAAAATCCAAGCTGCCGGGCTGACTCCTCCGCTGCAAGCTCTCTGCCAATTTATACCTGCCAGGGAGCCTGCCCCGTGTTCGCACCCTGAATTTTCCTGGGGTTTGCCCAGGTCCTGGGTGGTGGGTGCCGAGGAGGCAGAGGGCCCTGTGAACCCTCCACCTTCACCTCTCCTGCCTAGCAAAGCCCTGCTCTGCTATTTTGTTCTTTTCCCTGCCAGATGCCAGCTCTCTTCAGCCTCTTTCTTCTCCCCACGCTTTGCTTTGCCGCATAGTTCCGGAAATCAGAAACAAAAGGAGAGGAAAGAAAATAGGCTGGATCTGGTTGGGGGGGTGGGGGGGAGAAGGGGGAGTTTCCCTTCCGTTAAGCTTTTTGCAGCTCTCCCTGCCTCCCGATATGAGACAATCTGTGGCATCCCACATGACGAGCGCCGGCGCCCACGTGTGCATCCACGTGATGAGATGCCCGGCTATGCCAGGCTGCGGGATGGAGGGGAAAGGGGAGAAGCTGGCTTTGCAGCCTGGATCCCTTCGGCCGGAGAAACGGGAGGACACAGAAGAGAGAAGTTCCTCTCTGCTCCCAACCTGCGTGCCCAAAGCCCTGCCGAAACCCACGTGTTGGGGGAAAAGCATTCCCAGGCAGCGTGCTTGCCGGCTTTTGTGGTTTAGTTTATGCAGGAAGCATAAACTAAAAGTTTTAGCTTATGCTGGAAGATCTGCGCTTTCAGGGCAGGACGTGGACTCGGTCCCACCGTTGCTATCGGGGCCACTGTGGGTCAGATAGTAGCAGCCAAAACTTCCTACGCACTGTGAACTGCAGAGTCTGAGCCGCACATCTCTGCCGCCACATCTTCCCGTCATCCCCCCTTTGAACGAGACTGTCAGCATGGGTTTAGGTGTCCACATCATCCAAATCTGATTTACAGACATTTTTCCTTTATAAAGGGAACTCCCCCATCCCAGGCTTCATAACCATTAGCCGAAATGGCCAACAATCATCCTAGAATTTGTTTTCTGTACTAAAATAAAGTCCCAACTCAGTGTGCGTTTCCATTTGGAAACGGCAGCTCCGCACAGCAGCCTGCTGCCTTTCCCACCGCCCCTGATTTACCACGGCACTGAATTCTAACGACGAGATAAGCAGTTCTCATCCTCGGGATCCACATCAGGATTCTGCACGGCAGAGGAGGAATGGGCAGAAACCTCTGATGGATGAGGAGGAGACAGGGAAGGTCTCACAGGCATCACCCTCTGCTTTGCTTCATTCAGGGAGAGCCGGAGCTCACCTCCAGCCCTGGGAATTGTGCCGAAGCCAGCACGAAGCCCGTCCAAGCAAGGCAGGGACTGGTGGGCTCCAGCCACTAGTAGGAGCTGCAAAGTGGGATTCTGAGCAGCAATAAGAGCTGAGAAAATGGTCCAGAAAGGGATGTGCCGAGGGAGAAACGAGGGCTAGTATGGCTCTGCTGCTCCAAGCACCGGTTTTCCATGGGTTCGCCTCCCAGATTGTGTTCTCCCGCTCCAAATCCTCTCCAGGCTGTTGGAGGAAGAGCACAGTGAGCGCAGGGTCTGCTCTCGGTTCCCAAAGCAAAGCCCCGTGTCACCTCGGCGGAGCACGAGGGGCTGACAAACACGGTGGCGAGCACCAACCCTGCAACGCCACCTGCCAAAAGCTGGCATCGCCACAGCCCAACTAAAACTCAAGTCTCTCCTGGAGGAGAGACCTCAGACACCTTCACCTGCCTGCAGGACCAGAGGGGAGATGCTCCCACCATCAGAAACCCGCTATTAGCAGCAGGTGCTTTGTCCACCCCATTTCCAGCTGCTGCTAGACTTTCAGTAATTCTCAGTGACCTCATTTTCACTTAATTTTGTAAATCATTTTTTGGGTTGCTGTTTTTCATTTTACTCTATTTTTTTTTTTTTAATTTGTTGTTGTTTCCCTCTGAGCTGGAGTTTGTCATTTAATCAACTTAGACCCAGATAGCCTGGAGGGTGTTTGGGGAAGGGGGGCAAGAGGGGGAAGAATGAAAACGCTAATGTCACATCACCTCCCTAAAATGAGTTTTAATTGTAATCCTTTAATCCCTCTCAGATGGCCCTCTCTCCACTGATGTTTTTCATAATTATTCCTTGCCATTTTCCCATCGGTCTAAGGAGTGTCTTCAAGAGGGAGGGGGTGGAGAAAAGGCCCTTTTATAAAATAATAATAATGGGCCAAATTAAGACACAAAGAGGGAAATAACAAGGGGGCAAGGGCTGCAGAGACAGAATGGGGATTATTAATGCCTCCCCCCTCAGAAATTTCAGTGATGGTGCTCTCAGCCACCCCAATCAGTGGGCAATTGAGGCTTGTTTGCTTGAGTGGCTGCACCCTCCTACAATGACCCACATTTAGCCAAGTGGCTGCATTGACAGAGGACCAGGTGCGCAGGATTGGGAAACCGCCTCCAGGCAGCGTCTCGCCAGCCCGCCCCGCTCAGCGCAGAGGGGTCTGTACAGGGCCGGCCACCTCCAGGACGGTTCCCACCTGCCTGAGCCGCCGTCTGGACCCCAGGATGAGATGGTCAGTGGGAACATCCCCTCCATCGCTGCTGAGCACCTCTGCCACCCTGGAGAGCTTTGAAGGGCACCGTTGCCACTGCTGGTGCCAGCTATCAGCCCCTTCGTCCTCTTGAAATGAGTTGTAACTCATCTCTTGCTCTCACTCAGATGGAGCCTGAAGGATGCCGGAGAGGAAAGGGACTGCATTGCCCAGCAGCAGCAGACAAGGAGGTGGTTGGGTGGGGAAGCAGGTCAGAAAGGGTCTTCATGGAGGTCTCAGTCCTGCCCAGGGGCCACCGAGCCCGCGAGGCTGCCTCCAGCCCTCCACCAGGATCACTGCTCCCAGCACTGGTACCTCCAGCACAGACACCCCCGCCCCTCCACAAAGCCAAGCTGGCAGGAGAGCAAGGCCACTTGTCCCCGACTGATTTACTTGGCTCTGAGCAGCACCAAATTTCACCCTGGATCCCGTGTCTGGTGCAGACCGTCCCCCTACAGTGCCACCGCCATACAGATGCGACCATCACCCAAAGCCTGTTGGAGGGACCACGAGTCCAATAAAACTTCTCTGGGTGCTTCTGAGCAGCTTGGAAAGCTAACAGGAACCAAGCACCCAGGTTAGTCTGGCACCTGGGGGCTCAGGTCTCTAAAGACACAGGGGTGTTAATTGAGGGGAGTTAAGCCTCACCTCCCTTTGAAAGGATGAGGGCCCAGAGAGCACAAGGGGAATTGAGATGCAGTGAAAGTCTGGTCGCTGAAGGCAAGCTGCAGAGCTTTCATTAACTCCAGAGTCGCTCTGGCGAAGCACCCCGGCGAACGGGGAACATTTACAGACCACTGAACTTGTACTTAAGCTGGGAAACCTCTTGTACAGGTCTGACGGGGGTTAATCCACCCCTAACATCTCTTTCACCCTCTCTCCCCCTCCCCAGCCATAAAGCTCAACGATCATTGCTAATCATCACATTACTTCAATGAGCCTGACCCAAAAAGCTCCTCCAATGCCTCCTCCCTGCCCATCCCGCTTCCCATTTCGGCTTTCTCCCCACAGCAACCTGCAGCGTCCCACCCTCCGCTATGGTGCTGGGATCAAATTGACAGTGCATGTCGGCGGGGTGACCCTCGGGGACGGCAGGTCGCGTCCGCAGTGACCCCGAAGGGCAAGTGATTCTTGCGGGAACAAAGAGCCCCTGTGTGCCGCCAGGCCGGAGTTTGTGTGCAATTAACTCTGGTCAAGCCAAACAGACCGAGTTCATGAGCGTGGAGTCTAAGAGCATCATCAGGGTTTATAGACTCCCGGCTCCGAGGGAAGGGGGACCGGCAACGCCTGAGCAGCGGGAGCTGCAAAACGAGAGGCGAAGAGAGCCCTGGACACAAAGCAGGGCAGGGAGGGGGGCAAAAATAGGATTACAGCAGGGGTACGGCTGACAAATTGTGTCAGGCACCAGGAGCATTTGGGGAGGAGAGCTGGAAAGAAAAGGATCTCTTTAATTATCAACGGTTGGGCACCAGAGGAAGAAGCGCCTCGTGGCTGGAGGGGAGCGGGGGGATGGCTGGACACAGGGCTCCCGCTCGCCATCAGGAATGGGGAGGGTGGAAAAACTCTGTCTCTACCACGGGCCGAGGGCTGGTGGGGGTCCCAAGCACGGGCACGGAGGGGGTGTTTTACCTCCCCCCTCGCCTGGCACTGGAAGGGTGCAAACCCCAGCCAGCCAGGGGGGAAAGGAGAGCTCAGCACCACAAAGAGTGTCATCCCTCCCCCCTCAAATGACACCTTTTCCTCCTAAAAAAAAGAGAAGGAGAAAAAAAAAAAAAAGTATCAAATTTGCCATGTGGAATTTCTCAAGAATTCCATTGTAGGAACATCAAAGCACTTTGGTTTGAACTGCGTCGAAACATGATAATTACGTGCAGGATTTTCAATTATTTACACAGCACAGTCTCACTAGAGCCACGATACACAGCAGAAGTTTACTGAAACAAAAAAAACCAAGGTAAAGGTACTTTATGGTGTTTTATGTTACCAACCCTCAATAAAAGCATCAGAATAACCTATTAGTGGGGTTGTTCTGCTGCTGAGAGGGAAATATTCCTGTAAAATGTGTCGATTTCAACAGAACTGCATTTTCCCGTTGATATATTGCTAACAAACTGAACATGTCCTTCCCCCCGCAGCCCTGACCTGCTCCCAGCCCCGTTGGGCTGTGCCCAGAGGCCCCAGACCACAAAAACGATCACAAAAAAGACCAGAAAACCTCCTTTCCCCCCCCCATCTCCACGTTAACCTCCTGCTCCAGCAGCAGGAGTCTCCATCCCCTGCAGCACCCTGGTTTCAGGTGAGGCTTTTGGACAAAGCCACAACAAGCCAACGCCAGTGATTTCAATCACCAGCCTCAAACATGCATGTTGAGCCGCCCTCCTTTAGGAGAAACACCTCTTCTGAATGGTAAAAAATGAGATTTCTCCCTGGAATAAAGACAGAGAAAGATGGGGAGGGCAGCAAAACCAACCCCCAACCTTTGCTTCCTTTTGAATTGATTTTTGATTTCTTTTTAAACCCGTTTGCTGGGTATTTGGGAAGTGTGGAAAGGTAGATTCGGCCGGAGTCACCTCCAAAGCGATGCCACGTCCCCGGGCAGCCCCACGCCCCCTCCAAAGCCCTGACCCCCTTTCTCCCAGCCCCGTTTATTGTCCCTTGGCGGGCAGACATGGAGGCTGGCACCGGGGTCGTGGGAAGCAAACAAACAGCTGTGGGTGCCGGCGCGCGGGGCGGCCGCCCTGCCAGGCCCCTTCGCCCCCAAACTCGGTGCCATCCCCACCCCACGGCGGGGGGCAGCTGGGGAGGCGTAAGGAAGAACTGGGGCAGGGGGCTGGATCAGGAAAAAAAAGAAAAAAAAAAAAAAGATGAGAGGGGGAAGAAAAAGAAAGGGAAAACAGCCCCCTGTAAAATAAAGAGGAGGAGAGTGCAAAAGGGGGGGGGGGTGTAAAAATCGTTAGCACTAATTATCAGGCACAGGGACAAACGATTAATTTGCAAGTCAATTAGTCTCAGATAGGTTCATGTTTCCTGTTCTCAGCCACTGAGGGGGAAAGAAAGAGGGAGACACAACTGCGGCCTTAATCCTCCTCAGAGGCGGCCATGGCGGGGCTGCCTGCCCATGCCAAGGCGGAGGGAGGGGGGCTACAGCTGGCACCGCCGTGGTGGAGGGGCGGCCGCGGCAAGGGGCCGTTATGTGCCAGTCATTGTGCCCTCCGGAGAGGCCCTGGCACCGCGCCGGCGCCTTCCCCGCTGGGCGGGCGCCGCCATTTGGGAGGCCCTGCCGCCATTTTGTTGATGCCCGGGGAGGGCGGCGGCTGCTGCGGGCTCTGCCACACATCAAGCCTGTCGCCATGCTGCCCTCCTGCCTCCTCTCTGTCCCTCGCTACCCCGGCCAGGCCGGAGGGGTCATCAGGGCCTGCATGTGCCACCGAGGCCTGTGGCCGCCATCAAGGCCTGAGTGGTTGCTAGGAGACCGTGAGGCCTGGCTGGGCGCAGTCCAGCCTGCAGTTATGGCTGCACCAGACCCAGTCCAGCCTGGGGTCATGGCAGCACCATGGGGATGGACAAAAAGCTTCCTCTCAGCTGGGGAGTTGATAGGGACCATGCTATGAGGGGCCAGGTGGAAAATGTCCCCATCTCAGCAGCTGAGGAGAAGAGCTGCCACCCCTCCACACAGGTCCCCAGCCCTGCCCTGTAGAGGCTGTCAAAGTCCCCAAAGGGATGAGTTTTCACCCAAAGTTGCCCTCTGAGCTGCACCAAGCCAGGGTCCCAACAGCAGCTGAGGATGGCAAGGAGCCCAGGAATCTGGGAAGAGGCGTGGGATGGGTGTTCATGGTGTCCCCCCACCCTGAACCTAAGTTCTGGTTTCTCTGTCACCTGGCGTCACTAATTACACAAGAACTCACCAAAAAACCTGCCACTGTAAAATATATATTTTCTTAGGAACAACTTGAGGAGTGAACCGAACATCACCCCGTGCCTGAGAAACATGGGAAAAAACTGTAGAAAACCGGCTCAAAGCAGCGGATGAAGAAAAGCAACAGGGGAAAAATCCTCAAAAGAGAGGGAGAGAAGAACCAGCAGCCTCCAGGCTCCATCCAGAGGGACAACCAGCCCCCGAGGACACCCACCGGAGAATGGCAGCCTCACCCCTTCCCGCTCCAGCCATCCCCGAGCCCCGATTCCGGCTGCCCCAGGGAGGACATGGCGGCTGTTGGGCGCATGATCTGAATGTGCGCCGCGTCCCCCGCGCTCTGCGCGGGGATATTTGTGTGCGTGTGGACACAACATGTCTGGGACCTGACAAAAGCCATCTGATTGACACAGAAAAGGGGGCTGACAAAAGGCCGAGCGGGGCTGGAGAGCGGTGCACAATGCCGGGCGCCGGTACCACGCGCAAGGGTGGGGGATCGAGGGAGGCAGGGGGGAGCGGAGTGGCTTTTAAGCACACCTCTGCCTTCCACATTTAAAAAAAAAAAAAAAAAATCCCTAAAAATTAACACTAACGATCCTTCAGCCTCTCTTTTGTGCAAAGCGGCGGCGTTTGCACCTAGCTGGAGAGATTTTTTTAACCGACACCCTCATCCTCAGCGGTGGCAATGAGAGTTTCGCTGCCCGTCCCATGGCCGCAGCCGACACCAGGAGCCTTTGTGCCAGGTGGAAGACGTCTCCAGAGACAACTGGGAGCCACCATCCTCTGCCCAAAGCCTGATGAAGCTTTTATAACCCTTCGCAAGGGTAAAACCCAAACCGTGGCAAAACCCCAAAACTGTGAAACAACCAGGAGAGTGGCCTGAAATTTGGTTAAAGTGCCTGCGGAGCAGAGGGCAGCTGAGCTCCACCCTGGAAGGGGCTGCGGCGTCCAAGACCGTCACCTTGCCCTGCCCATCCTTTCAAAAGTCGCCCATCCTTTCAAAATTGACCCGTCCCTTCAAAAGTCACCGATCCCTTCAAAAGTCCCTCCACAGTGCTGGGGGGGTGTGATAAAACCTACATATTTTTCTTATTCTAGGCAGCTAATTCCAACCGGAGCAAGGATGAATCCTTAGGAATACTTGCGGGGTTTTTTTGGTTTTTTTTGTTTGTTTGGTTGGGGTTTTTTTGGTTTTTTTTTGTTTTTTTAAGAAAATTTCTCAAAACCCATTTGGTTGTTTGGGTTTTGTGGTTTTTTTGGTTGTTTTTTTTTTTTTTTTGTTCCCCCCCCCGCCCTTGTCTTAAGGAGAAACAAAAGTGTTTGGGATTTAAACGGCTCCACTGCGAAAAGGCTGCACAAACCGCACTGGCTCCGAACGCCTCTGAGCAGGGAGGGGGGGGGAAAGACAAAAAGCGCTTTAAAAAGCAAAAACTCGCCGCACTTGTTAATCTTTTGCTTTAATCATATTCTTAAAATTTCGACCAGCTTCATAAACTCATTAAGCTTTGGTACCCGGTAGTTTCAAGGATTGTTTTTCAATGAAAACGAGTTTTGAGCAGGACTGAGCCAAGTTTAAAAACTCTTGTTCAGCCACACACCTGGGATTTCGTATTTCTGCCTATCGATAGACCATGCCCCAAAACACACATTTACTTTGGTACATTTTCCTTTAGGGTTTTTAATATTTTTTAATTTTTTTTTTTTTTTTAAAGGGAGCACTAAGAAAATGTTTAGTTCACAATAAAGAATCAATCCAAATTCCTAAGAATAATAGGAAATACCCTGGGATGATGCTACACAATGGAGCTAAATTGGTTCCCACCAGCTCAGGACCCTGTAAAAGCCTTGTTAAGATTTTACCTTTTTTTTTTTTTTTTTTTTTTTAATGCGGACATTTAAACTTGTAATTTCAAATGCAGTGTTTTATGAGAATAATTTTTAATAAAATGAGTTTAGTGCGTTCTAACGTTTCTCGAATATTGCTCATTCTATAAACGAGCAAACATTAGTGGCTAATAATAATATAAAGCTAAAATCCCCTTTTTTGGCGTTCTGGGGGCAAACGATCGCTACGATTTATGCCCCCAGCAGAAAAGTCTTTTTTCGTTGGCTAAATTGAGAGGCACAAAGTGGGAGAATTACATTTAGTAACTGGCTTAAAACGGGATCCTGCTTGACCCGACAAATCCCGGGTAACAAGACGGCTTTGTCTCAACGTGCGGCAGGCGAGATTTCACACTTTCCCCCGCACAGAGCCGAGCCCAGACCCAAAACCACACGATATTACCCCAAACTTCCCCCCCTTCCTGGGTTGTTTTTAGGTTTTTTGGGTTTTTTGGGTTTTTTTGGGTTTTGTTGGGTTTTTTTTGTTTTGTTTTTTTAAAAGGAGATAATTCGACTTTTAGAGGAAAGAAAACGATTTTGAGAGGAAAGGAAAAAAATAAATCAGTTGAGTCCATTTAAAGAGGGTCGTGGCGTTTTGGTTTTTTGGGGTTTTTTTGTTTGCTTTTGGAGGTTTTTTGTTTGTTTGTTTTTGGTGGTTTTTTTTTTTTGTTTGTTTGTTTGTTTTGTTTTGTTTTTTGCCGATTTGCCGCGATGGAAAAACGTTGGGAGAACCGGTAGAAAATGAAGCTGAAAGTTTGGCGGGGAAGAAATTGGGGGGGGTGGGGGGGGAGGGGGGAATTCGGGGGTTTTGGGGGACTTTCCCACGTCGTCCCCCACCCCCCCCCCCCACCGCCCTTCGGCGGGGGAGGCTGGAGGGGAGCGTTTCTCCGAGGGGAAGAAAAAAAACGAGAGACGGGGGGGGGGGGGAAGAAAAAACCCCCAATTAATATTTTAAAACGAGGGACAGCGGTGTGATCCGGGCTCCGCACTTTTAGCCCTCGGTACTAAAACCCGGGGCGGGGAGGGGGGGAGCATTTCTGCGCTCTCCAATCCCCCCCCCCACCCCAACTTAAATCCCTTTTTTTTTTTTTTTTCCTGCGGGTTTTGGGTTTAAAACTCGGGTTAAATCCCGAATTCCACAGGGATCTTTTCGCCGCCGGCAGAACCCTGTTTCAAAAACGAATTATTTGTCCCGGGTCGAGTGATGGGAACCGGTTGCCCCCCACCCCAAGCACCCCCATTCCCGGCTCTGCCCCCCCTTTTTGGGACACCCCCGGCAGCCCCGGAGGCTGGAACGAAAAAAAAAAAAAAAAGAAAAAAAGAAAAAAAAGAGGGGAAGAGGAGTTAACTTCGCATCCTTTGTTATTCCTATTTGTTTGTTAGTTCTGTTTACTTCCCCCCTAATCTGGGGTTACTCTGATCAACTGCGCATCAACTAATTTAATTAAAAAAAGCTTATTTTATAATCTGATTGGGGAGGGGGAGGGAAATCTCCGTTTATGATTTTTATTATTCCCCCCCCCCCCCCCCCCCCGCCTGCTGGATGCGATCATTATTCTTGCATTTTTCTAATGAAATGTAAGATTACAAATTAATTGAATTGCCCCCTTCAATCTGTCATCTCTGTGAAATTTGGGGCTAATCGTAACTAAATTGCAAATATCCAAAGCGAGCACTTGGGGGGTGTTTGGTTTGTGTTGTGCTTTCCCGGGGGGGGGGGAAGGGCTGTTTTGGGGCATCTCTGTGCAAAAAGCAGAGAAATCCCAGCGTGGAGGGTCCCGTTGGGGCCCCCTCTGCCAGGGCTCACTCGCCCCACAGGTGTCCGTCCGTCCCCCCCCGCACTTCCAGTTTCCCTCCCCATCACTTTTGGGGGAAAACCAGCAAAAAAAAAAAAAAAACAAAAAAAAAAACCCACCCCACAGAACAAAAGAGAGGTTTGAATGGCTGGGAGGTGAAAAAGGAGTAATTTAAAAAAATAAATAAATAAAAAATACAGACACACTGATTTTAGCTGATCGTATAGGAAAAGGGTGCAGCAGCAGCTTAAAAAAAAAAATGGGTTCCCCAAAAGGTGTGACATCGCCCCCCCCCCCCCCCCCAACGAGGTGGCTCTGCCACCCGCAGCCCATGCGGACGCCGAGGGGTCCCGCAGCAGCGAACGCGGCGCTCGGTCCTTCCCACGCCGCGTCCAGCCGTCCCCACGGACGCTGCGTCCCAGCCCCCGGAAAAAAACTCAGTCTAAATCAAATTGAAAAAAAAAAAAATAAAATAAAATAATAAAATAAAATAATAAAATAAAATAAAATAAAATAAAATAAAATAAAATAAAATAAAATAAAATAAAATAAAATAAAATAAAATAAAATAAAATAAAAATGCATTCATCTTGTGAATGCACCATCACTTCGCCCCGCTATAGCGGCACTGGAAATCCCGGGAAACATTAAATAAGTGATTTATGTAGTTTAAGCTTTCCACTTGATCCTCTAATAGTCGTTTCATTGGTTTTAATGATTTTATTTTTTTTTTCATACCTAAACACAGCTCCTATCTTTAGAGCCACAGAGATTAACTATTGTATTTTTTTTAATTTACAGTACAATTCTGTTAGAAAGCAACTAGATTTTTTTTTTTTTTTTTTTTTTTTTTAAACTTGAGATTTGTCCTTTTCGCCCGCTGGCACGTTCAGTCACTATTTGATGATATTTCTGGTCAAAAGGGCTCAAACCAACATGTTTTATACCATGTAAATAATTTTTAAATGTGGTGAAAAGTTATTTCTCTTCTTAACCCTCGCTGAAGCTGATGCAATTGTGTTTGCCTCGTGGATGCGTACCCAGACGCTCGCACACGCACAGATTTTTATGATGTTTCATATTTGTCCCACGTTCATGCCATTTGCGGGCAGCTTTTCATCTTCAACTCCGATTTTTCATCAAAAATCAAGGTGTTCCAGGGTGGAAAATAACTTCATAAATACATTTATTGCTGCTGCTGCCCCAGGAGCCAGAGGCAAGAACCGGGATTTTCACTCTTCTCTTGCAAATAGCAAAAAGGGAAGATTTGTCCCCAGAAATCTCCGCTCCAAGACACGATAAGAGGTGACCTGGCACCTGGGCTTGCTCCCTGCCCCCTTGGGCTACCCAGCCTGGGCACCGCTGCCACCGGGCCACCCCCGGGAGCCACCCCGAGTCCTGCAAGAGGTTTTTGCCCCCTTTGCCCTCGCCCAACCTTTGCGCCAGCATCCTGGTCCTCAAAGCAGGACGCTCAGCCGTCACCCAGCTTCTATTGTCACCAATACACAGATTTTTAGGAGGAAAAAAAAAAATAAGGAATAAATAAATTAGATATTCCAGGTCCTGCAATGCCAGGGGTTTCCCAGCCCCGGGATGGGGAGACCACTCTCCTGGCGGGGTGATTTTATAACAAGTCTTAAAGCCCACATGAATTACAGCTTAGTATTTGTCTTTAGAAGAAGAGGAGGGTTGCGCTGGAACTGGCAAAATCAGCAGGTGGCATTTAGGAGAGGACGTATCTCCAAAATCTCTAGCGATTTAAACCCGTAGTTTAATATTTTCCTCAGGAGGTTTCAAACTTTTTGTAACTTCATATAACCCCGAAGCGGATTTCAAAGCCAGGCGTTGCTCAGACGTGGGGGGGCCCCGAGTGCTTCCCCCCAGAGCAGGCCCCACATTTTCCCCTAAACCCCCCCCGCCCCCAGACTCAAGCGTGCCCACTGCCTGGCTTCATTTGAACCCTTTCCCCCCCACTCTATAAAACGCTGTTTTCCAAGGAAAACATTCCGACCTCGCGGGGGATAACGGTTCCCCCAGCGCAAACCCACCCCCGGCCCCTGCGTTCCAGCCCGCCACCGTATTTCCACGAGGAGGGAAAAAATCAGGACAACATCTATTCCCTTTGAAACCCAACAGCGCAACGCGATGTTATTGTTCCCCCTTACGAAGCAGACAGGACTATTTCTCTGCTGATCCTCGTTTTACGGATGCCATCCCCCCTTTTCTTCCTAATCGCCCCTTAGAAATAAAATAAAATTTAAAAAAAAAAAATCATTTGGAATGATATCGGGAGTCAATTGGAATATTCACTTGGAATATCATTGGAATGATAAAGCCATACGTACACATCCTCTAATTATATATCTACAATTTCTGATCACGTTGTCGCAGCTTTTCCCTTCTTTCGAATCCTGATCGCTTTTATTCAACCTTTATCTCTGGCATCGCCTTCCACCGCGGGAAGAGCCAAGCCCTGACCCTTCTTTCTCTGCATCCCCGCGAAAAAAATGCGCTTTTTTGGTGCACGCACAGTTAAGCAACGCGGCAGAGGGGATCCCTGCGCCCGCCCTCGCTCCGGCATCGCAGGGACGGCTCCGTCAGCGCCATCGCTCCGGCTGCAGCGCCAAAACCTCGGCCGGGTAATGGCTAAAGTCAAATCTATGACAATTTACACCAAACACAGCCCCGGCCAGGGGGGGTGTTTAACCTGATATTTCATCGGGATGGGTTTAGTGTTCTCTCCGTGGGCTTTTTTTCCCCCCCTTAGCGCTCGGGTTCCAGCAGTAGTTATGGGATTTAGCGCACAAGGGCTTCTAAGATGACTAATCCTATTAAACTTCTGCAAACAGGCAGGGTAAGAGCCATTGGCCGCCCAGGGCTGCGGAGAGGGGGACACGCACGATGGCAATGACCCCAAATCCTTGGGAAAGACGAGGCGCATGGGCACTAAGCTGGGAGGAGCCCTCTTTGTGCTCCCCCCTCCGCCACAATCCGTCCCAAAACCGGCTCCCGCGGGCTGGGACACGGGTGCAAGTTCGCCCCAAGGTCCCTGTGGGTCGTGGGGAGGGATGGAGGGTCGTACCCCCAAACCCCGGGGTCAGTCCCCATCCCTCCTTCCCATGGCTCTGCCACCACCAGGCAGGGACAGGGGGACACGGAGGATCCTGAGCCAAACCGGCCTCCCCATTGCCCCCACCCTGGGGACCAGCACCCTTCTCCCCTCGAGGACACACGCCCCCGCACCAAGGTCCCATCCGTACAACAGGGCATCCCCTGCCACCCACCCTAGGAAATCCCTAAAAGCCCGACGGAGGGGCCGCGGGTGAAGCTCCCACCCTGAAATCCCATTTTCTTCCCCCAAAACCCCACCAGTGCTTCCCAGTGCCAACAGAGCGCCCGCGCCCTGGCACACACCACGGAGAAAAGAGGGCAGCAGCTGCCAGGCTGCACCAAAGCAATGACATTTATTTGGGCGGGGGGAAGGGGGGGGGTCCATGGGGGCAGCTGGCAGCTGATTATTATTATATTTTTTTTTTTTATTCATCTTCCTTTAAATAAGATTGTTCCAATTAACAAAGCACGCGCCCAGAACAGGTTTCAGAGAGGAAAGAAGCGGGGGCGCGGGATGCGCCACAGCCATGCACAGAAAAAGAGTAAATAAATAAATATACAAATAAATTAAATAAATAAATAGCGGCATCCAAATCTATTTAGACGTGGAGATCTCTTTTCCAAGCGTGATCGGAGCGAGACCGGCGTGTGGAGGCCGTGGGGCGTTATTTCTGATTTTTATCTAAGGATTTACCCAACCAGGGTTTTAGAGGAATGAGGCTTTTTTTTCCTCCCCCCCCCCCCCTCACGCAGCGAACGGGAGCTGTGTCTGCGGGGTCACCCCCGCGCCAGCCCCTTCCCCAAACCCCATCCCACCTGCCCGCAGCCGCCGCCGCCACCACCCTCCCGCCCAGTTTGGGGTTTGGACGGGGCCCGGTTCCCACCAGAAAGCGTGAGGAAATGCCCTGCAAACCCTCAAACCCCCGGCTCGTTGGCGGGGCGATGCCCGAGATGGTTGGCGGCCCCGGATCCCTCTCCCATCCCCAACTCTGCCGTACCTGCTCCGCGCAACAGCCCTTTGTCTCCCAGCCCCTTCGCGGGGGTGCCCGGCCTTTTATTGCCATTAACATCCAGAAAATAAATGGAAAATAAACAATCTCTTCACAGCCAAACCGCCGCATTCCCCCCACCCCCCCATTAATACAACCTTGAGCCGCTCTGACAAATATTCCCTTTGAATAAACGCCAGCAGAGTCGAAAAGGGATTTGTTTTCATTTAGGGGAGACGGGTAAATTTTTGCTTTAATAAATGTTTTTCCCTCCTTTACGCTGCCACAGTGCGTTTGTGAGGGGTGGTATTAGAGCCACGGCCAACAGCAGCAGCACACGCCGCCGATACGGGCACCAGGATTATCGCGACAAGGCGTCACGGCTCCCCGCCACGATTCGGCGATTTATTAACATTTCCTCATATCTAAAAGTTGATTTTTTTTTTTTTATTTTTTTAATTTTTTTTATCACCCTACCTATAGAGCAGAGGGAGTCGCCTAGCGATCGGCTAAATTCAGATCTGGTCCAAATATTTTTAGCTTTTTTTTTTTTTTTTTATTTTGGAGGCGGGGGGCGATGGTTTTGCAACATTTTTGTCAGGTGCTAACTGCGACCGTAGGGATATTTCATGACCAAAAAAAAAAAAATAATAATAAAAAAAAATCCGTTGTACTGAATGAGTGCGTTTTCCAGTTTAAATACAAGAAAATACTGATTTTTTTTTTTTTGCTCGACAAAAAGTTGAAAAGAATCCCCGTATTCCATTAAAAAGGTCTTTAGCAGACACCCCCCCACCCCCCCCGCCGAGAGGGAAGGAGCAGCTTGGGGGGGGTTTTGCTGCTTTTGCAAAAGCCGCTGGTGACATACAGGGATGGGGAGGGGGGGGGGGATGACACAAAATTTGCACCCCCTGCCCAGGGGGTGCCCATCACAGAGCCAGCGCACCCCAGTCTCCCACCCCGGGCACCCGCAACCCCAAAGCAAATCCGGCTTTAAACCATTAAAATAGTTGCAATTTTAACCCTTTCGGCGCCCTTGCAGCACCCAGGGGGTGGGCAGCGAGGGCAGGATCCGGCCCCCAGCCCCTCGCTCCCCGAAGAGCGTCGCTGCCCGTCCTGCCCCGTGTCACCCACCGCGTCCGTCCCTGCCACTTTGTCCCATGGCCATGCAGGGCTGGCATTTGTGTTTTGAGTTTGGGTTGGTTTTTTGGTTTGGTTTTTTTTTTTTTTTCCCCTTTTCCTTGCATTTTCAGCCTTTCCGCAGCTCCGGGGCCGCGGGGCTGCAGTGCAGTTCCAGCGCCGGTGCCGGTAGAGGCTCCCGGAGCCGCTTTCGGCCCTGCCTGATGCTCCATCACCTTCCCCGTCCCCAAAGCGCTCCTGGCTCCTTCACCTTCCCCATCCCCAAAATCCTCCAGGGGTTGATGGGGAGCCCAACACGGGGCCAACCTGCCAGCGCCGCTCCCTGCTTGTCTTCTAACCCCGCGGTTAGAACCTGGGGGTGCACGTGGGGGATTTGCTGATGTCTAAGCACAGGACAAGCATCCACCCTCCTCTTCCTCGGCAGGACAAAGCCACCGCTGCTGCTCTTCTGCGCCCTTCTCTTCATAAACCTCCGGGTTTACGGGCTCAGATATTAGGGCAGGTTGCACAGCCCCATCTGTTCCCCACCCGAGGAGCAAAAAACCGAACCACCGCAAACCCAAACAATTACGCTTTTAAAAAAAAAATGACCCGCTCTCTGCGCTGAGTCAAGCCTTTGGCAAAAATAGCTCCAACAGCGCAGGGGCCTTCCTCCCGAGAGCTGCTCTTTGATTTCTGGGCGTGCGGGTGGGATTTGTTGGCAGCTTTTACCTCCTCCGTGGTTTGGGGTTGGTTGGGTTTTTTGGGGGTGGAAGAGGAACACGCCAGCGCGGGCCATCTCTTGCTGGTGCCTCCTCTTGCACACCTTGGGTGCTCAGAGCTGGCGGAACATGGGCGCAGCCCTTATCCCAGCCCCTTTTACCCCAAAAGTATTGCCCACCCCAGGGGAACTCCCCCAGGCCACAGCGGGGCCACCAGAGAGTGGCTCTTCTGAGGGAGCCGGGTAACCGCATTTACCCATCGGAGAATGAGCAATAACACAAAAACCTTCAGGAATCACCTTCCCTGAGCCTGGAGCTGCTCAGTTCCCCCCCCCTCCCCACCCAAAAAAAGGCAGGGGGGGAACCTGATGTCCTGCACCCCTGGGGTGATCCGAGCATCCCAGGCTGCTCCGGTGGGATGGAGGAGAGAGGTGGCAAGGGACAACCTGGAGCTCAGGGGCAAAAATAGCTGGTTTTGCACACAAACACTCCAAATCTAGCCAAACCTCAGCGCCCAAGAGCTGCCCCAGTGTCACCTCGGCTTTTGCTGGTGTCAACTGGGGGATTTGACTCTCCGAACTGGCCCAGGGCTGGAAGGAATCCTCCACTGGGGGCTGAAGAGCTCTTCCCTCTGGTTGTGCCCAAAACCGAAGCGGTGGGGGGTACCACCAGCACGTGGCTTGGTGGGGGGAGCCGGCTGGACATTTTTCTGATGGAAAACGACAATTCATCGAAAGCAAGACGTCACGCCTAAACGCAGGCCGGTTTCTACAAAGAGTTTGTTTTGAAAGAGAAATCGGGAAGGGAGAAGCACCGAAACGAGATCAACACATTTTTGCTTTGGGCTTTTCAAGAAGGAACACTGAGCTTGTTTAAAGGAAAAAAAAAAAATAATCACTTTTCATTTTAATATTTCCCGTTATAGAGTCTAAAGGAATTTACTTTGCAATTTCACTCTGGGAAAAACATTGAAGTTTGAGCTCTTGTTCTTCCTCAGAAGTGGAAGAAAGGGAGAAGGAGAAGGGAAGAGACACCTCAAGTATCGCCAACGAATTTAAAGCATCCCGTTCCCCTTCCGGCCATCTTAATGAGATCCGTCTCAAATCCATAGGAACCCCGCTCAGGAAAAAAAAAAAAAAAAAAAAAAAAAAATAAAAAAAATCTCATTCAAAATGTTTTTTCAACAACAACAAAAAGATTAGGAATGGAAATGCCCATGGGAAAGGAGGGAGTTGGAGCACGCTGGTTTTTTGGCGGGGGAGAGGGAACTTTTGGTGAGGACGAGCACAAGAAGGTCCCGCGGGAGGGGGGAAGGGACCACCTGGAACTACTTGTTGTAGCCGACGCAACGTCGCAAGGAGCAGCGCCAAGATGAAGCGTGTTGGGGTTGCACTGAACCTCATTCCAGCGGGGCCAGTCCCGATTTACCCCACCAAAAACCAGCCCAGGATTTACCCCAAGAGAGACATTTCTCTCCCCAGCCACATCAGGGAGCGGCGCAGGCCCCGAACCGTCGATCCAGGTGCCAGAATAGGCAGCTTTGCTCTGAAGAAAAGAAAATTCAAAGCCTTTCTATGCAAAAAAATGTCAATTCTCTAGAGGAAACGCGGCAGCAAACGGCCTGTGGATGAGGCAGAGCCAACCTGAAGCTGCTGGAGAGGCAGTGGCCAAGTAGGGGCTGCTCCCGGCCCACTCCCTCGTGGGAAGATGCCATGAAATATTGGAGATTTACTGCAAAACTGTGATAAATTGGGTGACGCGGAGCCCTGCAGCCGCTCGCGGCCGCATCCCTGAGGGCAGCGCCGGGGCTCGATCTCCCTTTCCATGCGAAGTGACGCCATTCCCGCCTTCCCGCGTCAAAGCGCCTTCCAAGAGAACGCGACGGGGACAAGGGACGCTCTGGGTCCTCCATCCCAACTGCTCAACGCGCAGTGGGTACCAGGCAGAGCAGTGCCCGAGAGGAGCAGTGCAACTGGAAGGGGGGAAAAAAAGAAAAAAATAACAAACCCAAAAAATATCCACACTAATCCTTTCGGTTTGTCTTTTTTTTTTGTTGTTGTTTATTTTGAAAAACGCTTTCAACCACAGGAAATAAAACAGGACGGAGCGGGAGGGATGGCCAAACTCAACCCCTGCTCCTCCTCTCCATCCCACCCTCCAGCACCTGCCTGGGGGCAGCACTGCCTCCTTCTCCCCCCACCCCGGCACATTTTTAGTCCCCACAATGGCACGGGCAACGGTGCCGGGCCGATGCCAGCCGCATCCCGGGCTAACGCTGCCGCCCCTTTTGTCTGAGGGCATTAAAACCCCAGAAACGTTGGGGTGGTGGCGGTGGGGGGACCGGGGAGAGGCTGTGAGCGCCTGATGAGCGGCCGCGCGGCGTTACCCGTCTGGCACCGGGTGCCCCTCGCCACAAATGCCATTGGCAAAGCTCTGCACAAACATCTTTTCAGGGCTCGCCTGGTTCTCCCGGCTGCCATAGAAACCCCTGTTTAGCTGAAAGTATATTAAAGGGTGGCGCTGGCCCTCGCGCTGAATTCATCACATTGTATTCCCCCAGAAAAAAAAAAAAAAAAAAAGAAAAAAAAAAAGGAAAAAAAAAAAGAAGAAGAAGAAGAAAGCCCACCCCTTTGTGGCTCTGCCTGCGCTTTCTCTGTCCGAGGGAGATGGTCGTTCTCCGGTTCATTTTGTACTCGCAATTGCATTTCCCCCCCCTCACCCCCCACCGCCATCCCCAGCCCTGGGAAGGAACCACTGCGTCCCACCAGCCCTCACCTTCTGGCCTCCTCTCTCTCCATCTCCCCACCCGCCACCAAGGAAACACCAAAAGGCTCCTCAGGATGATAATAATTAAAAAAAAAAAAAAGAGGATATATGAAAAAATTGGGGGTGGGGGCAAATGCCTCCCTGCTCCCCCATCCTGCTCTTCTCCACCCGTTCCTCCCCAGCATCGCAGCCTGAAGCCGGAGTTGCAGCCGACGGGTCCCAACAGGGTTTTTCGGGAAGCAGGGAGGAGGAGACAGAGGCAAATTTGGTCACACACTTCCCTTCCCTCACAGAACCAGGTTAAACGGGAAGTCTCCAGCTTGAACAGCAGCAAAACCGCAAAGGAATACACCTCAAATATGGAAAAGGTCATGATTTGAAGAGCTATAAACCCGTTTTTCCCCAACTGCTGAACAAGCTCATCCCAAAACAAGCGAGAACCCGGCCCCGAAGCCTCCCGGGGCTGAGCGGAGTGGCTTCACCGTCCCCTCGCCAGCCCCGGGGGGACCTCGGGGGCAGCGAGGAGGTAATTTAGTCACTTGAGGCGCGAGCTGGGAGTCACCGATTCAAGCAGATTTCATGCCCTGCCACCGGCCGTATCTCTCTATCAGGGCGGCCGGCGGAGGTCTGACCCACCTCCAGCCCAGCCCTCGTCCCATCACGGCAAAGGCACAAGCAGCCACAGGACACTCCGGATTTACACCACCGAGTCAGAAGTCCAACCCTTTTAGTCAAAAACCCCCCAGTATTTCGGGGTTATAAGCCGCTTTTTCACTTCCAGAGAGGTTAAACCTTCCTGTTTCTTGCAGAATTTGCGCGCGGTTTGTGACAAATTCTCCTGCAATTCCCGCCCCCCCCAGAAGATTTAGCTTCGTTGGGCATTTCCTCCCTCCCAAAGCTTCCCACTTCAGCAAAAAGGAATCAGTTTTGCCCAAAGTTATTGGCCTCTGCAGAGCGATCCCCAAATCCAAACCGAACTTACTCCTTCCTGCTCAGATCGGACCCGCAGAGGTGGCTGAAAGCAACCGCCACCTCAAATCTGCCCTGAACGTATGTCTTAAATTTCCAAAAAACCTCTCGCCAATTTAATTTTCAAACCATTTATTTTACCTCCACCCACAAGAAAAGCAGAAAGGATCAAAGTCGAGCCCTTTTGTGGCTCGGGGTGCCCCCGCCATCAGCGGGCTTTGTTCGAAACGCCCTCAAAGAAACTCTCATTTTGGTCAAGAGCCAATTATAAAAATTGGGTTGGGGCTTTGCTGAGCTTTAGAGGTGTAAGATTGTCATCCCGCCAGTAAAGCTACCAAATGGTGATGCGCCGGGCAGAATCTAACTTTGCCTGGGCCGAGGGAACAGGGATGGAGGGGACATTTCATCGCTTAAAGGCCAGTGGAAAAAAAAGCAGTTTCTCAGCTCAGGAACGAACCCATCGCTCCTCATCCCTCCTGCACAGCAGCATTTTCCTGCGGCGGGTCCTGGGTGCAGGACAACGTGGGGTTTTACTTGCCCCCACCAGCTCGGCTGAGCCCCACAGATGCCCTGTGAGTTCTTGGGTGGGGGGGGGTGTCCCACGCAGCCCCCCAGGTCCCAGCAGCAGGACCAAGCTGACCCAGGTGCAGCAGCGCTGGGAAGAGCGACCCAAAAGCCAGCCCCTTCCCAGCCCCACGTGCAGATGGCAGTGGGGGGAGCTGGGTGTCTGCCCCACACCGGGACCGAGCATCCCCTGGCCCCACAGCACCCTCCAGCCTTGCTGCAGGGATGGATGGCACCCAAAAATGGTTTGCAAACCTCCTCCTCCTGCAGGTGCCCCCGCAAAAACCCTCCAAACCCACCCCAGGAACCAGCACAGGGCAGACAGTGGTGTCCCCAGCCACGTCCCCCATCATCCCGGGGAGCAGAGGAGCCCCCTGCTCAGGTCCATGCCGGCACATCGGTCCCACTCCACGTCACGGTGGGGGGACCCTGCCACGTCTGGCCGCTCTCTGCCCATCTGCATCACAAAAGCCCCATTCTTGCGAACTTGGGCGACCTCCCGACCTCGCCAGCTCGGGGAGTGAATGGCTTTAGTCTGCCACGACCATCATGTCACTTTGATTAGTGCGTGAATAAACTCTCAATCCCGGGCTGGGGGAGGCAGGGCTGGCGGGAGCCGCGCTGGCTCCCAGCCCCAACCGCGGGGACGGCACCCTCAGCCATAGAAACATGGAACGGTTTGGGTGGGAAGGGACCTGGAAGCCCACCCCGTCCCACCCCCTGCCCTGGGCAGGGACACCTCCCACCAGCCCAGGTTGCTCCAAGCCCCGTCCAACCTGGCCTTGAACCCCTCCAGGGATGGGGCAGCCACAGCTTCTCTGGGCAACCTGGGCCAGGGGCTCACCCCCCTCACAGCCAACAATTTCTGCCTCACATCTCATCTAAGTCTCCGCTCTTTTGGTTTAAACCCATTCCCAACATCCCACGGCTCCCTTCCCTGCTCCAGAGTCCCTCCCCAGCTTTCCCGGAGCCCCTTTAGGGCCTGGCAGGGGCTGGAAGGTCTCCCTGGAGCCTTCTCTTCTCCAGGCTGACCCCCCCCAGCTCTCTCAGCCTGTCCCCACAGGTGCTCAGTCCCACACCCAGGGGTGGCCGCGGGGACCCCACCACCCAGAGCACCCTCACCCCTCTGCCGGCCAAACCAGCCCACGTAACCCACCGCCCCGTGTGCAAGGTGGCACCGAATCCCACCGGGGTGCTTGGAGGTGACCCCAACCCCCTCTCTCCCACCGCTGCCACCTCCCCGCAGGACCTTGATGGCGAGCAGAGCAGCCAAAATGAAGAGTTATAAGGACCCCCAGGGAAATGCTGCCAGTCTCCCTCATCGCTTCAATGCCCCAAACTCAAACGACAGCACGAAAAGCATCGAGGGGGAAGCTCCCTGTGCCAAACCCCGCTGTGAGCACCACCTGAGCAGACTGGTCCCAGTCCGGGTCCCTTCAGCCCTTGAAGGGGTTCACAAAGGGCTGCAGGAGCCTCCAAACCATCTGACCCTTCCCAAATCACACAGGGAAAGAGCCGCGAGGGCAACCCCAGCCCAGGGCAGGATTTCCTGAGCGCACGGATGCCTCTGGATCCATGGGAAGCTCAGGCCTGCGTTGGTGACAACGGGCAGCCAGCGCCACTCGCACGATGGAGGGACGGGTGCGGTGGGGACAACAGGGCTGTCCCTTGTCCCAAGGATGCTCCCGGCTCGCTCGCGTCCAGTGGCCACATCCAGCTCAGAAATGGCCACACCATCTACCCCCAGCTTCACCTAAGGAAACAAGCGTCACCTGGGGGATCAAAAAAGTTGGCAGGAGCCGAGAGCAAGCCTTCAGGCAGGCAGAAACTCAGGCTTTTGGGGGAAAACATGGGGGGGATCTCGTATTTCAGGAGGCCCTGAAGTGCACTTCAATTTACAAGCCAACCTGCGGCACGTCACGAGCCGCAGACCTCTGCTTTTGAGCAGAAGCTGAAACTCCCGCACGTCCCTCCCGCCTCGCTGCGCATCCCGCAACACCTAATAAACCCCGAGCTGCTCAACGCCTCTCGAAACCGCCAAAACACCAGCATCTTAAGTCTAAAAATGCAAGATCTGTGGAAAAGGGTTAGGAAGACAGTAAATTAGGCCCTGCACGAAGGGCTCTACATGGGAAGCTAATGACCTTTTGTCTCTCCTGTCTACAGACGGGCCTCATTTGCATGTATGCAGTTGGAATAATCTCGCCCATATTTCAAGCGTGTGGCTGCATCCCCGCGTCCTCCTCCGGAGAGGTTGCCCCCCCCGCTGTGCCTGCCATTATAACAGTGCAGCCACTTCAGACTGCCTTTAAAGCCACCTAGACACCAGCCGGGCTCCTCCAGCCCGACGGGAGGCTCTCCCCACGCAAGAGAAAGAGAGGTTGGAGGCCCCATATGTGACAAAACCGAGACGGGGCGACGCAGCTGGGGGGACACCCCGAGCTGCGAGACCCCGACGGCAATGCCCCTACCCCAGCTATGGGGAGCATCCCTGGGTTTTGGGGTGGGGGTGGGGGGGGAGGCGCTACTCCAGCCCCCATCCTCCTCTGAGGACCAAGATTTTAGGTTGATCTCAGGTTTACGGAGCCCAAGTGTTTTACCAGATCCCGGTGCCGCCAGCTGGAGCCCTGGGATGCCCTTTCTTGGGTGCTTTGAGGGTATTTTTGAAGAAATTCCCAAAGGGCAGGTTAAAAGTGTTGGAAGGGGAAAATCCGGGTGCCAGCTGAGGTCTCTCCCTGCTCACACTCCTTCTCCTCAAAACCTGGAGGTATCTCTGAGCTGCTTTAACAGCCCCAGGAGGAGCTACGAGCCCGACTGGGGGAGGCTGGTGTTACTGGGACCGGCGCAGCTCTTTGCAACACCCCCTAAAAACCCAATTCCCGCTCCAGGGTGTGCAGCGGGAAGGCAGGGGACACCCTCGCCCAGTGGAGCCACCTGGTAGCGCTTGGCTTCCCACTGTCCATCCTCATCATCAACTTGCCCCACGGAGACCCCAAGAGCCGCACTAGCCCGTGGCAACCCCAAGAGCTGGACTAGCCCTGGCTCAGAGCAATCCGGGTTGCCAAAGCCAGAGCAACGCAACTCAGGTAACCCTGGCTGCACCCCAAAACCACCAAGCACCATCTCCCCCTTCCTCCCCAAGGCTTCCGGCATCAAAAATAAGAATTCTTTCTCGTTTATGCCATTGTCTCCCCCTCCACTGAGCCCCAAGACCTGGTCTCGGCCCCTCTCCCTGCGCCAGGATCGGGCGTCGGGGCGCTGGGAAGGCGGCGCGGTGGCGAACGCAAGCCCTCAGACAGGCAGAGCTGTCGATCCGGCCCCCGCCGCTCAAAAGATTGATTAAGGACCAAAAAAAAAATTTAAAAAAAAAAAAATTAAAAAAAAAAAAACACAAACAAAAGAGAAAAGGGAACTTATGGACATGAGCTGAGAGGCGGGGAAAGAGGGGAGGGGAAACGAGCCCGGCCAAGTTAAAATTCCGACGGAGAAGTTGCAGCTGAACTATAGAGTCTAGACAACCATTCACGGCCCTGGCCCCAATTGTTATATAGCCTCTATTGTCTTAATTAACCATTTTAGCCGAAATGGGAGCAGACAAATCTTTTCTTCTCCGTTCCACCCCTCCTCTGCCGCACACTCAGGCAGACAAACACACAACCGAGTCAAGTGCTTTGATTTTTAAAAGAAAAAAAAATAAAAAAGCCCCCTCGGCATATATACCCCCCCCTTTTTTTTTTTTGTTTTGGGGTAAGGGGAGGGGGGGAATGGACCTTTGCAAGGTTCCTTGAGAAAAATCACTCGCCAAACAAGCCGGGGGAGAGGGGCTACTTGTGGGGGGGGGGGGGGGGGGGGGGTGTGTGTGGAAGAAATGCAAATCCTGACGCAACGTGAATGGGAACAAATGGCTTGATTCTTTTAATCTCCTAATGTGCTTAATAAAGCATTATGGCAATGCAAATTTTATTTTAATGCTGTACATATTTTATTGGACACGCTGGTAATTTTGAGTTGGCTGCACAATCCGCCGCTTTGTTTTACCGAGTTATTGCCGGCTTGGCGGGGGGGGGGGGGGGGGGGGGGGCGCGGGATGGATATTTTTGAGGGTATCGCGGGACTTCTGCCAACCAATAGCCCCGGGAATGTGGGCAGCACACCCTTCAGAGGCCAAAGGGGAATAAATAAATAAATAAATATATAAATAAAGAGGGCCAAATTCGCCTCTCATGACCCCAGTAGAAACGCGGGAGCGACTCAGAAGCGTTTTCTCACCCCCCCCTTCCCTCTGCACCCTCGCGAGCCCCCACAGCCTCTTCTCTCTCCTCCCCCCCATCCCCTTCCTACCCGCTATATCCCATTTACGCTGATTTAAAAGCGTTTTAGCCGGCCCGGGGGGGGGCGGAAAAAATTCAGGACATGGGCGGGAGGCTCTGTGCCCCTTCGCGGGGGGGGGGGGGGGTCTCATGGTCCGCGTGTCTCTAATATTGCCCCTTCCCCACCATGAACCGAAACCAGGCGTCTCCGCAGAGACCCCCGCGGGCGCTGCACCCCCTTCACCCCTGCGGAAATCAGGGCGCCGCGAGCATTTTTTTTTGCCAGCCAGCCTTGCCCGATGGTGGGGGGGCATGGGGGGGGGGGGGGGGGCGTGTGTGGAAAATCTGCCTCATTTTATGCCAGTGTGTCAAGGTACAAACCTGATTGCAAAAGAAAGAAATTAGTGACAATTATAATCATCCTGCCGGGCGGCAGCTCTCTTAATAGAAAACTGTCATTTTGGCAGGATAAATGCGGCGCGGAGCGGAGAGCTCCGTAAAACAAACACGGATGTGTGCGAAAGGGCGAGATTGGGATCGCTCCCGAATCCGCTCGGAAAAGGGTTTGGTTTTTTTTTTTTTGGTTTTTGTTGTTTCCCCCCCCCCCTCAGCGCGGAGCTGAGCACCACGCTGCTTCCCCCCGCGCGTGAGGAGCCCAGGGACGGCTCTGCTCCCCCCATGGAAACCCCGAGAGACGAGCTGCAGGGCAGGGAACAACCACACGAAGGACTTTGGGAGACAAGGGGTGGAGAAGCACAGAAAAGGGGTGCAAAAAGCCTTTACTAAAACCACTGGGGGGGGGGTGTGTGTGTGTGCACGTCTGGGAGCTGGAGAACAGAGTCCGCAGCCCCTTCCCACCCCACTGAACCCCTCTTGCCACGGCGTTTCGCCAGGGCAGGGGGCAGAAGTGTCACCCTGATGGTGGGGACGGGCTCCCCTGGCAGGACGGAGAAGACCTTGAGCGCAGAAGGAACGTGCCCCACCACAAGCCTGGAAACCCAGCCCCCAAACCTGCACGGCAGCGGATGCAGGGGCAGGCGGGGAGCTCCCCCCCGTCCTCCCCTCAGCCCTACAAGTGACTTGCTGCAGGAGGTGTGGAAACCAGAGGCACGAAGAGGGTCAACGGTCTTCCCTCAACGCCCGGGGAAGACCGATCCCTCCACAGTTAAACGCAGCAGCTCGGAGACGGGGTCAGGAAGCCTTTTGGCTGCTGATGACCAGCAGGGAAGGGCTGCAGGAAGGATTAAGGGGATTAACATGGTCCAGGAGCGACTTCTAAGAGGTTTGCCACAGCCAAGAAGGCTGGTCTGCAGGGCAAGGAGGGCCAAGCAGGGACCTTTGCCAAGGGAGCGGGGAGTTTGCAAGTCAAGAGAGATCCAAAAACGTATCCTGGCCTTTCGTGGTCCTCCCACAGGGCCCACCACAGCTGTGCAAACCCCCTGAGCTGTCGCTAGTGCCTTCCCAGGACACAAAGAGCAGCACTTCTGGGGAGAAAAAGCCAGTTCTGCCTACCCACGTTCACAGCCAGGTCTGCAAATTCCCACATTCCCCTCTCACTTCATTCCTACAAGGTACGCAGGAGCAAGGACCACAGAGACTTCACGCTTTGAGCCCTGCTGGGGACACCTGAGGGGCACGAGACCCATGGTACCAGCCAGGCCTCCAGTCACCCCATGTTGGGGGGGGTCCCATCCTCCAGCCGGCAAGTCCAGCTGTGCACCCCTTCCCACCTACCCCACCTTCACCAGGGCACTCCAGCCACTGCAAAAACAAGTTCATGAAGGTCTTCCAGAAGAGCAGACCCTACAGAGATGATGAGGGTCACCAACACCCACAGTAAACCCTTCAACGTCAGCAAAAAAACCATCCAGACCCTTAAGCACATACAAAGAACAAAGACCAACCTGAGAGCTGAGGAGCAGGAGGACCAGCACCGGCATGGATGCCGCAAGGCCAGAAGCTGAGATGAAGATAGAGGAGAAACCAGAGTCCTTCCATGCCCTCCTTTAAATAGAGCAACAGCCCCAGGCTGGCCCCTGCCCTGATTGCTCACGGCTCTCAGGTGTCATCTCCTCAGGGGTGGGACCACAGCTTGTTTCCAGCACCCAACCACGAGAGCTCTGCTTGATGCCCACCTGGCTGGGATTCGGGAGGGACCTAGAACAGGTGGAAATGGGGTGGTGGGAGCTTGGTGCATGATCTGACCATCACGTGCGTGCTCCAACCATCACATGCATGCTCCATCCATTACATGCGTGCTCCAACCATCATGTGTGTGCTCCAACCATCACATGCCTGCTCCAACCATCATGTGCATGCTCCATCACATGCATGCTCCAACCATCACGTGTGTGCTCCAACCACCATGTGCGCTCCAACCATCACGTGCGTGCTCCAACCACCATGTGCGCTCCAACCATGACGTGCATGCTCCAGCCATCATGTGCATGCTCCATCACATGCATGCTCCAGCCATCATGTGCATGCTCCAACCATCACGTGCATGCTCCATCTACCTCATGTGCGCTCCAACCATCACATCTGTGCTCCATCCATTACATGCGTGCTCCATCCATTACATGTGTGCTCCAACCATTACGTGCCTGCTCCAACCATCACGTGCATGCTCCAGCCATCACATGCCTGCTCCATCTATCTCCTGTGTGCTCCAGCCATCACATCCATGCTCCATCCATTACATGCATGCTCCAACCATGACGTGCATGCTCCATCACATGCACGAGCCAACCATCGTATGCATGCTCCAACCATCACGTGCATGCTCCAGCCATCACGTGCCTGCTGCAACCGTCATGTGCATGCTCCAACCACCACATATGTGCTCCTACCATGTGCATGCTCCATCACATGCATGAGCCAACCATCACGTGCATGCTCCAGCCATCATGTGCATGCTCCATCTACCTCATGTGTGCTCCAACCATCACATCTGTGCTCCATCCATTACATGTGTGCTCCAACCATTACGTGCCTGCTCCAACCATCACGTGCCTGCTCCATCCACCACGTGCATGCTCCATCACATGCATGCTCCAACCATCACGTGTGTGCTCCAACCACCATGTGCGCTCCAACCATGACGTGCATGCTCCAACCATCACGTGTGTGCTCCAACCACCATGTGTGCTCCAACCATGACGTGCATGCTCCAACCATCACGTGCATGCTCCATCACATGCATGAGCCAACCATCACGTGCATGCTCCAGCCATCATGTGCATGCTCCATCTACCTCATGTGTGCTCCAACCATCACATCCATGCTCCATCCATTACATGCATGCTCCAACCATGACGTGCATGCTCCATCACATGCATGAGCCAACCATCGTATGCATGCTCCAACCATCGTATGCATGCTCCAGCCATCACGTGCCTGCTGCAACCATCACGTGCCTGCTCCATCCACCACGTGCATGCTCCATCCACCACACGCATGCTCCATTAATCACAGCCACACTCCAGCCGCCACATCCATGCTCCGTCCAGCCAGGCCTGGCTTCGGGAGGGCACGACACAACCTGTGCCCTGAGAAGGGGCTGGAGAGGTCCAGAGGATGGGAAGGGTGTTGCTGCCCCTGCACAACGCACCAGAGTCTTCATCTTCGTTAAAGCCTCCAGGCACGCTCTTAATGTTACCTCTCTAATAATAATATTTCATCTGCCTTATCTGATTAGGTTAGGCTCATTTGATTTTTGCAAAACACCTTTAATCACCTTGCAAATTCCCCCTCATTATAAACAGAGCCACCACAAACATTTTCAGCAATCCAAGTTTTATTTTCAGCAATCCTTTTTTTTTTTTTTTTCTCATACGCAAGAAAGGCGGTTGTAAAAAAAAAAATATATATTTTAAAAATATGAACAAGACAGAGGCTGAGAAAACATTAACAAGGCCCTGTGCTTTCTGCTAAAGTGCCTTCATTTCATTATCATTAAATTTGCCTAGTAATTAGATTTCGGTGCATGAATATTTTAAAAAAAATGTAACAGACAGGCTGTCAAAAAAAAGCACGACAACATCAATTCGATAATTTTTTAGACAGAGACATTCATAAGCAATTAACACAGATTTCCTGGCTTTTGGAGACTTTTTTCCTTTCTTTTCTTCTTTTTTTTTTTTTTTCCCCCCCTCCCAACCTCGTGTCCTTTCGCCTGCAATCAAAAGAAAAATCACTGTAAACATCGGTGCTTCCTTTTCTATTTTTTGGGTGTTTGTTTTTTGGTTTTTTTTTTTTTTTTCCTGCTTTGCCAACATGTTAAGACGATCCCGGTGCCGGTTTTCCCTCCCTCTTGGTGTGCTCCGGCGCTCCGCTCCCCCGCCTCAGCCTTGCTAAACACGGGCAGGCGCGAGGTTGGGTCATCCGTCAGACCTTCCCGGCTCCTGCAGGACCGGATTAAATTAAGGTTGCATGAAGCTTCTGTCTTGATCTTCAGGCATTTCTGCTGAAAACAGTGATTTTGACCACTATTTGCATAATTGTACAGTTACGTATTCACCGGGTCCCTAATTATACGATCTGTGTTCGACACCGCTCCAGACGAGGGGAGGTTTGCCAGGGGCATATTAAACTGCTCGGTGGTTCTCCCCCCCGCCCCCGGGCCTGATCCTGCCTCCAGGTGGGCTCCAGTATGACCGGCCCCACCTCCCACAGCTCCTCCCTGCAAGGCTTGGGACCACCACGCCGCAGTGGGGACAGCCCCGGGCTTGGCCACCAAACCACGGTGGGGACAGCCCCATGCTCGCCTGTCCTCCCCACCCTATATTTTTGTGAGACGCACACCCAGAGTGATGCCAGACCCCCCCCCCCAAAAAAGAAGGGTTGTGGGTGGGATGGCAGTCCCTGCTCTCCAGCCACCAAAATGACCCCCTGCAGAGCCCTCGTCCTCCAGTTTTCACCCAAAGGTGCAGCACCACCAGCCTCTGCCTTGCCCCCGCTGAACATTTCCAACAGGACCAAAAGGTGGATGGAAAAAACAACATAATCCCAAATGTCCCCCTTTTTTTCCCCCCTCCTCGGTGGTCCCAGAAGAACCTCACATGCCAGAAAGAAGTTTAGTGGTGGAGTTGGCGGTGCTGAGTTGACGGTTGGACGTGATGATCTCAAAGATCTTTTCCAACCTAACTGGTTCTATGATTGTGTGACGCAAGATCCGAGCTATTTTGGAGGTGGGTCAGCACGGGGTAGGTCCAGCCCATGCCTGGAACCAGCACAGCCCCCAGACTGCGTTTGCCATACGACTGGTACGGTGCCACCAACCCCATGGAGATGCCCGGGACGGAGCTGGTTGCTCACAACCGGCTTCTCGCACATCCAGGGGGGCAAGTTCCCGCTCCCCCCCCACCCCGAACTCCTCATTTGGAAAGCAGCAACATTTGGAGGGATTTTATTTCCGACAGAGCTTCCAAAGTTCCTGGGATTAGTCCTAAATCAGGACCAAGCAATTAAAATAGTCAAGAAAAGGGGCCTCTTCCCTCTGCGCATCCCGAATCCTTAAGAAATTGAGTCCTTACTTCAACCGGGCCCTTGAAATGCTGAAAGCCCGGCCAGACCCCAGCGTTAGGTCTGGGATCTCTTAAAAGAGGAAGATTTTGCAGTGAGCCCCGCTTGGGACAGCGGACAGGCAGCCAAAATGAGCTTAAAGAGCTAATAAACATGCTGGGAAGAGAAAACGATAACAAAAAGAAACCCCAAACCCCAATTATTTGGCCTAAACGTACGTGGACGTTAAAAATCAGGGTCTGTGTTATTTTTTAGGATCGCTGTCATCAGGATCGTCACCTCCGGCAAATTAAGAGTACACAAAACAGCCACACACAAAGAAAATCCTGGACCTCAACTCAGGTCATGCCTTCCTAAAATCTCCTTTGCAAGGTTTTAGCGGCAAGAGCGGGGAGTGGAAGCAGTTGGTACAAGCAGCTGAAAGACCAAATCAAAAGCATGTGAGCAGATTAAAGAATCAATCTCTCCGTTTGATGCAGAGGAAATCCCACTAATTATAAAGAAGGGGCTTATTTCCTGGAGTCACTCTGTTTGAAGTCATCGAAACTTAGTAATACTTAATTACTCGACTTTACGGAATGTATAACATCGAGCCCCTTCTCCCGCTCGTCCGTCCTCTGATGCCATCGCTGGGGTTTCCAGGGGGTTATGGTGATGTTCCTCCGCTACCTAGGCGCTTATTTATTCAAATGAAGCCCTTAACGGCCCTCGCACGAGCCTGCGGGGAAGCATTTAAACGTGCTTTAAAAGGAGGTTATAATGAAAAAAAATAAAAAATAAAAAATAAAAAATATCCAGAGTGATTTAGCCGTGCAAGCTACCTGGCCATTATTGCAAGCGTGCGTGCGTTGTGCGCCCGCCGTGCCAGCAAACGCCGTCAAAATCAGGTATTTGCGATTAAACCCAAAGGGAAGGTATTTGCCCCGTCTTAATCCTGGGAAAGGGAAGGGGGTTGGACTGAAACGCGGCTTCCGCAGGCTGAGCAATCTCGGGATGCCCAAGCCAAGAGAAAAACGAGCCGCCAGCTTTTGGTTCAAGGCCGACATCCATAGACAGAAAAAAAAAAAAAAAAAAAAAAAAAAATTAAATACATTCCGGTATTTTGAGGAAAGGAAAGAGTGGCAGGTAGGCACGGGATCTTCCCAGAACTGGTATAAAGATATTCGATATTGAGGACTCTCTGATTTCCCTCGTCTCGGCAGGTGGCTGTGGGGCAAACCCGTGCTTTGCTCCAGGGCCAACAACTGCCAGTCTCATAAAGCACCGCGCCAAAGCTCGAGATTCCGGAGCCAGGTGATAAACATGGAGGGGAATCGCAGCTTTCATTTAAAAAAAAAAAAAAAGAAAAAAAAAAGAAAAAAAAAAGAAAAAAAAAATAGCAATAACTGTATTTTTACAGGTTGAAACCTTGAAAAATGCGGCCCAAGGGATTCAGGCAGGGAGAGGCGAGTAAGTGCATTTTTATGACGTCTTGCCCTTCCCGAGGCAGACTCAAGGGGAGCTGAACGCTCCCGAGCCCATCCCTGGCACCGAAGCTGCTCCCAGGACCCGAGTCCTCAGGCAAAGCCAAGGGAGCGAAGCCCACAGGACCCAAACCCTCTCCCAGGATGACTTTAGTCTCTCTAAGCCCATCACCCTTCCAGAGAAAACCTCCGGGGAGCCGGTTTCGTGAAGATCTGCCCATTTCCATGGCTGGGGAGCAGCGGCACAACCCGGGTTTGGGTTTGACTTGCTCAACCTTGGCTGGTCAATGAGACTTTTTCCCAAAATTGCTCTCTTTTTCCAACAAAGCCACTAAATTTTGGAAGGGAGGGACAGGAGGACACCTCTTCCTTCACCACCACCCGGACACACCTACCTGGGTCTACGGGTGCTACCCAGAGATCATCATTACTGGCAGCAATAACGAATCGCTGCTCCGTCCTGGAGTTTCTCCCAAATAACTTGAGTCCAGCTGGGGGAACGGATGGGAGATGTGGAGCCACGTGCCGCTCTTCGGAATTCTGCACATACCACCCCACGTCGGGAACGTCCCAGGAATGCTGCCGTGGAGTCATGAGGCTTCGCAGCCAGCAATTGGGGGTGAAAAGGGTGGTTTGTTGGTTTGGGTTGTTTTTTTTTTTTCCTAAGACAGAAACAGAAGAAATCTGCTAAGCCCGGGTTTGGCCTGACTGGGAAATGCAAACTGGGCTCCACACTAGTTGTGCCGGCCTGAAAAATCCCTTTTAAGATGCCTGAGCTTTGTGAAAACACCAAGCGGGAGCACGTCTCCATGAAACCCCTCTGCCTGCACGAGGAGCCTTGTGATTTTGCTGTCGAGGGGAGAACGGGCGAGTGCGGTGCCCAGCGGCACCCGCACCCCGGGGGCTGGCGTCTCACCGCTCCCCCTGCTCGCGGCTCATGCCCTTCCCTGGTTCTTTTTGCAGATAAGGCCCCAGAAACCTCCCAGAGCTGAAAGAGGGAGATTGAGATGAGATGTGAGGCAGAAATTGTTGGCTGTGAGGGGGGTGAGCCCCTGGCCCAGGTTGCCCAGAGAAGCTGTGGCTGCCCCATCCCTGGAGGGGTTCAAGGCCAGGTTGGACGGGGCTTGGAGCACCCTGGGCTGGTGGGAGGTGTCCCTGCCCATGGATGAGATGGTCTTCAAGGTCCTTTCCACCCCAAACCATTCTACGATTCCACATGCAGTGTGGCATCCACACAGACATGAACTATGAGGGCTGTTTCCAGCCCAGTGAACGCGTCTGCTCCGGGTCCCCAGTACTGCAACGAGACTTTCTCTGCTTGGGGCTCTCCTCTGGAGAGCATCCACCCACCTGGAGAGGCACAGCTCGGAGCTGCCTTTGCCGCATCTTTTACGCGCTCCGTAACGTGAATCAAAATAACATTTCCCTGAGCAACGCAAGGAGCCTTCCAGCATTTAGTCCCTTGCAGGTGATGGGAAGAGTTCGAGCTGGGCCCAAAATAAAATTCTCACATCTCATTCCCCCCTGGAACCGAGAAAAACCCAAGGTGAGCCTATGGCTGGTAATTTTTTGCCTCTTCAGCTCTAAGGTATCGAAAAGAAAGACCCGCTGCAAGGCGAACGTCCCCAGCTTTGCTGGCTGGTAAGAGAGCTGCAAGAAAGGAGTTGGATTTTATCCAAATAGGCTTTCTAGGGCTGGAGACATCCTTCCCCGCCATCTATCATGGCCACAGGCAGCGGAGCCAGGTCTGGGCTCCAGGTCTCGGTGATGGACGACTTGCTGCGGGTGGGAAGGAGCCCGGGCTGCATCCCCCCTGCCCAGGGGACAGGCTCTGGGCAGACAGACGGACATAAACCGCCCACCCCCATTCTAGCCCTGTCCTACCTCAGAGCTCCCTGCAATGGTCCTAAAAGCAGAGCACTAGCTAAAGTTTTGGGCGCCGCTTCTTCCCGCGCCGCCCTGAGGCCACGGGTGATGGGCGTTTTCCCCCCGCGCAGCCTCCAAAAGCGGAGGCGATTTCTGCGCCTGAACAATAACCACCTCCGCCAGACCTCAGCCTTTCCCGGAGCTGAGCACGAGGCCTTAAAGCCTCTGCTTTGAAGAAGGGGGTCCCGCTCCCCGCTGGCTCTCCCCGGAGGAAGGGACGAGCAGGTCCCCGCCGCCGAGCGAGGTCCTCGCCGCCGCCCGGCCGAGGTCTGTTTGTCACTTTTCCTTCATTATTTGCAGTTTGTACACAGGCGTCATTAGGGATTCATTCGGTTTCCCTAGCAGCAGGCATTAGTCTGGCTTCCCTTTCCCCCTTCCCTCGCCAGCGCCCTTTATTTTTAGTGTCTTATTTACAGTTTGACAGAGTAACTGTAACCCTTGCAAGCTACTCCAGCGGCTTTAATCGGGGGAATAATGGGTCCTGTCTGGCGATGAATAGAATTTAGGGGACAGATTGTTCCACACTCGCCCGGTGGGGTAATTTATTTATGTGCGCACTTGTCAGGAGGAGAAAGGGACGGGGGATCTGTATGCGCCGAGGACACTGAAAGGGAAGGGAGAATGGAGCCAAACGCCCCAGATCCCGCTGCCCCCCCCTTCCCCCCCTCCCCTCCTTCCCACTCTGGCAGCTGAATGCCTCCGGTGGCCGTGAACTTGGAAGGGCCGAAAGCCCCATTCCCAGGCCCTCGGCACGTCAGCGGGGCCGCCGAGCGGCTGGGCTGCCGGCAGCGGGGCTCGGGGCTCCAGATGGGTCCGTCCGCGGCGGGCAGCCCTCCCCGGCACTGCCCCGCATAGCCGCGGCGCGGGGAGCACGTCCCATAGCAACCGTACAGTAGCAGGAGCACAGCGGGGGTCTGGGAAGAGAGGCAAAGCCCTCGGAAAAATACAGGATGGGTCCAGACAATGGCCCCCTCTCATATCATAAATTACACGGCAGCAACAAAAGGGGACGGGGGATGCTGCCCTCTTCCCCGCTCCCCGCCTGCACATCCTGCGTCCCTTGGGCATGGGGACGGTGGTGGCACGAGGGAGGGGTGGTGGCATGGCACCTCCCAGCCCGTGACATCCCTCACCCTGTCCCCTAAAGCACGTCTCCCTCGCCCCGCAGCATCCCTGCTTGCTGCCCCGAAATCCTGCCTGAGCATCCGCCGCCTGGGCACCGGGGTTCTCCATCCCCGTGGTCCCTCAGCTGATGCTAATTGTCCCCAGGATCGGGGAGAAATGGCTCCTGGCCCGGAGCTGGGATGATTTCTCCTTCTTCTGCTCTTCAGAGAAAGGGCACTTTTGCTCCTTTTTCCTCTCCGTGGCTCAAGGCCGGGGGTATTTTGCACCTTGAACCGATGGTGGCAACATCTCAGCTCAGCTTCTCCCATGAAGGACATGGGTCAGTGGGGGTTTTGGCAGTGTTGGGTTCATGGTTGGACTGGGTGATCTTAAAGGTCCCTTCCAACCTAAACCACTCTAGGAGCATTTTTTGATGGCTGGGGCCAGACCAGGCTCCATCGCAGCCGTCCCTGCATTCCCATGCAAAGCAGGACAGCGGGGTCCACCGAGCACCAGAGCCACCTCAGCCAGGCGATGGTCCCCCTTAGCAGAGGGGGTTCGCCCCGCAGAGCCCCCGAGGAGAGGGGGGACAGAGGTGCAGGGGTCCCTTCGCACCCACAGCCGCCAGGCAGCATCCGGCTGGAAGAGAAGCGGGGCTCGGGCTGAGCCCACCCGGACCCAGATATGGAGAGGCTGAAGCTCCACCAGAATTTGCTGCTGATGTCCCTTAAATGTCTTCCCCCTTGGCCTGGCTCCCGCCGACGCTTGGCACCTTCCCTTTCCAAAAAAAAAGCCTTAAAATTAGTGCATAATTGCACTTTCTGCCTAAGTGAGGACCCTTTTTAAGATGCCAGCGCGGTATAAAGACACCGCTGGTGGGGCTACACACGTTTTACACCCATGGAGCCCTTTTGGCCGCAGGGGGATTTGCCTTCACCGCTCTGTTGGTAGAGCCAGGAATGAAACCGCTACGGCCACAGACTCCGATCCCCGTTAGCAGCAGCTACGTCGGTACAGAGCATCTTTCTGTTCCTGGGCTTTTACTGGTTTTACTGGGAGAGATGCTTAAAGCCGAGTGAGCCACGGGGGTCTGAGTGTGGACAGATGTCCAAGCAAGTGTCAAGACCCACCTCACCCATCCCAGGTTCCTCTCCCGCAGGCGAGGATGCTACAAGGACCACGATCTCTGGCTACATGAGACCTCAAACCATGGAAGCAGCCAGCGAGTGGATGGCACGGGAGGACTAAACCAGACAGAAAGCACCAAGATGTCATCTCCAGGCCATGGTGGAGAGAAGTGCAAAGTCTTCTCTGCATCTCCACTGGCTGGAGGACAACCGTGCGATGCTCCGGTGTTTCTCCACCACTACTCCAGGACCAAAGGTGATGTGCTGGCTGCTTCGGGAGCGGAGATCTGACCGATGGCCCCCACAGCCTGGGCCCGTGGCTGGTGAGAGCTCTCAGCACGTGGAGGTCCAGCGAGGTGGGGACAACGTCTGCCTGGGCGCAGGGACAGGACCTCACCCCAGGGGCTCTCCACCAGCTCACAGCCGAGGGACGCGCTCACGCCAAGAGCCTGTTTCAGGCAAGACCTTCCCCGTGGCAGAAAGATCAAGACGTCCCTTTGCTCGGCTGAACTCAAGCCAAGGCAGGAGTCCTTGCATAGACTTAAAAAATGCAAGAAAAGGGTTTTTACACTGGAAACCCGAGGGACTTTGGCTGCCCAGTGCCCCGGGCCACCGCTCCGGGGGGTGCGGGCAGCCCCGGCCCCGCTCCGTCCCACGACGAGGCGAGTGGTGCCGATGGGCAGCGAGACCTGCGGCACGATCACGTCGGGCCTGGGGGGGGGAAACCCTCTCGTCCGGGTACAATGACTGTCTATTCTGCTGATCACAAGCCTAATCCTCTTTGGTTTTTAATTGGCATTTGGGCTAAGCTGATTTAAACCTCTTCACCTTGTTGGGTCCCCCCCTCCCCACTTCTTTCTTTTCTCTCTCTTTTTTTTTTTTTTTTTTTTTTTTTTTGACCAAATAACAACGCTGCCATCACCAAGTCCCCGGCACAATGACAGCTTTGTGCGAGGGCGAGAGGAGAGGAAAGGGGGAGAAGAAGGGAAATGTGCTGAACCCACTCGGAAACAATGCGGAGTTTGTGATTCAGACTTGACCACTGGCAAAGGACCCGCTTCAGCTGCACCTCGGTAATAAACGCACTGTCCCTTCCCAGCCCTTCTCCCCCTGCCCGTCACCTCCGCCTCGGGCTCTACCTGTGGTCCCCGTCTCCCAAGGGATGCGGCATCCCCACGCCCCGATGCCACCCGCCGCAGCGGTACCCGTGTCCCACCCCGCTCTCACCGGCCAGGCTGCGGCGTACGGCCCACGGGGCGATGCGCGGCGGCGGGATGGGGACAGCCCGGTGTCCTCTCCATCCCATCCATCCCCAAATCGATGCCGGCGTCCCCAACGGCGAAGGCCAGTGCTGACCCTGATCAGTCTGGGTGGATGCTGGTGAAAATCGGGATCTACACCGTGCTCCGGGCCGGGGTCTGCTGGCAGGAGGAGGAGGAGGAGGAGGATGCGCATGGGATGAGCCGCGGTGAGGGGCTTCTGCTGAGGGTCCTGCAAGACAGGTCCTGCTGGCCAGGGGCTCGTGGCTTTTGGGTTTTTTCCATACAGCCCCAACTCCCGGGTTCGCGTTAGAGTGAGCCCATCTGAGTTAAAAACAAAAGCCACAGAAACACCTTTATTACCCTTTTGCCATGTAAAAGACAAAAAAAAAAAAAAAAAAAAAGCCAAAACACCCCGAAGAACCCCAAAGGAGCCCTTTGTTGATCGGGTGGGAAAGACATCTCTCGCGGGGTTTGAGGATGACGAGTTAACACCCCAGCGGACACAGAAGTTAAATTCAGAACCAAATCCACGGTTGTCCGAGACTCTGGGCCAAGCGGACGGCGAGGAAGGTGCCGGCAACCGCGGAGCTTTTGGCCCCTCTTTCTACCCCGTGATGTTGGTCGCCGTGGTGTCGCACCAGTCCCCGAGCGCTTGCTCAAGGGACGCTCAGCCCATCCCGGCGCCATGCTGGTGCTAGGGACTGTCCAGCAGAAGAGCTTATGGAAAGCCCTTAAAAAAAAAAAAAAATTAAAAAAATTTAAAAAATTAAAAAAAAATTAAATCCACTTACCGGGAAATTCCCTGCGAACTTTCACCGGGGCCAAGGACCCACGATTCTCCAACCAGAAAACGCGCAGAGCATCACGTCGGGTGAAGCCCCGGCTCCTCCCTGGCAGGGAGAGAGAGAAAAGAGGATGGGAACGCGGTAAATGTCAGCCCCGTCCCTCCCTGGCGGGATTACACCAGAACAGGGAGGTTACAGCCATTTTTCTGGCAGAAAAAGGGAAGGAGGAAGAGAAAAGTCAGTTGGAAAACTCTCGGCATCCTCCCAGCTGTGCTGGTTTCCAAACCCGAGGCCTGCGGAGATGCCCCAGAGGGTCTTCAGCTCCGTGGGGAGCGAGAAGAGCCGGAATCTGCTCCGGGGGGATTTGAAATAGGGGAAATCTCTCACTGCCCCGTCACCGTCCCTTGTCCCCGCCGAGCGTGGTGCCGCCCAGCCTCCTGCTGTGGTGGCGGTGGCAATCCTGCCAGCCCCGAGCATTGGAGAATTACGAGGCAGGACCAAAAACTATAAATCTAAGTCAAAAAAAACCCACTTTTTTCCTTTTTTCCTTAATTTGCCCTCTGGGGAGCTGTGTTCTCCAGGCTTCCCCCCCGCCTCCCCGGGATTTATCCGGCCGGGTTGCCCCGAGCCACGGCCGAGCCGGGAGCTGGGACCCATCGCCCCGTCGCCGGTGGGAGCGGCGCCGAGGGAAAACGCCTGGATGGAACGTCGAGTGAGGATCCCGACGCGCTGCGTCCCTGTGACCTCAGCCCTGGCGCCGCGGGGTTTTCCCCTCCCTGATTGCAGCAGGAACCCAGCGGGAAAGCTCCAGCACCGGCAGCATCCCTAAATGCCTAAAAATAACCAAAACCGAGCAGCCGCGACACTCCTGCCACCAGCCACTGCTCCGGATCGCTTTGGAGCATCCTTACAGAATTATTTTTTATTTTAATATTACATTAATATTCACTCTGTAGAATTTCCGTCTGTATAAACTGGGCTTTCATCCGCGGCTATTCACAGGCCACACATCCATTTAAACGCCCAGTGCAGGATTTACTCGGCTCGTTTAATAAAGGCGGGCGCTCGGGCCAGAGAAAGAGCCTTTTCTCCTGCCCATTAGTCCCATAAATCATTGATAAAGCTACAGAAATCGGAGAGACGGCCCGATCCGGTGGAAATTAAGCGATGGCGAGCGAGGGAGCGGCGCCGGCGGGAGAAGAGCAGGGATGCCCAGACCCGTCCCCTCCTTCCAGCCCCACTCCCGAGCCACCGACATGCCCCATCCCGGGGTAAGAATGAGAAGGGGGGAAAAATAAAATAAAATAAAATAAAATTTAAAAAAAAAATCCTCTAGCATGGACCAAAGGTTATAAATAAAAGCAGTGAGAAATCAACTAAGTAGCTGCAGCTTAGCCAAATAGCTGAGAGCCTTAGCGCATTTTTCATGAGCTTTGGGGAAGTATTTCCCATTCCCGAACGTTTGGCAGCGCGGGGAGCTGGATCCGCCGGGGCCGGGGGGAACCCCGCTCTCCTTCGGCTTCGGAGCATCACCATCCCCGGGAAACAGCGGCCGAGGCCACGCAAAGGGACACGCGGGTGACGCTCACCATTTCCCTGCTCCCTTCCCACCTCAGAGACCCCACCGGGGCTGAGCCGAGCAGCGATTCCCCGCGGGGACCACCCCAACCGGGCACACCGGGGGCAGCGGCATCAGCCCACCAGGCAAAAAATTATTTTTCTTCTAAGGATGAATTTCTGGTTGTTTTTAACCCGCTTTCGAAACTCGGGGTTAAATGCGCTGGGCGTATTTAGGCTTTTTAAGTTTCTAGGTCTCGTGGCAACGGAGGGATGGGGAGAAATCCACAAGAACAACAAACCCGGCCTCGCGTAACACCCAGATTTTTCACCTCAACCACGAGCCTCCCGCAAGGGGATCTGCGGCTAAAACCCCCCCAGAATATCTCAAGTGCCGCTAGTAAAATTAAGGGGTTCGCACCCCACCGGGTTGTATGTTGCGTAAAGTGATTTTTTTTTTTTTATTTTTTTTATTTTTTTTCCCCTTGTATTAACCTTCGGGCAAAAACTTCACACCCACAAATCCCCTGGACCAGGGGAAGCCTCTCGCGCCTCTGCCCATCACGCACAAGGAGGGGATGAATTTCCTCGTGGTTTACATTGATTTCTCCCCCCCGCCCCCCCCCCAAACAGCCACAAAACGGTCTCAACAACAGACAAATGAGTCTGTTGAATTTTTCTCCTCCAAAAAAGTGCGTGTGGGGGGGGGGGAATAAAATATAAAATCAACCGGCTGTTTCTCTGATGCTGTCACAACACATGAAGAATTAAACGTCATCGATTGCGACTAGGAAAAAATTCTGCAGCCGAGCCTCGAGACCCACGATATCCCCGTGTGGCGGGGAGGTCGTTTTAAATGAGAATTAAAAAAAAAAAAAACAACCTGGTAAAAAAAAATAAAATAATAATAATAATAATAAAAAAAAAAGAACGTACGTCGCCGCTGGTGCCCTCCCCGCTGCAAAAACTGAAGATGAAACAAAAGAAGGATGATTTTCGGGGTGTGGGTCGGTGTTTTGCGCGTGGCCGGGGCTTGCGGGGGGGGGTGTTTCGTGGCCACGACGCCCCGTTGCCGGCGGGAAAAGGAAAATCCTCGCGGCCGAGGCCGGGGCTGTCGCCCCACGGAGCCGAACGCCCCCACGGCGAGGACGCGGTACCCCGGGGGGGGGGATGCGGGCGGGATCCATCCCCGTCCCCGGAGCTGCGGCGGGGATGCAGCCCACCGCATGGCGAGGACCAAGGGGGGAAGAGAATCGGCCATTTTACACGTCGGCTGCCTAAAATGGTGGCTCCCACCTTTTCTTCTTCCCCTTTCCGCTACCGTTTCAGCACGCATGCACCCGCGGGGAGGGGAGGGAGAGGGGCCGCGGCCCCCCGCGCGCGAGGGCGCCGGGAACGGGAGCCAAGATGGAATTAGAGGGAGAAATTAAAGGAGGGGAAAGGGGGGGAGAGGGAAAAGGATGCGCTTCGCCTCGACACGGCCCATCTGCCGTTGGCTTTTGTGCGTCCTGCGGAAGGGAGAGGCAGGAAGGCATCGACGGGGGGAAAAAAATGGGGGGAAAAAAGGCAAAAAAAAAAAAAAAAAAGAAAAAAAAAGAAGAGCATTTGGGCGAGGACGGCGAGGGGCAGGGATGCGCGTGGGGTGCGGGGAAAAAAAATCTTCCCTCTTTTCTTCGCCGACCCCCCTTCGCCCTCCCCGCAATCCCGCTTTGACTTTTCCCACAGAAGTAGCCAACCTCCAAGAATGCAAATGACATTCATTATGCAAATGCATGCAAATCAGGTTTAACTATCGGAAGAAGGGCTCGGAATTTCTAATGGGTTAACTCTTTCGCGCACAACCGGGATAACAAGAGCCCCGTGTCTTCCTCGGGGCTTTGTGTTTCCCCGTCCATCCCTGGGCACCCCGACCCGCATCCCGCGGTCCCCGGGGAGGGCGTCGGGTGGAACAAAGCACCAAAAAAAGAAAATAAAACAATAAAAACAACAACAAAAAACAACACCAACAAAACCATGCCAACCCATTGGCGTGGGAGCGGCTGCCCCTTCGTTAAACGCGCCGGCAGGAGAGGAGACAAAGCAGGTTTAAATGCGGAACTGGAAAAACAACAACAAAAAAAAAAAAACCAAAAAAAAAAGAAAGGAAAAGCAAAAGAAAAAGGAAAACAGGAAAAGAGCGAAAGGAAAAGGAAAACAAAAAAAAAAGGGGGGGCAAAAGAAGAAAGGAAAAAAGCAGAAGAAAAGGGAAAACAAGAGAAAGGAAAACAACAACAAAAAAAAAGAAAAGTGAAAAGGGAAACGAAAAAAGACAAAATGAAAAGGAAAACAAAAAAGAGAAAGTACACCAAAAGAAAGGAAAAAAAGAATAATATCAGTTGAGAAAGAAGAAGAAGAAAAAAAAAAACCCAATAAAGAAAAGGAAGGGAAGAGCAGGCCGCGCTCGGCAGAAGGTGAAACCCTCCCCGCGCTGCATCGGCAGAGGGTTATGGCAGCCACGAGGGTTCGGCTGTTTACACCCAACCCTCTCGCCGGGACAGGCAAAAAAAATGCCACGAAACACATCGAAATCCCATTCTTTGGGGGTTTTTTTCAGCTTTTGCATTGGGGAAAAAAATAGAATAAAATGACACCATTTCGCCCAGCGCTGGATGAGCGCGGTACCCTCCGGGCAGGGAGGGGGGGGAGGAACAGCCGTGGCAGCATCCGCATCCCCGTCACTCGCCCCGGGATGCTCCGAGGGCATCGGAAACGTGCATGGCAGCGAGCGTCACTCCTGGCACCGCCGCCCCGCGCCTCCGAAAACTCCGGAAAAATCCCAATTCCCCATCCCGGCCCTAAAAATACACCAAGGTTCCCGGTGCCGGGAACCCAAATTCCCGGGTGCAAAACCTCGCGCTCGCCAAATGTAGGGAATTACGAATATTACAATGGAGCTGTAAGGCGGAGAAACAGATGCACTGCATAATTCTAAATATTTTATAACGATGCCGGTATCGATTAGCAATAATAAGGCGTTTTAATATTATTGCTGTGCTTTGCCTAGGAATTACGCCTCACCTGCACTAAAACCGCCTGATTTCTCTGTTATTTTCTATATCTCCTTCCAATACCCCCATCTGATTTCCCCCCCCCCCCCCACCTGCTCAAAAACTCTTATTATTTAAGCTGTTGGGGGCAGGAGCAATAACCTGTGCCAGGGCAAGAATTTCCCAAATTTTAGGGGTTTGGGGAGAGACACCGTATAAAATAATTGTTTCACAGGCGGCCTGGCCCGCTCTGAACTGCGGGAACCCGGAACCACTGGCCGGTTATAAAAAAAAAAAACAAAAACAAAAACAAAAAAAACCCTTTTATTTCATTAATCTGATCTCAGCAGGTCCCAGCCTGGTGAGGCCTCTGCAGAGTGTGAAGTGTTCGGTGCTTCGGCAAACCTTAAGCCTCAAAAAAATAAAATAAAATAGAATCGGCCCCTTCCTTACTAAAAAAAAAAAAAGATGGGGGGGGATGGGTAAAGAAATAAATAAAATAATAATTTTTAAAAGCTCCAACCCCCCCAGTAATTTGGGTTTCTTTGTCTTCTGGCAGTTGACATCTGTGCGCCTTGCTCTGCTCCCTTCGTCTGCTTCGGACTCCCAGCCCCGATTTCCCGGCTCACGCGCAATCCCCAAACTGGAATTGGGTGATTTTTATTATTTTAGGTTTTTTTTTTTTTTACAATAATTATTGGAAATTTTTTTTTTTTTTTTTTATTTTTTTTGAAATGACAATAAACGGAGGCAGAGAAGGAAAGAAGGGCTGGAGGGAGGGATGCTGGCGGGTGCTGCGCTCGGTCAACGAGGCCGGCGCCGACGGCTACTTATTGCTAATGACTAACACGCGACATCGTTATCGTATCGCGGTGCTGAGAAAGCAAACTTCTCCAACGCTTTCTTACGAGCGCACAAATAGCACGTAAATTGTCATTTACCCAGGACGGGAACGAGTTAGGATTCCCTTAGCAAATACCTGGCGTCGAAAGGCATCCCCGGAGCTGCGGCCGGACGGGCTTCGGGCTGCGGGAAAGAAAACCAAGTTGGGGTAAAGTTTGTTGCGGGAATTGCTCGATTTCTTAAAACCTCCCTCGCGGAGTCACGTGAAAAGGGGTTAGGCACCATTTTCAAAAGCGATTTTTAATTTTTTTTTTAATTTTTTTTTTTTTTTTTTTTTAAAAGGGCTCCCGTTCCTTCCCCGCTCTTCTCCTTCACCTCCCTCCTCTATCAAATCTCACTATTCGCATCTGCTTCGAACCTATTTTCTCCATTCCCGCCCCCACCCCAATTCTTGATGCAACTCTTTTGGCCAGGGAAAACTCCATCATTTTTGCAGCCCGAAGGCACCCAGCCTTTGGGCGCGGGGAAAAAGGAGGAGCGGGGGGTGGGAAGAAATGGGTGCCGTGGCCGTTTGCAGCCTCTGCATCCCCACCCCATCCAAAAAATTCAACTTTCTAAATGCTTTAATCACTTTGCGTTCGAAACCGCCCGCCAAATGGCACACGCTGGGGGTGTCCATCCACACAGGGGGTGGGACGGAGCCTGGCGGCTTGGACGGCGGTTCCTTGCATGGGGGGGCTCTGCGATATCGCTGGAAAGACGGAAAAAATAAGGGGGGGGAAGAAAAAAAGACAAAGAAAACCTATTTCTTAACAATAATTTCAAGTAGTTTCCCCGACAAGGCCCAGGGGCTGCGCGTCCCAAGAGAAGGGACCGGCGCTGGGTGGCCAAGCATCCCCCGTTCCAGCCACTTTCTTCCCCCCCGTTGCTACCACCCGCCTTCGCCACGTGCTGGGCTCTTTTCGGCCAAAAAGCCCTGGTTTTTCCCCCCAAAAAGCCCCCCGTTTTTCCCCTCCTCTGCAAGACTTCCAGAGGGGATGCTCAGCACTGGACTTTGCACGGGGCTTTTCCTAAGGGGAAAACACGGGCTGGGAGAAGGCGCTGATGGTTTTTGAGTGAATCCAGGGTCAGATCATGAAAAAATTAGCGAGGGCAGGAAGAAAATACCCCGGGCAGAGACACGTGGAAACTCCGAGTCCTCGGGATGGGACACGGAGCAGCAGGAGCCACCACCGGGGGTGAAATTCCCCACAGGCTCCGGCTGCCCCAAACCAGGGCTCCCAATGGAAAAGAGCCTTGAAAGTCCCCAAAAATCTTGGTTTTCCTACCAAGCAGGACCTTTGTGTTTTTGGGGGGGGGGGTTTAAGAAAAACCTGGGGGTTGGGGCTTTTAGAGGTAGCAGAAGGCTTCCCTCCCGCACGCTCGCGTGGTCAGCGGTGCCAGGAGTCGCCCGGGGACGACCCCGCGCCGAGCGCTAATTAAAGCACTTTCGCGGAGAATCCTGACTTTTCCCCATTCCTGTCAAGGGCAAGAGGGAAAGGGGGATTTTGCGGCGGTGACTGGAACCGCCTCGCGACAGGCGACGCTCGTCGGGATCTAACGGGACGTGGAAGCGCCCAGGAGACAATTTCCCCTGGGATCACAGAGCGGATCTGAATTTTGGTTATCGGGCCTTCAAAAAGCAGGAGGCGAAGCCTCTCCGTGCTGGTAGTTTTGGAGGCAGAGGCTCCTGACATGGTTATTTTTAACCGGTTTTAACTCACCTCCCCATACCCTTTTTCCAAGCCAGCTCACCAACCTTTCCAAGGCCAGATTTTTTTTGGTTGGTTTTTTGTTTTCGGGGGGGTTTGTTTGTTTGTTTTTTGGGTTCCCCCCCCCCCCCCCCCAGTTAGAATTAATTTTGCAAGGGCCGTGCGCCAAAAAAAAACCAAAAAAAGTCCACAAACCACCCCCCCAACAAACAAAAAAAAACAAAAAAAAAACCCCAAAAAAACCAAAACAAAAAAACCAAAACAAAACAAAAAAAAAACAAAAAAACCACAAAAAAAAACAAAAAAACCCACAAAACCAAAAAAAAAACCAAACAAAAAAAAAACCCAAAAAAACCAAACAAACCCCCTCCAAAAAAACAAAAAAAAAAAAAACAAAAAAAAACCCCCAAAAACCAAACAAAAAAACCCAAAAAAACCCACAAACAAAAAAAACCCCAAAAACACCCAAAAAACACCCAAAAAACACCCAAAAAAAAAAAACCAAAAAAAAAAAACCAAAAAAAGACCAAAAAAAGACCAAAAAAAGACCAAAAAAAGACCAAAAAAAGACCAAAAAAAGACCAAAAAAAGACCAAAAAAAGACCAAAAAAACCAAAAAAAAAAAAAACAAACCAAAAAAAAAACCCAACCCCCCCCCAAAAAAAAAAAAACCCAAAAAAAAACCCCAAAAAAAAACCCCAAAAAACCCAAAAAAACCCCAATCCCACCACCCTTTTTTTTTTTTTCCCCTCCTTCTTCTTCTTCTTCTTCCCCCCCCCCCCGCCTCTAATTTTCCCAAAGAACCCAGAGGCGTGAGCACTCCAGAGTCAAATTTGCCCGGGACCCGCGTCCCCTAAGCAAGCAGGGCTCACTCGCCTTCCACAAACTCCCCAGCGCCAACAAAAGTCCCTTTCAAGCCCTTCCAGACGCAAGTCCTTCAGCTCAATTAGTCAGGCACACAGAGACACAAAAAAGCCCCCCATTCAGGCCAGCGGCTGGCGGTGGAGGACAAGGGCGAAGAAAGGCCCTTTCTCCCACGCTTTCACGGGGTGTCATAACACGCAGAAAGCCCTCTTACGGGGGGGATTATTGGAGATAAGAGCCCGGCGGAGGAGCCGCTGCAGAAGCCGGAGAAGGAAGGGAGGAGGGGGGAACGCACGGGTTTGGGAGGTTGCAGGTTCCCCCAGGTCGGAGGTGGGGTTGGAGGGGGGGGACACCATCGCAAACCTTTTTTGGCTCCCCATCGCAAACCTTTTTTGGCTCCCCGTCGCAAACCTTTTTTGGCTCCCCGTCGCAAACCTTTTTTGGCTCCCCGTCGCAAACCTTTTGGGGTTTTTTTTGGTTGGGTTTTTTTGGTTGGGTGGGTTGTTTTTTTTTTCTTTTTTTCTTTTTTTTTTTTTTTTTGGGCGGGAGGGGGGGGAGGGAATATAAATAAATCAAATCGCGATATTTCCCCCTCCGCCCCGGCGCGCGCACACGCGCAGAATAATCCCGCTTCTCCATGGCAACGTGCTCCGTGGACATCCCTCGCGCTGGAGGAGGGAGGCAACCTGCCTTTGCCCCAGCCTGGCCCTGGCGCCGGCAAAGGCCGAGGCCGAGGCCGCTTTTCCCTCCCGTCTGCTCCCAAAATAAGCGGTTGAAGTGGAGCAAAGAGCGGCGAGAAGGTGGCAGGGCCCCGCGGGAAAACTCTCCCTCCAGAAACCCACCCAACCCTGCCGCTGCTCCGGGAGAGACGGGTGGGTTTCGGATGAAGAAGAACTTTAGTTTTTTCCACGAGGAAAACAAAAAGAAAATAAAAAGGCTTGGGGAGGTTGGGGGTGGTGGTGCAGGGGGGTGTGTGTGTGTGTGTGTGTTTCTTCTTCCAAGCCAAAACAAAGGGGAAAAAGGGAGAAAATCCCCCTGGGAATGTGATTTTGCAGACAAACCCCAAAGCGGGGTGGTGGCCCTGGGACACCCGTCCTCGCGGTACCCATCCAGCGAAGCATCCTCAAACCTCCCCGCAGCCGGGGGGGGGTCAAACCTGCACACACACACCCCCGGCCAAGCCCCAGCAGGTAGAAAACACCTCTGGATACCGGCAGCGCCCGGCAGGATTAATCAAAGTTCCCGAACGAATCGCGTGCCCAATTCCCTTGACCGATCCAAGTTATATTCCTAATTCCCCACGGCTTCTCCAGTGACTCCCTGTGCGGCTGCACTTCCAGCTCTTTTCAAAGACATGCTCCCTCTCCCCAAACAGGGGCCACGCGCAGGCAAATTCAAAGCAAATATTAGAAAATTTAGGGGTTGTTTGGTTTGGGGTTTTTTATCCTCCTGCTCAGCCCTGCGCCGCCGCTGCGGGATGCCCCCGCTCCCGGCGCCGTCGAGGGGCGGGCGATAAGAACATCCAAGTTTAGCGACGTTTTACAAGGATCGGAGAGGGGATATAAACTCTCCAGCTCGGGGATGGAAAGCCGAGCAACTCTCTCGGAATACATTATCCCATAATTGTAGGGTTTCAAGCACTTTCCTCCCGAGCAGCTGGTGCCTGCTGATGCCAGAGGAAGGTTATTTGGCCCAGATGCGTCCCTGCCCGCTTCAGCCCGGGAATCCCTGAAACGCTCTGCTCTATGAAAGGCCGTAAAAGCTGAATATTTCGCTCTGACCTAAACCAGTCGGTATTTACTAAAAGGAAGGGATGAAAGAAAGCGGGTTCCTCGGGGAGAGCTCGCTCTCCTTTCCAAAGACGCGGATCTGGGGGAAACCCCGAAGCTCCCACACTGAACCAGGAAACCTTTCTTTTTTTCTTTTCTTTTCTTTTTTTTTTTTTTACACCTAAAGGGCTGAATTTTGAGCTGCCAGCAGGCGGGAATCTGCTGAAGGTCACATCAAACCTGCTTCACCCGGACCCAAGCGACGCAAAGCCACGGGACGAGCCAACAGCCCCCAGGAGCCGCAGGCAGGGCGCGGGGCCGAGCCACCCCACCGGCGAAAACTCAACCTTTTCCATTCCCCACGCTCATTAATCAGCTTTTTTTTTTTTTTTTCTTTCCCCCCCCCCCCTTCCCAGAGCCTGCATTTCCTCCCTGTCCCACAGCAAGCTCCAATTCATGCCCTCCCCCTAAAATTCCACAGCAGGAGACCAGGGCATGGAACCCGGCAGATGCGCCCGACGCGGATGCTCCCTCCTCCTGCCCCAGCCCCTGGCACTGCCCCGCTTTGTCCCTGCTCCGACACTACTAAAACCGGAATTAAAGTGATTTTTACACCCAGCCTGGGCTGCCAGAGCCGAGGCTCAGGCCGCGGCTGTCACCGCTGGGGGAGGATTACACAGTTTAGCTCTACGGTTACAGGCGCCGGGGCCAGGTCTGCTCCCAGCAGGATAAATCCCGGAGTTATTCGCCAGCACAAGACCATGATCCACTGATAACCGGAGCTGGATTCAACCAGGAGCACCCATCCGAGACCTCCCCGTTAGCCTGGCACGCCTTGGTACATGGGAACACACACACCCCCCCCCCCCCCAGGTCCTATCCCGGGATCCAGGGGTTCCCTCGCCACACCTGGCTCGGGGCTCCTGAGCCAAGACTTCTGCAAAACTAGCCACGGCCACCACAGCTTTGCCGGTGGCCAGATCCCGCTCCAAACCCACCGTCTCTCAGCCTTTCCCCCAACGTCTCACGGCGGCGGGGGGGAAGGCAGCGAGCGGGGAGGTGTCGGGACTCACACGCACACGTCCCTTCCTATCTCCGTCCCCAAAAACCCCACAAGGCAAACCAGAAGGCGGCCCCAGGACTATTTTTAGCCCCCCCCCCCCCCCCCCCCCCCCGCTGGGAATGCTGTCAGAGGAGCCTGGGCCAGCAAAGCCTCCCGCGGTGACGGGGAAGCTGCCAGCGCGGGCGGCGAGCGCCGCGGCTCCGCTTTCACATCCCATCACCCCGGCGGCATCTCAGCCACCCGCCCGACGGCCGAGAGACCACAGAGCTCAGCATTTTCCCTTCCAGCCCTTCCTTCCCCCCCCCACCCCCTCTCCTCTCCCCGGGGACAGGGTTTGCGGGACACCCAGCACCACGTTCGCACCCTGGGGTGGGGGGGATTTGAAAAATCCCCTCTCCTTTTTGCTCCTGACCGGCACCGGACACCCCAAACCCATCGCAAGGTGATGGAAACCACCCTACGTCGGCGACCAGACCCCCACGGCGGGGAAGCCACCCACAGCCCAGCTCCGGTCCGTGCCCCAAACTTGGGGGCGCGGAGCTCAACCGGTGAATTCCGAGCATCCCCCCCCCCCACCACCACTCCCCGCCCCGCGCCAAACCAAGGCCTGCGTTCCCACACACCCGCCACTTGCTGAAATGAAAGCAGGGCCTGATCTGATCCCGATGGCGGCTTAGCGCGCCCACTCAGCCGCTTTATCATAATCCCGACATAAAAATCGCTCCCTTGAAAACGCTCCGGGGTTTCGAAGCCCCAATTGTTTGAAAGAGGAAAGACTCCGCTCTCGCCACAAAGACCCCTCTCCCCTCCCAGCCCCGGTCCGGAGGCTTCAATAAGCGGGTTTGACCCCTGGAGGTAGAAATCTCATCGTTTTCCCAGAGATCACCCCCAAATCCAGCCTGACGGGGTGTCCCGCACCCCATATCGCATGGATCCCACGCCCCAAAACCAGCCGGGAGCGACACCGGGAGCGATCCGCCGCTGCCCGCCAGCCCTGCCTGGAGAGCATCTTTAAAACCATCCCGTCTCCCACGCCAATCCGGCTGCGAGCGCTTGGAGGAAGGAAATAAATCTATATATTTTTCAAAAATATACGGCTAGACAGACAGGTCCGTAGCGTATCCCCAGCATTCCTTTGTGGCGGCGGCGCCGTGCCACACCTGCCCAGCCCACAGCGCGCCGGAGCGCGCGGGGCCCACGGGAGGGACATGCTGGGGAGGGAAAGGGGCGACTCGTGCTCTGCGGACACCTCGAAGGGCTTGAGCCATCAGGGCCTCCTTTTGTTTCCCATTTCAAATTCTAAAAGGCCAGCAGAAAATTCCTTCAGTCGGGAAATGCCTGGTTTCCTCCGCCGCAAAAATTTTTTTTAATTTTTTTTTTTTTTTTTTTTTTTTTAAATTTAACTATTTTTCACAGTTTGGGGCTGAGCATTTGCTAACGTTATTTACGAAAAAATAGAAACGTTTTGTCCTTCGCAAGGGAAAAAGTGGATTATCCCCTGGCAGCCTCGACCGGCGCGAGCGGTCCTGCGCGTTCGCCAGCCCCCCGACCCGCCGTGCCGGCCGCGGCGCGCAGAGGATGGCGAGCGGCGCGAAGGGGCTTTGGACACCACAACAAACTGCTCCGCTGCGTTTCCGCATCCCCGGCGTTACGCGTTAGAGCCAGGAGCTCAAGGCGACTCAGCCGCAAGCCCTTTCCTAGAGGAAAGCCATAGATCGACTGAAATTAATAATTGTCGATAATTATATTTGGCTACTTCTTCTCAATGACTCACCGAGCCATAGAAAAATTAGTATCGCATTTGCTCGTTGGTTTTTGTTTTGTTTTTCATTTTTTCCGCCAAACACACTGCTTCTAAGCATGAAAAAGAACGTGGAGGGCTAATCTCTCGATACAGAACGGGCACGCGTATCTCCTATTAACGTCTCCAGCGGTTATGTAGCCATAAGGGAGAGCGGAGCAGACAGTGCTGAGCGTTAACCAGTCAAATCAGAGTGTCCAAGCAAGCTTAAACGGCCACATGTAAGCTGCAATTTGGATCAACGTCACGCCAACACACTGGGCTTTCTTACTGCTGGTGCACTGGTAGCAAATCGGGGGGGGGGAATGAATAAATCAGCTGTTTGTCAGACTATTCCAGTCCGTGTTCCCAAAGGCCTTCGAGAACGCCCCACCGCCAGCCCCGTCGCTGGGAACGGTCGCCCACCGCAACAAAAAACCCAATTGAAAAGAAAATCTCCACCCGCGCGGAGAACGAGACGGTCTGAGGACCCACGGCGAAGCTCGCGGCGCCGAGAACCCCAGGGGAGCCAGCGAACGGGTGAAACTGGTTCCCATTCGCCCTGCCAGACCGGCAGCACCAAGGGATGGGTGAAGACCTGGAGATGCTTCAGCCCCACGGTGTCACCTTGTCCCCGAGCAGAACGGGGGGTTCACACCCATTTTAAAGGGTGCTTTTTGCAACGGGGAATGAGATGAACAAGCTCCAGAGAGCCGGATCGAGCATGATGGGCTTTAAACCCGTCCTCTCCATCACCGACCAGCGCGGGCACCTCCTGCCCCCGCATCTGGCCCACCACACGCGGGCTCCCTACGCTCCGGGTTGCTAAATTCCGAGTTTCGCCCTCATCCCAGTCCGCATCCCCCCCATTTCCTGCTCGTGCCTTTGTTATACCCAAGCAAGTGACACCATCAAACACCAACCTATGGCGGTGCCGCCTTGGCCCCGCACACACCAGGATTGGTCACCCAGGAACACCAAAAGCTGATCACACAGCGTCGCTTCCAGCCCCTGATTGGCCAAAAGGCGCTTTTTTTCTCCCCCTTGAACGAAGCCACCGGCCAATGGTGGATGGCACATGGCAGCTCACCAGTGCTCACCCAGCAATAAAAGTCCCTCTTCCCCGGGCGAGCCACCGCACCCCTTCGCACGAGGACTTACGGGCCACCGCTCAACGCTGGCGTCCGCCCACAGACACATCCCAGCCCACGAGACTGGTGGGCGCCGGCTCGACCGGCAACCGTTCTCCTCCCGCCTCGATCTGCCTGGGAGGGAGGAAGGAGAAGAGCCCCATGCGATGACATCCTGATGCCACCAAAGCCAAGGGTGTCCACCTTCATTCCATAAGAGGCTCGGAGTGCGAGCATCCATGGAGGATGCTCTCCTCCCTTCCATGGGCCAACTCTCTCCCCTTCCATAGAGGATGTTCTCTCCCCTCTTCCATGAAGGATGCTCTCCTCCCTTCCATGGACCAAGCTCTCTCCCCTCTTCCATGGAGGATGCTCTCCTCCCTTCCATGGACCAAGCTCTCTCCCCTTCCATGGACCAAGCTCTCTCCTCCCTTCCATGGACCAAGCTCTCTCCTCCCTTCCATGGACCAAGCTCTCTCCTCCCTTCCATGGAGGATGTTCTCTCCCCTCTTCCATGGAGGATGCTCTCCTCCCTTCCATGGACCAAGCTCTCTCCTCCCTTCCATGGACAAAGATCTCTCCCCTCTTCCATGGAGGATGCTCTCTCCCCTCTTCCATGGAGGATGCTCTCTCCCCTCTTCCATGGACCAAGCTCTCTCCCCTTCCAAGGGCCAAGGCTCAGATGTTTTCTGGAGCTTGTTCTCTGTTGCCCTGCCCTCCGCAATGTCCCCCTGCAGCTGGGGACAGGCCACCAAAGCGGCACTTTGTGCTCGCCCAAGGCAACAGAGAAGAGGGAATAAAAGACCTTGGAAAAAACTTCCCTATGCCCCTGCCGCCACCGCCGCGGGCTTGAGGAGCAGCGCCAGGAACAATAGCAGCGCCCAGGTGAACCCCGAAGGGAAGGCGGGAAGGAGGTTTTCCTGAAGCTTTCCCCTCGCAGATCGTTCCGGGGAGTTAACACGTGCACTAAATTACACGGAATTACAGGGCCAGGGGTGAGGGAGGAAAAAAATATCTTGTTTATTAATTTAAAGTAATCATATGAGCAGGAGAAATCTTTCACGTTGCACCCAGAACTACAGCCTTTCCCTGGATGAGGTACCAGGGATAGTTTCTTCCGCCCTTTTTTTTTTTTCTTTTCTTTTTTTTTCCCCCTCCCTCCACCCTTTTTTTTTTTTTTTTGGTTTTTTTTTTTTTTTTTTAAATAAATCCTGATGAGCACACGAGCGAAACGAGCGGGTCCAGCACAGGTCGAAAGTCAGCTCTTTTCCTACATCTCCCACAAGGTTTTCACAAAGTTGCAATGCTAGAAATGCTCCTTTCCAAAATTAGTTCAGCTGCTGCCACCCGTATTTGTTCTTTATTATTACGAAATATATATATTTTTTTTTTTTTCCCCCTTGGAATCCCCATTCTGAGATAATGAATAGCCTTAATCCAGCACAAGATCTTTGCGTTCTTCTAAGCAACATCAAGACACCTGTCCAAATAGGTCGCTGCATTTTGCGGGTGGCGGCTAAGGCAACCAGTCTAACCATTAAGAGCGAGTGGGAAGCACCCAGTTCACCTCCTTGACCCAAAATTCCCTTCAATAGTAGAGTAGGTTAAAAAAAAAAGAAAAATAAAAAATCAAATCTCGGTTTCCATAAGGAAGAGGTTGACATATAATCCAGTGAAAGGGGGAAGGATGAATTTGCAGAGAGAATAAATTCGGCAAAATCAAGTTCCCCAATTAGTCTCGCGCGGTTTCACACCCAAGTTAGATGTATGTTTTTGGTATTTTTTTTTTTTTGTAAATCCCCCGCTCTTGGAATCTTGAGTCAGTTCAAAGGAATGTTCACAGGCAAAGGGTTAAAAGAAGAAAGCAAGCGTTTGGATAGAGGTGCTAGGGAAGAAAAACAAAGAAAACTGCAAGAAACCATTTTCCAAATCACCATAGCCTTCTTTCTAATCCTGATATCAAGTTATAGCTGTCAGGGAAGAAAATTGAACATGTAACAGATAGGAAGGAGGGGGGAAAAAAAAAAGAGCAAAAAAAAAAAAAGAAAAAGAAAAGGAATCCAGTGCTCGTATTTGCAAAACAAGCATTAATAAACATTGCTCTGTTGCTGCTTTATTAAACAGATAATCCAACACCGTAATCTGTATTGATTTATGGATTCTCTGATGCTATACGACTGGTTACGCAATGAAAGTTCATCCTTGATCTGTAGTCTGTGTCCTGGACTTAACTAATTCATAATCTGATGGGAAGTTTTACTTTGTTAATTCAATTACAGTTAACAGCCGAGGAGAGAGCGGCAACATCCTCGTCTTTCTCAAGACAGACGTTTTCTTCACATGCACAGAATCAGAAAACTCTTTCTTAAAATCAAAGGAGGCAAATATGTTCTTTTTTTTTAAAAAAAAAAAAAAAAAATCCTACCTCGGGTTTTAATTCCAGTCTCAAAAAGTTGTCTTTTTTCCCCCAGTTTTTTTTTTTTCCGCCTCTCATTTCCTTTCTCTTCCTTTTTTTTTTTTCCTCCATTTCTTTTTTTTTTTTTTTTCCTCTTTTCCTCCTCTTCCTTTTGATGAATTTCCTTTCTTCTCCACATCCTCCTCAGGCGTGTAATGGGGTTATTTTTACTTTCGGTTATCTAGCTTTATGAAGAATTGACACCACTCATACAGCTAGATAACCAAAGATAACAACCAACCCCTGAAGTCTACAGCATTAGCAGGAAAAAGCCAACCTCTTCTTCTCCAGGGGGGTCGGGGGGCTTTTAAGGAAGGAACGAGGGAGGAAAACGAATAAAAAGAGATGCAAATATTAGCAGCCAGATCCATAATATCCGCACACAGCTACATCCCTGGCCCTGTTCCTGCCACCCAGGGCAAAGCTCTCCTGAGCATCAATGGGACGGGCAGGATCAGGCCCCTCGCCAAAGACAATTTTGGAGCAGAATTTTCAGGATAAGCGCACCAGGAGCAGCCTATTTTCTGCCGGGGTTAAATTTGTTTCATTTGCAAACCAAATGATATTCTGCAGGTGCCGAGAATTAAGCCCCGCATTATTTTTAATAACTATCAAATTAATGCATTCAAACTGGTAATAATCAAAGCAAATATAATTTGCGCCCGCAACTTAAAATATGCATAAAAGACCAAAAGGACATTTCCCCACCCATAAATGCATTTAAGGCTCTCTAAACAAAATGACTGCGAAAAAAAAAAAAAAAAACAACCCTGCCGGGTAAAATAAATAATAACTTGTGATGCTTTGGATTCAGCCAAGATCTGGGGGAACAGAAGCGATGAATAAACACAGAAAACACAGAGGAAATGATGAAAGGGAGGGAAGAAGGAAGGGAGCGACTCCCGCTCGCGGCTCAGGACCCCGGCCCTGCGCGCAGGGACCGCGCACCCCGGGCAGGGACCCGCATCCCTCCTCTTCTGCCGGGGGGGGGACCCGCAGCTTCCTCCGGCGGGGCCCCGCATCCCTCTTCTTCTGAGGGGGGTGGGGGGACCTGCCGCTTTCTCCGGCGGGGCCCCGCATCCCTCGCCTGCCTTTCCCCGCATCCCCCCCGTCCTTTCTTCTTTCGCGGAGAACCCGCATCCCTCCATCCTTCCTTCGGGGGCTCTGCATCCCTCCATCCTCCCTTCCTCCGGGTGGGGGACACACACACGCACCTGCATCCCTCTCCTCCTTCCTCGGGGTGACCTGCGTCCCTCCACCCTTCCTTCCTCCGGGGAGGAACCCGCATCCCTCCACCCTTCCTCCCCTTCAGGGCAAGCCGCATCCCTCCATTCTTCAGGGGAGGAACCCGCATCCCTCTCCTTCCTCCGGGAGCCCCGCGTCCCTCCCTCCTGCCTCCACCTGCCTCCCTCCCTTCGCCAAAGGGGCTCCTCCATCCATCCATCCATCCATCCATCCATCCATCCATCCATCCATCCCTCCCTCCTCCTTCACCTGCATCCCTCCTTCCTCCGGGCCGCCACCTCCACGCTGCGGGGATGCTCGGAGCCCCCGCTCCTCCGAAACGCCCCCCCCCCCCCCCCCACCCCCCACCCCGCACAGCGCTTCTCCCGCGGAGCGGAGCACGGCGGGGCCGGGGTCCGCCGCTCGGCACGGCACGGCACGGCACGGCACGGCACGGCACGGCACGGCACGGCACGGCACGGCACGGCACGGCACGGCTCCTACCTGCTGCCCGCCGCTGCCCGCAGCCTCTGCGCCGGGGGGAGCGACGCGCGGCACTTTTCATTCATGCTTTCACACTCCCGGCCCTCGCCGCCGCCCCTCATTGGCTCGGCCCCGCCTGACGTCACCTGCCCTGACTCCCACCCCTCTGCAGCGCCTATCAGTTCATCAATGGGCGGGGGAGGGGCCCCGAGCGGCGCGCACACGCGCATCGCCGCCACCCAGCACCCCCCTCCCTGTCACCCCCCCACCGCCACCATCGTCCTCCCCATCATCACCCCCCCCCCCGCCACCCATCGCCGCCACCCAGCACCCCCATCTGCACCATCACCACCATCATCACCGTCATTGCGACTGCCACCCTCAGCACCATCACCCTCATCACCACCACCACCGCCCTCAGCACCACCATCACCCTCATCACCACCACCACCGCCCTCAGCACCACCATCACCCTCATCACCACCACCACCATCCTCAGCACCACCATCACCCTCATCACCACCACCACTGCCCTCAGCACCACCATCACCCTCATCACCACCACCACCGCCATCAGCACCACCATCACCCTCATCACCACCACCACTGCCCTCAGCACCACCATCACCCTCAGCACCACCACCACCATCCTCAGCACCACCATCACCCTCATCACCACCACCATCACCCTCATCACCACCACCACCGCCATCAGCACCACCATCACCCTCATCACCACCACCATCACCCTCATCACCACCACCACCATCCTCAGCACCACCATCACCCTCATCACCGCCACCACCGCCATCAGCACCACCACCACCCTCACCCTTACCATCACCACCATCATCCTCATCACCACCACCATCAGCACCATCACCTTCATCACCACCACCAGCACCCTCATCACCACCACCATTCCACCACCCTCGTCACCACTGGCCAACCACCCATCCCCAACACCAAGTATCACCACCACCGTGACCATCACCCTCTCTCCAGCCCTCCTCCACCTCTCTGGCCTCCCAGGGGGCTCAGCCCCTCCTGGGGAAGAGGAAGCCCCTCACCTGCACCCCATGGCTGCCGGTGTCCAACCAGCACTTGGTGCTGGTGTCCGACTGGTGCCGGGGCCCGGCCACACCGTGCAGACCCCAGACGGGAACCAAACTCTATTTTATTTCCATATTTTTAACCCCCCAGCCTCTCTATTAATCACCCTTCTATTTCCCCTCTTATAACACCGACAGCATCAAAACTAATGACATGATTTTTCCTCAAACAAGAACAATCGTTTGTTTGGGTTTTTCTTTTCTTTTCTCTTAAAATTCTTCTGTGCCTCGGAATTTTTTTTTTCTGAGTGTAAAACCAGCTGGGTTTGGGACTGTGGGGTTTGGGAGGGAAGTTGTTCCTGAGTTTTGTCGCCTTCCCGGAGCCAGATTCTCCCTCTGCCACCACCAGTGGCACATTCCTCCATCGGGGCCCTCACTCCCAGTTGTTCCCAGTAGGAAAGTGGGAGCCCACTGGTCTGGCTCCCATCAGGCCCAGAACTTGACTGGGAGCAGGGAGTGGGGGACAGGGGATATGAGGGGAATAACACTGATGGGGGGCGAGCAGGTAGGGTCCTGGGGACCATCTCAGCCCTGGGGGGGCCCAAACCTGCCCGGGGGGGTGGTCCCAGCACCTTGGCTCTGACCCCCAGGAACATCCGGCAGCCCATCCCTGTGGCCTCCTGCCTGGCTTTTCTGCAAGCCCCCGTCTGCACCAAAGGGCTTGCAGGGGCTGGGGGGTGTTACGCCTTCCCCCACTCCCCCCCCCAACCCGCGCTCGCTTCCAGCCCTGTTTGGGGGGAAAAAACATGGATTTTTGGGACCGTTCTGACAGGTGCTCGCGGGGAGGGGGGGGCTGCAGGTGCATCGGGTAGGCACCCCCTGCCTCCAAACCGCCCCCCGAATCGCAGTCCCTCTCTTAGGTCCTTCCCGGAGCCGGTCGGCCCCCCGGGGCCGTGCCCCCCCCCCCCCCCCCCCCGCCGTGGTTTGTCCCCCCGTGACCCACCTGGGCCGCGCTGTCCCCACGCGTGGGCAGAGCCGCCGGGCGGGGGCCAGCCCGCGGCGAAGCGGAGCCGGAGCCGCGGGGGTGTCCTGGAAGAGAAGGGACGGAGGGGAACGGTTACAGAGCCGGGGGTGGGGGGGGGACACAGGCAGCCCCCACCCGCGGCCGGTCGCGGCTCCGCGGGGGCCCGGCGGGCCCGGCTTTAACCATTCCCCACCCTCGCTGAAACGGGATTTTGGCGACACCACCGCACGCTTTGCCCTTTTATTCTCCTTATTCTCCTTTTATTTTCCCTTACCAAAAAAAAAAAAAAAAAAAGAAAAAAAAAAAAGAAAAATCTAAATTTATATTTTAGAGTCCTCCAGAAATTATAGCTTTTTATTTTTTTTTTTTTTAAACCCGCCTATTGAAGAAACACGACGAATATTGCTATTTATCCCGAGACACCGCCGCAAAGACACGGATTCAGCTTTCAAACTTACATTCTCCCTAGGATTATCCCGATGACATTAAATTTTTTTTTTTAAAAAATATATATATACATTTTAACATCGCCTTAGACACGGCCGGATCCGGGAGGATTTCGGGAAGGACACGAGGGATTTGCAGAAGGTGCCGGGGTGTATTTTGGAGTTTCACGAGCAAATAAAAACCTGCTCCACGCTTTGCTGCTTTTCTATAAAGTCGCTTTCGGCAAAGTGAAGCCCAGACAAAACCCCCAAATAAATCCCAGGAGCCGCCGCCGCGATCGCGGGATCCCACCGTTTTAACGGCAGATTTGGAGATTTTTCCAGCTCGAAAATTTGCACCTACACCATAAAGAAAAGCTTAATTTTTTAGTTTGGTTTTTTTTTTTGGGGGGGGGGGGTGTTAAATCAGAGCTGAGCTGGGCAGGACCTGACCTGGTGGGTACCAAGTGGGGGGTTTTTTTGTTGTTTTTTTTTTTGGTTTTTGGGTTTTTTTTGCAGAGACGGGAATCCACGCACCAACCGAAAAAAAAAATCGCTGGCCGATTTTTCCCCTTTTTAGCACAACCCGCCCTCCCTTCCCCGCACCGACGGGGAGAATTAAGGACAGACGGCAGGGATGCGTATTTTTTAAGAAAAGAATTTCAAAAAAAAAAAAAATAGGGAAAATTAAAATGTTCCTTGGCAAGTAAAAAAAAAAAATAAAAAATATATATATATATAAAAAAAAGCCGTGCGGGATTTTCCAGCGGCGGCATCTCCGGGTGGCCGGGCCCGCTGCAGCCCGGGAGGTGGGTTCCGGCCACCCTCCGAGGTTCACGTCTGCCCCCGAATTATTGCTTGAAAAAAACCGAAAAAAACCCACCCAAAACCCACTTATTTTGGGTGCCCTTCCCGGCCTGCCGCGGGGGAGGCTCGGCGGGGCCTCCCGAAGGCAGAGACCCAGGGGAGGGGGTTTGAATTGAGGGGAGCAGCTCGGACCTGCTTGGGGGGGTGGGGGGGGTGTGCAGAAATTAAAGCGAAGTTCGCGAGGTGGGGGGAAACCCCCCTCTTTGCTGCTCCGTTCCGCACCCGGCCGCGCTCAGCCGCGGAGGAGACGCGTAACCTCCGCGCTGGGTCTATTGTAACGCGGATTTAATTTGTTTTCAGCCCCATCCATCAGGATTTGCTTATTCGACAACGAGGATCCCCCAGCATCAACTTCACACCCCCCCCCGCAAAAAAAAATAATCCTCCCCCCCAGCACAGAGCGGCAAAGCCCAGCCGGGATGGCGGGGGGGGGTGGGGGGGGTGGCCCGACCTCCCACTCGTGTCCGTGTCCCCACGCAACGCCCGGCCCCTCCCGCGGGGAAGCCGCTTGCAGGAGGGGGGATTTGGGGGAGGCCCTCCCCCCACCCCCACGGGTGCGGAGAGCAACAATGAGTGAGTCCACGGACACGCGTGGGGGGGGGGGGGGGGAAGACACAAGACACACGACGACACCGGGAATGGCCGTATCCTGACAGGCTCTCCCGAAGCGGCGGCGGGGGGGGGGGGGGGGGGGGTGCGAGAGAGGATTCCGCACCCCAAAACTCGGTCCCCAAGCCATGGGGGGGGGGGGCAGTGCACCCCGCACACACCCGGAGTTGGGGGTCCCACCCGGCGCCGTGGAAAGTCCGGGGCGGGGACGATCCGGGCCATCCCCAAACTTTCTTAGCTCAGATGCAGGGATGCCTAGACGGGGGGGGGGGGGGGAGGAAGAGGGAGGAAGGCTCCCACCTGCCCCCAGGGCTTTGGGGGACACGCCGACCCCGCAGCCGGTCCTGGGGGCGTGGGGGGGGGGGACGGACGGACACGACGACACACCCGCACCCCCAGCCCCGAAGATCCATCCCCCCCCCCCCCCCCGCGGCACCCCCAATCCACCTCCCCCGAATAAAGATGCTTTGAGAGATGGATCCCTCCAGCCCCCCCACCCCCACCCCCCCCGCCCTCCGCCGGCTTTCCCGCCCCCCCCCCCCCCTTTTATTTTTTTTTTTTTTTTTTTTTATTATGATTTTCTCACCGAGTCCAATAAATCGCGCGGCTCGTCTGGCCTCAGACGTGTTCAGCAACCCAAGCCCCGCCGCTTTTGTTCCGCCAAGTCTCACATTGTTTGTCCGGCTGCGGGGCCGGCCCGGCGCGGAACGCGGGGGCTCCGCGGGGGCTCCGCGGCGGGGCACGGCCGGGAGCCGGGGGGGGGGGGTTGGGGGGGGGGGGGAGTTGGAAGGGGGGGAGCAGCCACGGTTAAGCCCGGGGTACGGGGGGGGGGGGGGGAAACCCGTCCCGACCACCCCTCTTCCCCCCGGGCTGACCCCCGGGGTTCTTCAGCCCGCGGCGGGGGATGCGCCCCTAAGGCCGGCCGGTCCTGCCTGCGCTGCCCTCCCTGCCTGCACTTCTCTCCCTGCCTGCACTTCTCTCCCTGCCGGCGCTGCCTGCACTTCCCTCCCTGCCGGCGCTGACTTCTCTGCCCTCCCTGCCTGCCCTGTGCTTGCTGCCTGCCCTGCCTACAGAGCCCTCCCTGCCTGCACTTCTCTCCCTGCCTGCACTTCTCTCCCTGCCGGCGCTGCCCGCCCTGCCCTCCCTGCCTGCGCTGACTTTTCTGCCCTCCCTGCCTGCCCTGTGCTTGCTGCCTGCCCTGCCTACAGAGCCCTCCCTGCCTGCGCTGCCCTCCTGACCCTGCTCACCTGCCTGCGCTGCCTGCCCTCCCCGGCTCGCCTTCCATGCCTGCCTGCCTGCCTCCCCTGCCCTTTGCTGCCTGCCTGCCTCCCCTGCCCTTTGCTGCCTGCCCTGCCCTCACCTGCCCCCCCCCCCCCCTCCCCGGGCTCCCCCCAACCTCCGCAGCCCGCGGGTCTCGGCGGCGGCCCCGAGCCGGAGGAGCGGGGGCCGTGCCGGGCGTAAGGATATATAGGAGCGGCCGAGGAGCCTCCACGTAGCCTATACGTAAAGTATACGTGTTATATTTAAATAATAAAAAAAAAAAAAAAAAGGAAAAAAAAGAAAGAAGAAGAAAAAAAAAGAAAAAAAAAAAGTTGCGATGCAAATGCGGGGCCAGCTCCATCGCAAAAAGGGGGGGGGGGGCTGCGGGGGGTGGGGGTGGGGGAGCCGCGCTATTTCCAAGCTTCCTTAACCTATGTATTGCTCGAAATCGATCGGCAAAGCACAGCGAGCCCGGCAATTAGGGGCTCATTACCATATATGCAAATATGGCAACCTCTCCCGGCAGCCGGGGAGGGCTGAGATGCGGCGGGCGAGAAAACGGCAGCGGGGTTTGGGGCTGGAGATTGGGGTGAGGCGGGCGGGGAAAGGGGGCGAAAAAAAGGTTATTTGAAGGTATTTGGGGGGGGTTAAAAGAAGGGGGTGCACAAAGAGCTCGCGGGGGGGGGGCGGGGAGGAGACACGCGCGTGGTTGCTCCGAATTTGCTCCTTCATTAAAATCGAATTCCCTCTTTTCGAAATAAAGTCACGGCGAGCAGCACGGCCCAGCTGTCCCCGTCCCGTCCCCCCCACCCCCGCGGTCTCCGAGGACCCCCCCCCAAAGCCCAGGCAGTGCCCCGGGCATCGCTGCGGGCTGGAGCCTGGGAAATAACCCGGGAATTGGGGGGAAACGGCGGGGGCCGGGCACCGGACCCCCCTCCTGGGACCGGGCCGGCCCCGCACCCACGCTGCGGGGAGTATTTTAAAGGTAACTTGCTGACTTTTTCTATTTTCTATTTTAAAAAAATCCACCGTAAACTGGCGATTTTCCGGCGCACACGCTCGATCGCGCCTTCCCTTGTTGCGATAAAGAGTTCCCTGCGATTTTTACAAGCATCGGCGGGGGGGGGGGGGGTTGGTTTTGTTTTGTTTCGTTTTGGCTCAATAAACACAGATTAGGAGCAAAGTCCCCCCCTAGAATTTACTGAATGCTGATCAAAGCTGGGGGTGTCCCCGCGGGAAGCGGATTTCCCCCACGGCGGCGGTCGGAGGCGGGGGGGGGACATTGGCAGCGTCTCCCACCGTGGCGTTTTTATGAAGTTATACCCGGCTCTGTGCTTCACCCCCCCTCTATTTGGGAAATGACTTTCCACAAACCCTAACCACGGCTTATTAAAGAAGAATAATGCCCATTTCAAGTTATTCTCCAATTTTCTTCCCTATTTTGTATTTATTTTGGGTTGGTTTTTCCCCCCCCCCCCCCCAATGAATAACATTTTCTCTATTTCGCCGCCTACCCAAACCTCAAAAGAACGCCAATGAAATGTAATCCGGAATCGATTCCTTCCGCTAAGCGTGTTTTGGGGGTTGCTTGCAATAATAAAAATATATTAAAAAAAATACCCAAAGTCAGCAAAACCGCCCCAAAAGCTCCCGGGAGGTGGCAAACCCGGCCGGTACCGTGCGCTCGGGTTATTCCTGCTCCTCTCCCCGCTGCCAGCCGCAGGCAAGCGCAAGACGTGGGGAAAGAGGTAATTGCAGGGGTTTCTTTCCTTCTTTCTTTTCTTTTTTCTTCTTCTTCTTTTTTTTTTTAATTGGGAAAAGCCCTTTTCAGCGGTTGCATTCGCAGCTCGGCGGCTGAGCCGCTTTTCCCAGCCCTGCTCTCCCCGCATTCCTCTGCCCCATCCCTCATTAATTCCTGAGCTACCGGGATTTCTCCTTATTATTATATTATTTTTCACTCATTTATTTACCGTGAATGGCCAGAAATGGAAAACAGCCTGCACGGCGACAGGCTGAGGGACCTTCCTTTACCCTGGGCACCTCCTTTCCCCTGGCATTTTATATTTGGATTTGGTTATTATTTATATTCGGGGAATTAAACCCGCCGGTTTCTCCAAATCTCCTGTGAGTTTCGAAACGCAGAGAACACTGTTTGGAAAAGGGGCCGGGGGGGGGGGGGGGGAAATAATCAATAAATAAATCCTTTTCGGTTCCCCCCTCTCTTGGTAAATTCGCAGTTACCGACGAGCAACGAGATGAAGCGTTTTCCCAGCAAAAAAAAAAAAAAAATCCTCGTTCCAGACCCCGAGAGGCTCCGGCGAGTGAGGACGGCGGCGGCTTCGCCCATCGCATTATGCTTAGGGAAAAAAAAAAAAAAAAAAAAAGTGGATTCTTTTATTTCCCCCCCCCTTACCCCAAAGTAGCAATTAAAGAAATTGGCGACTTTTGCCTGCGGAGGAGGCTCTGGTGCCGCTCCGCGCTGGGCGCCCGCACCTTCCGTATTTTTTTGGCTGGCAAAGCTGGGCTTCATTTTCTCTTCTACTGAACTTTAAAGGGGGCAGAGAGCCGTAAATTCTTCCCAGGTTTTTTTTTTTTTTTTTGGGGGGGGGGTTGTTTGTTTGTTTGTTTGTTTGTTTGTTTGTTTGTTTGTTTTTTTCCGGAATTACCTCTGAAATGAGGGAGGAAAGTCTGGCTCCTCTGTTCGAAGGTTCGCAGCCTTTGCCGCAGCCCGGGAGTTTTGTACCCGTCTCATCTCGCGTTTATTTTTTATTTATTTATATCCCCCCCCCCCCCTTCCCCCCCCCCCCCCCCCCCCCCCCCCCCCCGTCAAAACGCCGTGAAAGGGGCGTTATTTCAGGCAAACGGGCGTTGGAAACTTCTTTTTTCAGCGAACTCGCCCGATGGAGGAGGCAAGTCGCGGGCGGCGGCGGCGGCGGGGGTGGGGGGGGGGGGGAGGTTGGTAGTTAAATCTCAGATGATCCAGAAGGATTTTCACTTCGGAAAAACCGGGATTTTCGGCCGCCGGTGGCCCGGGGTCGGGGGGGAGCCAGGGGACCCGCGGGGGACGCCCAGCCCCGCGGTAGTTGCGCCCCCCCCCCCCCGCCCCGCACGGAGCCGCAGAGCCCCCGCACCGATTAAAAAATACTTGTTGAGGTAGTGCAACCTCCCCCCCCCCCCCCCCCAATCTAAAACAAACCCCTAATTCTGCCCAACAACGGTGTGCAGAGCGCAAGGTGGGGGGGTGAGGTGTCCCCCCCACCCCGGGCACCCCCCCCGGGGACTGGTGTGCAGTGTGTCCCCCCCCCCCCCCCCCGATTTTATTTTGAGGAGTATTTGCAAGGTCCTGCAGCCCTGTGGGGTCTGGGCTCTGCCCCCCCCCCCCCCCCCCCCCCGACCCCCAGCCCCTTCCCCACCTGCAGCCCCCAGCCCAGGTCAGACTCGGGGAGCTGCAAAGAGGGGGATGCCTGCTGCAAAGGGGGGGCTGATTCACCAGCACACACCCCCTAACCCCCCCCCCCCCAAATTGCTTAGAAATCCTTGGGGGGGGGTGCAGAGCATGGGGTCTGGGCTTTGCACCCCCCCCCCCCCCCCCGACCCACAGACCCTTCCCCAGCCGAGGTCAGACCCGGGTTGCTGCAAAGAGGGGGATGCCTGTTGCAAAGGGGGGGCTGATTCCCCAGCACACACCCCCCACCCCCCCCAAATTGCTTAGAAATCCTTGGGGGGGGGGTGCAGAGCATGGGGTCTGGGCTTTGCACGCCCCCCCCCAACTCCCAGCCCCTTCCCCACCTGCAGCCCCCAGCCCAGGTCAGACCCGGGGAGCTGCAAAGAGGGGGATGCCTGCTGCAAAGGGGGGGCTGATTCACCAGCACACACCCCCTACCCCCCCCCAAATTGCTTAGAAATCCTTGGGGGGGGGTGCAGGGCATGGGGTCTGGGCTTTGCATCCCCCCCCCAACTCCCAGACCCTTCCCCACCTGCAGCCCCCAGCCCAGGTCAGACCCGGGGAGCTGCAAAGAGGGGGATGCCTGTTGCAAAGGGGGGGCTGATTCACCAGCACCCCCCCCCCCCAAATTGCTCAGAAACCCTTGGGGGGGGGGGTGCATATAGCCCTTATGCGTGTGTGCCCCATGCCCGTACCCATGGCAAGCATGTTTGCATGCAGGCTGTGCACACCACGCGTGTGGCGCACGCCGGCTGCGTGATTTCCATACAGCTGCACGCGTGCACACACCGGCTCCATCCTCCCCCAGCAGCTCCGGGCTCCCCCCGGCGCAGGACACCCCCGCGGGGAGATGTTCTCCGTGCCCCCCGTGCAGGCGGAGGGGCAAAACCCCCCCACCCCCCCCAAAATGCTCTGCCCGCAGGTTTTCCCCGGTCGGGGCAAGGAAATGGGTGATGCCTTTGCTCACAAATGGGTGCTGGACCCCGGCGAGCACCTCCCAGGCTTTGCAGGGTGCGGAGAAGCCGCAGGGCCCCGGCGTGGAACAGCCCGCATCTTCCCTCGGTGGGATTTTTTAAGGGAAATTCCCTCTTTTTTTTTTTTTTGTCCGCCAGCTCAGAAAGGCGCAGCCTGGGAGAGGTTTGAGCTCCGTAAGAAGCGCCACATACGCTTCCAAGAAGATTTTTGGCTTTTTAAGGATTTGCACTGGGATGTGCGCAGCCACGTGTGACTCCAGACAAACATGTGCTTATTTTCTATAAACCACGGCCACGCGGCGGCCGCGGCCTCTCGAAGCGCGGACGGCTGATGGGGGTGCGACGTCCAGACGCGGGGGTTTTGCGTGCCATTCTCCTGGCGCCGCCCAGTCGCATCAAAATTTGGGGTACGGCTCTCTGGTGGGCGGCGCGGAGATTTGGGGGGAGGCCTGGAGCTGGGTGATTTCTAAAGAAATCTTTTGTCTCGGTGCTAAAAAAGCCCGATTCTGGGCACCGCGCTTTACCGCGAGCGCCTGTGTTCGCCGGGCATCTCTCCTGCCGCCTGGGCCGCCCGGTGCCACCCCTCCAGCATCCCCCAGACAAAGAAAATTGCAACAAAAGCTGCATTTTTGAAGCAAGAGGTTGCGTGTTGTGGCAAAGAAGCCACGGGGTCGTTCCCCCCCCCCCAGGCTGCTGCCTGTCCTGGGCATCCTCTGCTCCATCCTCAACCAAGGTACCCACCTGCAGCCACGGAGAGATAAACCCGGAGCCATCTCCAGGCTGGAAAACCTCCTGCCTTCCTCCTGCCTCCCCCCAGCAAATATTTCCTACCCTGGGTGGAGATTTTTAACAGTTCACCCAAAAGGCCAAACCGCCTTCAAAGGCGCCTGGATAAACCTGGGGAGCATCAGAGGGGAAAGGAGGTGTGGGGGGGGGGGGGGCTGGGGGTGGGCTGGAGAGAAGAAGGGAATTCATTTTATATCGATGCACCTTGGCCTGAGATGGTGGGTGGGGGGGTGGGGTGGGGGGTTTCTTCGCTTTCAGGTCGTCCCCGAACCAGTAGGAAAAAAATTAAAAAAAAACAAAACAAAACCAAAAAAAACCACCAAAAAGCAAACCTCCAACCCAAATCAAACACAAAAATTCCCTCCTCTGGAGGGGAGCGCTGTTTTGTTTGGGTAAAATGGGGTAAAGTGTGTTTCCCCCCCCCACACCCCCCCACCCCCGGCTCGCACAGCTGCCCGGCGCACTCAGTCCGGCAGGTGCCTTTTCTTCTGCTTCAAAGGGCTTTGGATGGGAGCTGGACGGCTCTTTTGGAGAATGGCGTTTGTTAGCGAGAGGTGCCTGGCACCACCGCGGCCTGATTACAGCCCCGCTCGTTAAAAAAAAAAAAAAGAAGAAGAAAAAAAAAACCTTCTCTAGGTATTGAAGGGGATAACAAGGATATTTAAACACTCCCAGCGTGCACCTTTAAGCAGCAGAAAATAAGGGAAATTGCCGACGTTTAATTCAGTATTGCTCCTTTTGAACTCCCACTGGCTTCGCCTGCAATTGTTCCCTTCGCCAGAGCTGGGAGCCGAGTCGCGATGGCCAGAAGCATCGGATCTGCGGGTCCGGAGGGCGAACACGGCGGGACCGGCTTCCCCCGCACGGCAAAAAGGCCGATGGGGCTGGTTTCCCTTCGGATTTGGACAGATTTCCCTCAATAGCCCAGAGCAGGGTCTGGGTTTGGGGCCCCAATTTGTAATTACTCTCGTATTTCGCGTGCGCCGGGGAGAGGGTGGAGCAGCGTTTCCTTTTTGTCTCTATCGCCGAGGAAGCGTTTGCCGAAGCGAGAGTGAAAAAAAAAAAAACCAACCAAACCCAACCCCGCAGCTGGTGCGTATGGATGAGACACTCAGCCGCGCTCCGGGGAAAGGGGGGGAAAAAAATAATTTAAAAAAAAAAAAAAAAAAAAAAAAAAGAAGTCTAATTTTAGCTGTTCTGAAACGCTTACAACGCGCAACTCCAACCACCCGGCACGGGGCTGCTCCCACCCCGGCGCGAGGAGAGCCGGGAACTTCTCCAGGTTCTCCCCATGGGACACCTCCTCCCGGGGGGTCGTTCTGCCCCGGGGAAGGCCCGTTCGTTAGTATTTCCTAACGAGTAGCTCCCGAGCAGGGGAAGAGGCGGCGCTTTTCTTATTCGGGGCAATTTGCTCACATTCGGGGTTAGGCCCTCCTGGCCCAGAGCTCCTCTGAGAAAGTCTCAAGTCTCCCCCCAAAAAAGCAGCTTTTTGTGAAGCGCGGGGAGCCCTCCTGTCCGTACACCCCGTCACGCCACGACAACCCGTTATTTAACGAGAAGTTCATTATTTCCCGGGCCTTTTGCCCCTCGAGCCCCGCATCGCCATCGCCCCCGAGGTCGCGCCTCCCCCGAGCCCCATCCATCCCTCCCCGCATCCGCAAAGGACATTTGCCGGAGGTTTTTTTCGGCCCTAGACCCAACCAATTTTTTCCTTTAACCCCCGCAAGAGCTGATCCCAAGCAAATCGGGGAGAAGCTTTGAGGAGGGGGGGAGCGAAACCGCGGCATCCCCGACCTGAAAGGGGGAAACCTTCCATAGAGGGAGGACAATGGGCCTCAAAGGGCCCGGGGTGTGGGGGGGGGAGCTGCAGCCCCCCGCCTCGGGCAGGGTGAGGGTCTCAGCTTACCCGGCCTCTCATAAAAGTCTCCTCCATTCTAGCAAATAACCTTTATGTCCAGGGACCAGCAAAGTTTGCTTTCTCCCTCCAGGGTTAGTCACAGCGGGGGCGAAAGAGAAAGCACCGGCTTGTCGGAGGTTCCCCCGGCACAATAACCTCGGAGGAGTTTAGGTCTAAAGACTAAAAGGCTCTATTTACTTTCACTGACAAGGAACAATCTAAGCAGATGTCCTTTGATGGGATTAGTTATTAATCCTTGAATCATGGGTAAATGGGAAAATGATCCATTATTTTCGGCAAAATCCTTCACTGCTTTAGGTTTCGAGGACGGGGTGGAGGATTGTTAACAGAAAGGGCTCGGCCTGGCTGTTTGTTGCCGGTTTGAAAGGTTATTTATTTTTTACAGTTTGGGCCGTGGAGCGTGACGCCGAAATAAAATAAGAGGTATATATATATGTAAAAAAAAAAAAACCAAAAAAAAACCAAACCAAACTGAACCAAACCAAAAGAAAACGACCCAACAAACCCCAAGGAAGAGGGTTTTTTTGCTTCCACTAAGGACTGAGAACAAGGCGCCGCGGCAGGCATTTATCAATGTGTAGGCCCAAGCGTTCCTCAGATAATAATACCGATGCTGACAATAATAATAAATAATATTATTAATAATAATGATAGTCGTAGTAGTAATAAATAATAATAATAGTAGTCTCCCCTCCAAAAGCAGACTCTCCGCTCCTCTCCCCGCAGCTCTGCCTAAACGTTTGGCTCCTCCCGACGCCTCTGTGTCACCCTCGCGGCAAAACCCACGCCGAGCCCCGCGACGCCGCGTCTTCTGTGTGGGTTTTTTGGGGGGGGGGGTGGTGGGGGGGTGGTGGTGGGGGGGGTGGTGGTGGCGATAAGTAGCGCGCGCAGGTGGGTGCGGATGCGGCGGGGATGAGGGAGGGACGGGAAGAGGCACCGGTTCATCGCCCGGTTCCCGGCGGGCGTAAATCCGGGCGAGGTGCTTTTTGGTGGGGACGGAGCTGGAGCCTCTTCCCATGGATTTGGGTGGGAGACGGACCGGCCCATCCCAGTCTTTCCCAGCGCGCCGAATGGGAGAGCAGAACCAAAAGCTCCCGGCGTTTTGCCCATCCCTCGGCGCCGCGGCCGCAGCCCAACTTCTCGGAGTGAATATTAACGGCCCCGAAACGGCCGCTCGCCCCCCAACTCTCCCTCCCAGTGTGTCCCCCCCCCCGTCCCCCCCCTCCCGGCATAGGGAAAGCAGAAATAACGGCCCCGTGAATAATTTACTCCGCTTGCTTTTGATTCGCCTCCTGGTCGGACACAGCAGCGCAAGTTTGGGGTTGGGACAGGGGGTGGGGGGTGGGGGGGGGAGAAAAACCCCCACCCTGTGTTCTGGTTAAAGATTTATACCGGGCATAGAATTTTGTTGCTGTTGGTTAAATCTGCTTCAAAATTGGAGTGGGGTGGTCTGTCAGATAAACGCTCGGGAGCAGCCAGGAGCTTGCGGACACCCTTCGGGGGTGGGATGGGGAGGGGGCGGGGGGGGCTGGGGGGGGGGGGATGTGTGTGCACACACCAGTGCAAAGGCACGAAGTGTCACGGGTGCCGATTTTGCACGGGCTTGCTGGAAAGGTGCCGTCCCGGACACCCTTCTACCATCAAATACAGCCCAAATCGGGGTCTAAATACCCCCCATTATCTCACACTCCTGCCCCCCGGTTCCCTCTCCTGAGCTAAGGCCTCACCTCAAAAATCAAGAAATAACAGATAAACCTGTGCCTTGTTCTTCTACTATTCTTTTACTATTATTTTACTGGCTTTTTTTGACCATAGAAAGAAGAGTTTCTGGCTGCAGGGAACGATGATGTGGGGAAACTGAGCTAAGGCCACACCTCAAAAATCAAGAAATAACAGATAAACTTGTGCTTTATTCTTGCACGATTCTTTTTACCATTCTTTTATTATTCTATTACTATTCTTTTGCTATTTTTTGGCCATACCAAAGAATAGTTTCTGGCTACAGGGAGTGATTATGTGGGGAAATTGCGACCTGGAGCTGGAAGATGCTTTAACCAAGGCTCCCCCGACTACGCGGGGAGGAACCAAACTTCAGCTTCCAGCCTCCTCTTCCACTGAAATTTAGAAATACGGGAGAGAAAAACTCCACGTCCTTCCCCATCTGCCAGCCGAATGATTCCGGGTGAAGGATTTTCTCTTTCTTTCCTCTTTTTTCCTCCGGCTGCCTCGTCCTCGGAGGGCAGAGACGCTTCCCAGCGCCCGCCGCACGGAAAACACACCTCCCGCACCGACGGGAGCCGCGCCGTGACCACGATCCTCGCTCGAGTCCGGAAAGTGCTTTTTGATAAACGCTGGGTATTTACATCCCCGGCTCCCGTGGGCTCTCTGAGAGGAGCGAGAGCTTTGTGCGGCGGGGAAACGGCGCGGTCCTGCAGCAAAAAAAAAAAAAAAAAAAAAAAGGAAATTTCATCAAAAATGGCGTTTTTCCGTGAAAAATGTTTTGTTGGCTATTTTTTGGGGCCAGCTGCCTGCGTTCAGCCCTGGGCCACGGTGTCGATGCAAGGCCCGAGGAGCCTCCGAAGGGTGCAGAGCTTTGACCCCGCTCTGCAAAGGACCCTCCCGGGATGGGGAAGCTCCCGGGAGCAGCGGGGACCCCTTGGCACCCCCAAATCCGGCTCGGCGAGCCCGGAGGGGCTGGAAGAGGGGCGATGCGCAGGCCTTTGCCTCACGCAGGTGGGTGATAAGTCTCACAGCCACCCTTGGCAGCGCCGGCCGGGGCGGCCGAGGCGCGTTCCTGGATTTGGAGATTTTTTTTTTTTTTTTTTTTTGCCAAGATTTGGGGAAATCCAGACTCCCACCAGATTTGGGGAGAGCCCCCGGGGCCAGGTGGGGCGGGACACGGCGGGACGTGGCAGTAGAAAGGCTGGGGGCCACAAACCGCCCCGAAGTGGCAACCTCCGGGCTGGCCCGGGGCCACGCATCCCTCCCCCCCCCCCCCGACCCCCGTGTCGCCCCCCCCGTGAGTGACAGCTGTCAATCAGCGCCCGCTCTGGCGCCACCTGGCGGCCGCGCCGGCGAACAACCCCCCCCCCCCCCCCCTTTAATTTGCAAAAACTTCATAAATTCGCCTTTTGCGCATTAAAGGCAATAAGCCCTTAATGACCAACCCCCCCCAACACCCCCCGGGGCTGCTGCAGGTGAAGGGGGTTTTGGGGTAGAAAGGGGATTTCTCCCCTCTCCCTTCCCCCCCCCCCCCCCATTACTTTTGGGGTGGAAAAGTGATTTTTTTCGCTAGGAAGCAGCTCTTGACCCCATTTAGTTGAAATCAGAGGCAATCCAGCCCGGGGGGGGGTTGTCCTGTAGGGGCCAAATCCTGCCCTGTGTTGGCCCCATCGCCCCGATCCCCAAAGCAGAGCCCCCCCCCTCTCCCCCCCTCCGGAGCGTGGGGAGGGATGCGATGGGGTGCGGGCTCTGCCCCCCCACCCCGATCTGCTGCTGGAACCAGCTCCCACCAGTTCCCCCCACCCAAGGAACCGCAGGGAGCATCCCCGGGGATACCCTGCGCCATGGGGACCCCAAGCCCCGGGGTGGTCACACTTAGCCCCACTCCAACCTCGAGCCCATGGGGGGGCTCATCAGGGGATCAGGAGATGGGCTGACACCCAGCGGGACAAACTTTGGGTTGGGGGAGTTCGGTGACGACACCACGCTGTGTGGTGCGGTGACACGCTGGAGGGACGGGATGCCATCCAGAGGGACCGGGAGAGGCTGGAGAGGTGGAACCGTGCCAACATCATGGGGTTCAACAAGGCCAAGTGCAAAGTCCTGCCCTGGGGTGGGGGCAGCCCCCGGTGCCAGCCCAGGCTGGGGATGGAGGGATGGGGAGCAGCCCTGAGAGAAGGGCTTGGGGGTGCTGGGGGGGGAAAGCTGGCCATGGGCCGGCACCGTGCGCTGGCAGCCCAGAACCCCCCCGCAGCCCGGGCTGCATCCCCAGCAGCGTGGGCAGGGGGGCGAGGGGGGGGATTCTGCCCCTCTGCTCCGCTCGGGGGAGACCCCCCTGCAGCGCTGCCTCCAGCTCCGGGGCCTCAGCACAGGAGAGACACGGAGCTGTTGGAGCGGGGCCGGAGGAGGCCCCGGAGCTGCTGGGAGGGCTGGAGCCCCTCTGCTGTGGGGACAGGCTGAGAGAGCTGGGGGGGGTCAGCCTGGAGAAGAGAAGGCTCCGGGGAGACCTTCCAGCCCCTGCCAGTCCCTAAAGGGGCTCCGGGAAAGCTGGGGAGGGACTCTGGAGCAGGGAGGGGAGCCATGGGACGAGGGGGAAGGGTTTTACACTGAAAGAGGGAGATTTGGATGAGATACGGGGAAGAAATTCCTTATTCCGAGAGGGGTGAGCCCCTGGCCCAGGTTGCCCAGAGAAGCTGTGGCTGCCCCATCCCTGGAGGGGTTCAAGGCCAGGTTGGACGGGGCTTGGAGCAACCTGGGCTGGTGGGAGGTGCCCCTGCCCAGGGCAGGGGGTGGGACGGGATGGGCTTTGAGGTCCCTTCTCACCCAACCCATTCCATGGTTCTGTGATTCCATGAAATGCGGTGCCTGACCTGTGAGGGTCGGTAGGAGCCACAGCACGGGGTGTCTTGGGGTGTCCATCCTGGCCAAGCAAGTGAGCACCCCAAGGTCTGCAAGGAGCCACCAGAAAGTATGGTGGGAACCACCGTCTTCCGCAAGAGCATCCCAGGGCGGCCATCACCCGCATCAGGGCTGCCTCTGCCAGGCAAGGGGCGTCCACTGGTCCTCGGAGCGGTGGGATCCCTCGGGGACATGGGAGACAGGGATGGGAGACTGGGGACAACCAGGGGTAACCCCCTGCTCCAGTCTCCATAGGGATGCCCCAGTCGTGTCCCACCATCCCGCCACGGACATGGATGCGGGCGACCTCGTGCTGATGCTGGGACGGCAGCGTCACCTCCGGCCACCGGGATCGGGTGACACCGGGAGCATCCCCCCCTCACCGGGGCTTCTGGCCGGAGCTTGAACCCTGGCCCCGGCGCGGGAAAGAAAGAACCAGAGGCACAGAAAATTATCAGAAACGTGTATTTTTTTTTTTTTTTCTTTTTAATAGTAAACCTCTTTACAACAAATATAGTGAAAGAGTTTCCAAACAAAACTCATAAGAATTTTTCATGGTAATTATTATTCTTATCATCATCATCATCATCATCAATCTTTTTTTTTTTTAAATTTTTTTAATATCTTTTTTTTTTTTTCTTTTTTTCTTATTGTGGAATATACAATAACGCGTCACCGTACAGCGCGCACACGCACACACACACAAAAAAACCCAAAAAACAAACAAAAAAAAAAACCAAAAAAAAAAAGGAATATTGAAAAAAAAAACCAACCCACAACGGACGTCTCAACCACGTGCTGCAGTCCCTGGGAAGGAGCCACTGATTGTCAAGGGTGCAGGTGGGGAGCGGGGACGGGAGGGGACGGGGACGACGGCGTCCCCGGCGCTGGGGGGGGGTTCTCGGCCAGGCCAGGCCCAGGCCCCCGGGGGTGCAAATACTCAAGAGAAAGATGGAATTGGTCAAAGGCGGCGGTGAAAACGTGGCGCCCATCCCCTCCCTTTCCCCTCCGGACGCCGCTGCCGTGGAGCGGGGTGCGGAGGAGGACGCCCCGGTGCCCGCGGCCCCTCGGCGGGACCCGCGTCAACCGTCCCACGGCTCGTCCCCAACCTGCCACCCGCGGGCGCAGAATCCCTTGACGCGCGCACACACACACGCACACGCACACACACACACGCACACGCACACGCACACGCACACGCACACGCACACGTGTGGAGGAGCATCAGGAAAAAAACAAAAAAGAGGTTAAAAATATATATATATATATTTATAGATACACGGGTTTATCTTTTTTTTTTTTTTTTCCTTTTAAATTGCTTCTCAAAACAATAAATAAAACTACTCGGGGGTGGGGAGGGGGGGGAGTGCACGCTCTGTTTTTTCTACCTGTGCAGCATCCTTGGGGGGGGGGGGGGACACGAACGGGAGGGGGGGGACAAAAAGCTGCCTGTGCCGACACAGACGGGCTGAGCTGTGGAGGAATCGGACTAACCCGGGGTGGGGGGGGGTGGGGTGGGGGGTGTCTATTTATTTTGTTTTCTCTTTTAGTGCATCATTGAAAGGGTCTATTCTATTTTACACCGATCGCTGCAGACACCCCGCAGTACGCGAACACCCACCCGCGGACCCCAGCTCCGGGGAGCCGGGGGGGAGCGAAGGGGATGGGGGACGAAGGGGGACCCAGAGTGTGTGGGGGGGGGACGGGACACACCTGCTTGCCAAGGGGGGCCAGCGGCACAGCCGCCATGGTCCCCGTCCCTTTAGGCATCCCATTTGCCTGCAAACTGTTGGGAAAAAGCCGTAGGGAGGAAGGGAGTCGTGGCCGGAGCTGGGTGACGGGGTGGGGGGGGGTCTCGAAGGGAGATGCCGGGAACCACCACCACCACCCCCCCCCATCCCCGGGGATGTCCCAACACGTCCCCACCGGGGAAAGGATGCTCCGCTCCGCGTTAAAGCCCGGAGAGCGAGGAACCGTGTCGGTCTCTACGTCTTGGTGGTGACAAGAAAACACCAGCTGAAGGGAAGGACCCCCTCATTTCGTTACCCCGTGGGGTAAAAGGCGGGGGGGGGGGGGCAGCAGCCTCCCTCCGCCTCTCCCCGCTCCACGGTGCTGGGGATGCTCTAAAATTCCCAAGTTCCCAGAAAACCATCCAAGACGACGCGGGGAGGTGCGAGGCGCAGCTCCCTGAGCCACACCACCCTCTTCTGGCTTAAAGAAAGCATCTTCCCCCCCCCCCCCAAAAATAAAGAAGGCATGGCGCTTAGCTGGAGCTCAAGAGGCAACAATTGGAAAATAAAAGGGGTTTTCCATCGGCTGGCGAGCGGGGACGCCGCCATTCCGCTCCTCCGAGGTCCCCGATTCCCAGCGGGAGCGGAGCGGAGAGCCGCAGCATCCCTGCCCGGCAGCTCCTTCCCTATTTTCGAGGCTCAAAGATGGGGTTTTTTTTGGGGGGGGGGGGAGGGGGTTGCTGAGCCCAGGGGTGACACGCCAGCGCTTTGGGGCTCAGAGCCGTCGGGAAGCGGCTGCTCCCGGCCGCGGCAGGGTCCGGGAGATGGAAAAAATTGGGGAGCAGGGACGGGGGAGAGGGAAGAGCCAAGAGGGCGAAAGAAGAAAGAGCTGTACAATTCGGCCATGTCCAAAGTCAGTATTATTACAATATACTCTGACAAAAATATAATCTCGTTTCATATCGATACAACCGGGAAAGGAAAAAAAAAAATGAAAAAAAAGGAAAAAAAGAAAAACCAAAAAAAACCAACCCCCCCAACCAGTTTTCTGCACTGTTACCATTGCGACATACTGAAACTCGCTATTTACAGGTCCCGTAGGCAGGGAAAAGACTAAAAAGTGAAAGATCAGAGCGAGAGGAGGAGGAGAAGGAGAGAAGGGGGGGGGCGGGGGGGGGGGGGGAAGAGAGAAAATTTCCGGAGAAAAGGCAAAAAAAATAAAGGGGGAAAGGCCCTCTTACATCCCGAGCATGGCTTCTGGCTTCGGACAGGGAAGGGGGACGGAGGTAGCGAAAACACAATACGCGGTTTGTGGGTCTGGGTGAGTTTTTTCATGGGGAAAAAAACCCCCAAAATTCAAAAAAGGGAAGAGGGGAAGAAGGAACGGCGGAGTAAAACGATGGGAAAATGGGAAAATGAAACAAGAGCGAACCTGCGGCTGAAGGCCATGGGTACGACTCGCCCGCGGGTGGGGAGGAATTTTCACTGCTTTGGGGGTGTTCAAAAAACCCCAAAACGTCCCCGAATGGGGCCCTCAGCCGCAGGGATGGGAGGGGAAGGAGGACGCGGCACCGGGGATGGCACCCACAAGGCAGCGCCGGGAAGATGCCGCCAACCGGGATTGCTGGGCCCTGTCGGAAAACCGGCAGCGTTGGGGGGGGGTGGGTGGGGGGGACACAGACAGCACCCCGAGCACCCCGAGCACCCCGAATCCCGGGCTGACAGCGGCAATTGGTGACATTTTCCCCAAAGCCGGTGGCAAACTTTCCAGTTCCCATCAAAAATGCTGGGGGGAGCGAGGGGAGGCGGAGGAAAAATGCAGGCGGTGGAATTTTCAAGGAAAACAGGTTTTTTTTTCTGTAAATTTTTGTTTTTCCCCCTGGTTTGCCACGATTTTTTTTTTTGGGGGGGGGGGGGGGGAGTGGAAAAAGAGGGGGGCAGGAAAAGAAACCTTTGCCACCAGCTCTGGCTCTGCCACCTCCACCAGCCCCCGACGGTGACAACCCCCGTCCCCGAGGGGACGAACCGCCCCCCCCCCCCACCCCCGCCACAACCCCAACCCCCACCAGGCTCGGGGGTGCCCCCCACCCCCCTGGCACCAAGACCCTCATCCAACCCTCCGACGCAGCCGGGCTCTTCGCCATCCCCCAAAACAGGGGTCACCGTGTCCCCTCACACCCAAACCAGAGTCCCCCAGGGGGGAGCGGGGGGGGGGGGGGAGACCGTCCCCATCCATCCATCCATCCATCCATCCATCCATCCATCCATCCATCCATCCATCCATCATCATCCTCAACGTCTGCCTGATGCACCCCCCCCCCTTGATATTTTAGGTTCGAAACATCATTTCGGGTCCTGCTCCAGTCCCCAAATTTCCTCCCGGGGTGGGCAAGTGACTTCTCGCCCCACCCTGCCCGAGCCAGACCCCCGACCTTCATCCATCCTCATCCTCGGCTGCGCCAGCCAGGGGGAAAACCCCCGTTATCCCAGCGGATTATCCTCACCCCCCCCCCCCCCCCCAGCACATGGATATACCCTTTATTCCGCATTTTCACCCCCCTGCCCCCCCCAACACAACGCCGCTCTCCCCAACATCACAGACCCAGTACAACACCCCCCCCCCCCCCCCCCCCCCAACAAAATCCAACCAAACCCAGGGAAAGACCAGCCTTCCCGGCACAGGGCGGGGGGGGCCCAACCGCCCCCCAACGCATCCACCACCCCCCCCAAACAAAAAAGCAGCTGCCCCAGCGCTGGGGTCCCCCATCGCCCCATGGGGGAGAGGAGGGGGCTGATGGATGGGGGGGGTGGGGGGGTGAGGGGGGGGGGGTCCGCACCGCTCGGTGGCCGGCAAATGGGGATCCCCCCCCCCCCCCCCCCCGGCCCTTTCCCCCCTCCCCAGGGCTTACCTGTGGGTCCGACCCGCGGCGGGGAGCCCCGGCGTGTGCCCTGGCGGTGGGATGCACAAGGGATTTCCAAGAAGGTAAAAGGATCAGAAACAGGCTTTGGTGAAGTAACCACACTTTTTAGAAAGTCATAGATCATTTTTTTTTTTTTCGAAACATTATCAGTGCATACTTCTTCTAGGAAAATATACACAATTGTATTTCATTCTCCAAAAAAAAAAAAAAAAAAAAAAAAAAGGAACAATTAGAAACAAAAGCAAACTAGCCCAAACACAATATATTAGCTGTTTTGTTTTTGTTGGGTTTTTTTTTGTTGCGTTTTTTTTTTCTTTTTTTTTTTTTTTTTCCCCCCTTCTTCTTGTCGTCCTTTTTAAAACCCTTAACGCTACGCTTCGTTCAGGTTACACTTTTTTTGGTTTTTTTTTTTTTTGTAAATTTTTTTTTTTTCTCTTCATGCATTTTACACCTTTATAGCCTTTGAGAATAAATAAGCTCCATTTTGCTTCCACGTCTCTAAAAACTGCAGCATTTTAACTATTTGTCACTTAAGTCGTGCAATTTTTTTTTTTTTTTTTTTGTTTTGCAACACCCCTTTTTAAAAAATGGAAAATATATATATATATTTTAAAACTAAAACCCTATACAACGCAAAAAATTCCAAATTAAAAAAAAAAAAAAAAAAAAAAGGAAATTATACACAATTGTAACTGTCAACAGTACAGATGAGCACGAGAAATAAAATTAGATCAGAAACGTATTTATAGAAGCACGAAGGAGGGTGTTGGTTTCTTAGATTGTCGTTCTTCTTGTTGTCTTTTGAAAATTAGGAGGGGTTTAGCGGATTACTACAGTCTGGGGGGGGGGGTGGGGGGGTGGGAATAAAGAATAATGACCCAGACCAAAAAAAAAAAAAAAAAAAAAAAAAAAAAAATAAAATAACCCCGAGCCCCAGCAAAATAAAGACACACACCCCCCCCCCCCTCCCCGACAAACCAACCCCCCGAATGGTTTCCAGGCGCCGGTGAAGCCAATGCCGCAGCCGAACCGGGGCACGGCCGCGTTGGCCACGAGCCGTACTTGCCCGTGGCACAAGCCCAGGGGAGCGTTGAGTCCCGTTGCCACCATGGATCCGCTCCGGCACGGCACGGCACGGCACGGCACGGCACGGCGCCAAACCGCCGGCGCTCTCCCCTCCAGGTAGATCTAAACCCGCATCTCTCCGTAACCCAAAGCGTTTGGGTTTTGGTTTTGTTGTTGTTGTTGGGTTTTTTGTTGTTTTTTTTTTCTTTTTTTTTTTTAACGTCTTGGTTTGTATTCGTGGGGTTTGGTTTTTTCCTTTTCTTTTTGTTGTTGTTGTGTTTTGTTTTTTCCAGCTTCGAGGTGGAAGTGTCAGCGCGGGAGGAGTCAGGGCATGAAGTCCATGAGCCAAAAAAAACCCCCAAAACAAACAAACAAACAAACAAACAACCCCCCCCCCCAAAAAAAAAAACGGGGTTTCGGTGTTGGGTTGGGGTTCTTTTCCGCCCCCTCGGGGTTGCTCTGTGCCGATGCTCCGGCGTCGAGTGCTGGGGGGGGGGTGTGGGGTGTCTTCACCGCCTGCTCCCCACCCTGGAGTGGGGGGGGGGGGGTGTCTCCGGAGCCAGGCGCTCCCCCCGCGCCGCTCCCCAGCGGGGCAGAAACCGTTCGGTTGGGTTTATTTTCTTTCTTTCGTTGGTTTTTTGGTTTTTGGTTTTTTTTGTTTTGTTTTTTTTTTTTTTTTCCGAAGAAAACCCCCTCAAAAAATAATAAAAATAGAAAACGAGACCAATGAGACGTCGTTAATCCCACCTAATTTCCAAAGCAAGGCCGTGCAAAGAGCTCAGGTGCGTGTCCGGTACGTCGGGGTGTGACGGGGGTCCGGGGGTTCAGCGCGGATGAGGAGGTGTCCGCGGCGTCTCTCCCGCTTCCCGGATGGACAAACGGAGGCAGAGGGAGGATGATCCGCTTCTGCCGATGATGCCGCAGCGGCGGTTGGGAGGTGAGATCCGAGCATCGCCCCCGCAGACCGCGGGACCCAAGTCGGGGGCTCAGGGAAGGGGTGATTTTGGGGGGGGGGGGGGGGGGGGGGGGTGTGGGGGGGTGTTTAAACCGCACAAAACCTGCCAGGAGCCCTCCCCGGCGCTGCGGGGCTCCCATCGCCCCTCCGGAGCGTGGGAAGAGGAGAAGGAATTACAAATTCATCAGTGAAAAAAAAAATAAAATGAAATGATAATTTGGAAAATAAAATAAAATAAAATAAAATAAAATTAAAATAAAATAAAATAAAATAAAATAAAATAAAATAAAATAAAATCTGATATTGCGAAGATTTCCACGGGGAAATTTTAATCCATCCCTCTCTCGGGGCACCCTTCCCGCAGGCAGGGATTTCGGGGTGAGGTGGGATGCCGGTACCCGGGTCAGGCCCGGGCTGAGCATCGCCCACCCCGTTCCCCTGCCCGAGGGGGTCCCCGCACCCTTTTCATGGCCGGGGAGAGGAGAAAAAGTCAGGGCGGCCGCCGGCCCAGAGGGGACGCGCCGGGCGACTCAACCACAACACTCTTTTTTCGCATCGCTGTGCCCGACCGGGCAGGATGCGGCCACATTGTCCCTCTTGGGACATCATTTCTCCCAGCTATTAATTTTCCCCCAATTTTTGGAGGGTCTCCTCTTCCTCCTCCAACCGCTCACTTCAAGTTGCTCCCCCCGCCCCCTCCGCCGCGTCTCATAATAATCATCAGTTTGTTGACGATTCCCAACGGGGAAAGCTTTGGGAAAAGTTTTTCCAATGAGAAACTTTGGGAAAAATGCCTGGTTGGGAGAAGTTTATCAAAAAAAAAAACAAACCAAAAAAAAAAAAAAAAACCAACATAAATTTGGATAAATTTTTATGCAATCCGCCTCATTTCAGCAGGCTGGCAGGCGGCTGGGCACGGGATGCTCGGCGGAGGGTTCTGGGAGGGCGATAAATAGAAATGCCGTGACTTTTCGCTCCTCTCTTTCGGCATCCGGGCAGGTTTTGTGCCGGTTTGCGACCGCGACCCCAAGGATGAGCGGGGCCGGGGTTGTCCCCGCGCGTGACAAGGGTGACAAGGCGGCAGGCTGGGCCGGGGACAGGGGACCGGCATCCTGGAGAAGAGCGCCTGCAGCGGGAAAGCCCATCCCTAAAGCCTACGCCAGCCAGAAACGGTCCTTTCTTCCCCCAAAACCCTCAAGCCCTGAGGTGGCGGCTGCACTTCGGGGTCAGGTCCCTGGGAAACCGCCGGAGAAGCAGCAAAACAAGGAAAATCCTTGGTTTTCCCTTTTTCTTTCAAGCACTAAAACACTCCATCGAGAACTTCGGCAGATTTTCCCCGCGCAGCTCACCCTCGCCTTCTCGAAACCTTCCGGCAAAATCCCGAAGGATAATGATTACAGTTGCATCCTTCGAATAAAAATCACCTCTTCCTATTTTTCCTCATTTAAAGCTTTGGCCCAGGCGGAACGGGGAGGCATTCTTAAAATGCCCTTCCAAATTTCGTTTGGTAAAAGCCGCAGTTTTTTTGTTTTTTGGTTTTTTTTGTTTTTTTTTTTCTTTAAAAGCAGCGATAAAGCAGCCTTTCCTCTTCCACCACCCTGCGCCCAGGGCACAGCCAGGACGTTCCCCTCCGCCTTCGGGCAAGCTGAACAGCGGCTTTAAAATGAAACAGCGAGAA